>JANBXA010000007.1:31355000-31660000 GCA_030556225.1 Cricetiscus sungorus | reverse complement strand
GAGCCTTGAGTTGGCTGGGAGGAGCTGAGGGAGAAAAGAGGAGTGGACTGCCACTGCATATGTTGTATTTATGACCGCACCATCAGAATGACAAGGCACACAGATCTGTGACTGATATGTCCAGTGGAAGTGTTATGTCTCAAAGCCACTCAAGCCATCATAGGAAAACAAAAGAATGGGAGGGTGAGCAACCCATGGTACCTGTCACAAAGACAAGTATTCTCAATGGTTAGGAAGGTGGACAGACTGAAGACTGTCCAGCATCAGCCTTTAGGGATGTGTTTTCTCTTGGGAGGGTGAACAGGTCAAGGTGTCAGCAGGATTGGCTCCTTCTGAGGGTACATAGAAAGGATCTGGTGATAGCTAGAATGTCAATTCTATTAAAGCAAAACAAAAAGTAGTGAATTCTCACAACACACACACACACACACACACACACACACACACACACACAATCCAGAGAGAGAGAGAGAGAGAGAGAGAGTCCCAGCACTTTGGAGATATAGGCAAGAGGATTATGAGTTCAAGACTAGCCTGAGGTATAAAGAGGTCAACCTGGTAGTAAAGCAAAACCCTGCTCCACCAAACAAACAAAAGAATATGAAACTATCAATATAGTGGCAGAAACTTAAGATTTGGAGGAAGGCTTTTCAAGGTGAATCACATTGCAAAGTAAGAATATTGAAAACTGCAAGAAAATGATTGCAATCAACATATATCTTTTAATAATTATTCAATAATTCAATTTTATTCAATAATAATAATGACTTTGATTCCCCAATGAACAGACACAGTCTAACTGAATGGGTTAAGAATAAAATCATTAAAAAAAAAAACCCAAGACAGGGCATGGTTGTACACACCTTTAATCCAAGCACTTGAGAGGTAAAGGTGAGTGGACCTAGAGTTTGAGGCTAGCCTGGTCTATAAAGGAAGTCCCAGGACAGTCGTGGCTGTACAGACAAATCCCGTCTCTTAAAAAAAGAGAATTTAAAAAAAAAATCCATTTTTCTTGTTTTTGTAAGAAACTCGGTTTTAAAGACAATAAAGTGAAATTTGAAGAGAACAGCAATAGACACCTGAGCGATGCCCCAGAAGGCACAAACTGAAGGCTTAACCGAAACAGTGAGGACAAACCAGGATTTGAAATCTGAATTCAATAAAAAGGGAGAAACATTGAAAAGAAACTGAAATGAAGATGAAATTTAAAAGCCAGTAATCCAATTAGAAAACTCCAGGAAAAGCCTCACAAGCATAATGGAGCTAGTAAAAGATGGAATACCAGGACTTGAAGATAAAGAAAATGAATTAGGAGATACAAGCAAATATGAAAGAGGTTAGAAACATGAAAGGAACATGCAGGAATTATGGGACACAGTGAAAAGACCAAATTATGAGCATAGATAAAGAGAAAGAATCCAAGGTCAAAGGCATAGACCAAATCTTCAACAGAATCATAGAAGAAAACATCTCCATATTAAGGAAATGTCTTACAGATCCAAGCTACCTATGCAAGTACAAGAAGCACACAGAATACCAAGTAGACAGAACCAGAAACAAACTCCTCACTGACATCATAGTGAAAACATCAAATATACACACCTAAGAAAGGGTACTGAAACCTGCAAGAGAAACACACACACACACACACACACACACACACACACACACACACACACACACACACACACACACAGAGGTCACATTCAAAGGAAACCCCACTGAAATGACAGTTGATCTTTCAATGGAAACTTTAAAAGCCAGAAGAGCCTGGAACAATGTACTCCAAGGACAATGGATGCCAACACAGATTACCGTGTACAGCAAAACTATCTGCCATAGTTGAAGGAGAAAGAATTCTCATGACATAAACAAGCTAAAAGAATCTTCCAGCCCTGCACAGACTAAATGAAAGTGCTTCCCATGAAGAGAGGAATAGGCACAGAAGGAACAGATAAATTCTGATGACATTTTTCAAAGAGCTAGAAAAAGTGACAATATTCATATGGAAATACAAACTACCCTGGTAGCTGAAGCAATCCTTAGCAGAAAGCAGTGCTGAACACATGATCTCAAACTACATTACAGAGCTATAGTAACAAAATTCCTGTGGCACAAAAACAGGCATGTAGGCTATAACATGCCTACATGGGTCAAGAAGACCCAGGAATAAAGCCATAGTTACAGCCTCTTAGGTTTTGACAAACTGTCAAAAATACACTGGTGACAAGATAGCTTCTTTAGCCAATGTTACCAGAAAACTGGATTTTTCACATGGAGAATCATGAAACTCGGATAATTCATCCTGCATAAAAAGCCATTTAAAAGGACTGGAACTCTGAAGATGGAGGGGAAAACACTTTAAGATATAAGAATAAATGAAGAGTTTCTGAATAAAATTCCAATTATTTCCTACAGGAAATAATTGACCAGTTGGGGTTATGTGAAATTACAAAGCTTATGCACAAAACAGAATAAGCAGAGTGAAGAGAATTGGGGCATAGTCTATAGAATGGGGGAAAAAATCTTTGCCAACTATACATCAGATGAGATATTGACATCTGGAATATATAATGAACTACAAAAATTAAACACTAGAGCCAGGAGGTGGTGGCACACACCTTTAATCCCAGCACTTGGGAGGCGGAGGAATGCAGATCTCTGTGAGCTGAAGGCCAGCCTAGTTTACACAGTGAGTTCCAGGACATTTAGGAAACAAAGAAACCCTGTCCTGTAAAAGTAAATAAATAAATAAATAAATAAATAAATAAATAAATAAACAAACAAACACTAAAAAACCAAATAAGGGGTCGGAGAAACGGCTCAGCAATTGTGAGCACTCCCTGGTCTTTCAGAGAACTGGAGTTCAGTTCCCAGCACCCAGGTCTGACGGCTCACAACTTCCTGTAACTCCAGCCGAAAGGGATCTGACAACTTCTTCTGACCTGCAGACACCTGCACACATGTGACATACATGCATACTCACCTACACATAAATAAGAATAAATAATTATTGTAATCATATAATCAATAAAGAGCTGATACACTAGTTACACTGCTCTTAAAAGGAGAATATGAGGGACCAACGAGTCCTTGAGATTCTTTAACATCCTTAGCTATCAAGGAAACGCAAATTGAAACTGCTTTGAGAATCCCTTACCCCCTCAGAGTCACTGCTACTAGGAAAACAAACGCCAAATGCTGATGAGGAGAAGGAAAGAGAAGACTACTCAGCTGCTGCAGCCATTATGGAAATAAATCAGTGTGAAGGTTTCTCAAAAAACTGAAAATACCATATGACCCAGCATACCACTCCTAGACACACACCTGTGGACTCGGGTAAATTACCACAGAAATACTTGCACATATTTATTTCACAGATACGCTTTTCTATTCACAGTAACAGGAAGCAGCCTAGGCATCCATCAGTGGATGGGTGGATAAATAAATGACCTATACATCTGCAAAATGGGTCCTGGAACAGTTTTGAATCTCCGCTTAATAAAAGTTAAAAGGTAAGGCATTGTTTTCCTCTTGAAGTGTCCCCAACTTTTCCCAACTGATGCGTTTTAACTGTAGGCAGCAAAGAAGCTCAGCTTTCTTGGCTCTTGTCAGGGCACCAGCAGGCATGGGTATATTGGAAGGGGATGATTCTCAATTTACCATGGTTAGGTTTCAGCACCCTCCCTCCAGGGTGCACTGTGAGAATTCCTACCCCAGGACTCTTAAACAATGTCTGTCCCCTCCTTGTAAGGTTCCAGCCACAAACCCAAAGTACAAGTTCCGCAGCAGTTTATCAGCTGCATTCCCAGGGTGAAAGTGAGAGACTGTAGGAGTGTAGGTGACCTGGAGCAGATACACTGTGAAGTCTTCACCCAGCATGGCTGATGGCTTCCCCATCGCCTCCCAGAAGGAGCCCCTTCCCTGGTCTTTTGCAGCAGATGTACTCAGTCACCTCACGACACTCCCATGTGCCATCGGATGGAATTGCATATTAATGCTGGGACGTGTGGGAGGGAGCAGCCGGAATCTTGGCGAGGGTCCAGTAACTCTCTCCACCCCCTCTTCTGTGAGTGAATGTCACCAGTCAACGGGCACAGCTGATCTGGTGAAGAGGGAGCTTGTTTCACTCAGGGCTGGCACTCTACAACAGGACTCAGGAAGACTAGGAGCAGCGTCGGGGGAACCCCTAGTGGTGAGTCTTGGTACTGTGATCCTGTGTTTTTAAGAGTGGAGGGTATGATGAAGACATTTCTTTTCGGCTCTGTATAGCTTGAAAATTGAGTTTTATTTAACGAAGTAGCACCACAGTTTTACTAATAAGAGGAAAAATAAGGGTTAGAGACATTAATGGAGATATATTTACACATGGACCGGTGGTTCTAGTTCCTAATCTACCTGTCTGTCGCTATGTCCTTGCTCCTAAGAAGACTGCACCATTTACAACTGTTTGGCATAGTCTTGAGATTATTTTGACCCACTCTCTGTTTGAAAGCACAAAAGAAACACGGAAACATTTTGAAAAGAAATAGCCTAGACATCTTCCCTCCTTCCTTATAACACAACTTTGATCTTTCCATTCTTCACAATTGTTTGTGCAGCCCAAAGCCTAGACCTGTACTGGTCTAATCCAGTCATGGCGTATCTGGCTACACACATGAAAGAGGTTTAGGCCCCAAATCTAGGTGATGAGATGTTAGAAAATCCTCCCAGGACGGACTCTGCGATGGATTTCTACATTCTTAAAACAAGACATGAGGAAAAACATAGCTTCCTCTTCTTCTTTGGACAAGGCAAGAGTGTGGGGAGCAAGGCCCGGAAGCACTGACCAGCGGTTAGGTGAGGTTGGGAAAAGGGTAGCATTGGCTGGCAGGAAACTGAGGTTAGGGAAGGGATAGCAGAAGAGGTCTGAGAGACAGTGGGGTTTGACAGCGAGACTGAGGCAACCCGGTACTGTGCCGCTGTGGAGTTTGGTAGTGAGTGTGTGAGTCAATCCATCTCCTTATCTTCTCAGTTGCCGCACACACAGTGTGCATTCAATTACTTGCAGCTGAAAGCATTCTGAGTGACACAGTGATCCCCATCGAAGCACACGTGATGGATTTTCAGAACAGCCAGGATAAATCTCACAAAAAAAAAAAAAGAAAGAAAGAAAGAAAAAAAGAAAATCCTGAAAAGCTGCCAGCAGAGAGAGGACAGATAGCCCTCGATGGAATGAGAATCAGACAAGCAGAAGACTTATGGCTTCACCAGGAGCTGCAAACTATGAAACAGAAACTTCAGAGCCGGAAGGAAGATGGCGTCGACCCACCAATGCAGCCAAAGTGACAGCCAAGTGTGAGGATGCACACTGGGACCCTCTGAATTTAAAACATTAGCCTAGGCTCTGGAGGTACCTCCGCAGATAAGGTGCCTGTTGTACAAACATGAGACTCTGAGTCTGAAGCCCCAGGCACCCGCATGAGAGCAAATGTAGTGGTACGCATCTGTAATCCAGTAGAGCCAGGTGATTCCTGTGGGCTTACTAGGTAGACAGCAAGACTAGCCTAAATGGCAAGGCCAGGTTCCATGGGAGACCCTGCCTCAAAGACCTAGGTGGAAAGAGGAAGGCACATAGTGTCAAGCTCTGGCTTCCATACTCACACATGAGAAGGTGCACTCATACACATATAGGTATACACCCACAAGCACACCCACATGTGCACACATATATGCATGTACATAAACATATACAGATAAAAATAACCATTAAATGATTGTGCATTTCTCCTTAAAAAGAGAGACTATTAGAGTCTCTCTGTTAGAGCAAAGCAAAGAAAACTACCAAGGGAAACCAATAACTCCAAATCCAGACAAGCAGACAGAATCCCCAGGACTGCATCTGAGCAGCAGCCTGGACATGAAGCATCTTATCCTGGAGCCAAGGGCTGAAGAGCTCTGGGAGGGAGGACCCATCACAAAGATGAACCCTGTGCTAAAGACCTAGATGAATGGGAAGCGATACTAAAGGCGTGGCATGTAAGAACACCGTGCTGCATGAACCACTGAAGGATGCAGGCTCACGACGTATGTAAGAAGTACCTGGCCTAAGCCAGTGCGTCATCTGGGCAGGAACTGAGAACAGGAATGAACATGGTGCTGAGGAATGCGGAACCCAGAGAAGCAGCAAGCTCATGCTGAACAAGGCCTACACTTCTTCACTCCCCAGACAGAATAGACAGGATACGATTTGTATACCAAGAAGCCCATACTCCTCAAAGAACAGGACTTAGGAGGTCAAATGGCACTATCTCCCCTCTCCTCAGTTTTCTCTCTTGAGCTTCAGGCTCTGATCAAGCCACAAGTAACTATCACACGAGTGAAGAGCACAGGCTGAGTGTCTCGGAAGCAGAAAGCCGAACGAGTAGACAGTGAGAAAGTAAAGACTCTGGGGACAGACTGTGGCTGCTGGGCAAAAAAAGTGGTAGGTGTCGAGGACGCACTAAACATCTCCTGAGTTTAATGCACAAGTGGGTGATGTTTCTGTGGTAATACTGGTTTTCTGTGGCTTATTTGTTTATGAGCAGTGGTGCACGCCTTTAATCCCAGCACTTGGGAGGCAGAGGCAGGTGGATCTCTGTGAGTTCAAAGCCATCTGGTCTACAAGAGCTAGTTTCAGGACAGCCAGGGCTACACAAAGAAATCCTGTCCCAAACATTTTTTTTTTAAAGTTTCACAAAGCCCTCAACTCTCACTACTTCCCATGCTTAACATTTTACATCACTGTGGGGCGTTTGTGACAATGAACGAGCTGATGTTGACTCAGTAGCTTATTTATTTTGACGAAGAACATTTCTTATATTTTTGTTTATTGAGGATTTTTATCAGGCTGGATGGAGAATTTTAAATATAAGCAGATCAGGATGGATATTTTTCCTTCTTAATACATTAGTAATATGCATTATTAGATTTCCACTATTAATAGCAGTGCTAAACATGATTTATCTTGCATTAGATGATTTGGGAAAAAAAGAAAGGAAGGAAGGAAGGGAAAAAGAAAGAAAGAAAGAAAGAAAGAAAGAAAGAAAGAAAGAAAGAAAGAAAGGAAAGAGCACCTTCAATCCCTACCTCACAGACCACATGCAAAAGTAAATTCCAGGTATCTAAATGTAAAATGCAGCTATGAAAGAATCAGGAGAAAATATGGGAAAATATTACTATAATCCTGGAATTGAGAAGAGCTTTCCAATCAAGAACCAGAACCAAGTTTCCATAAAAGGAACACATAGAACTGATTACACAGAAGTTAAAAGTCTGTATTCTACTCCCCTAGTCCATCCGATCCCATACCTCCCCCAATGAAGAACTCTTGTCTAACAAAAAGAAAACAGATGAGGTAAAGAGGTGGCCAGTGGTTAGGGGAGGGGCCATGGGCAGGCAGAGCACAGAGGTCAGCCAGGGCTGCCGCTCATGATAGTGTAGTGGTGGATGCAGCATTACACACTCATCCAAACCCACAGACAGTGCAATGGCATAAGTGAATCCCCATGCAAAGGATGGATTCTGTGGGGTAATGGTACACAACACCATCATAGTGGTGTGTCAGTTCATCAGCTGTTACAAATGTCCCACTCATGGGGATGTTGACAGTCAGAGGAAGTCTATGTGTGGGGAAAGGGTACACATGGGAGATCTCTGTCCCACCTACTCAAGTCTTCCTAAACAGACCAAAAGCGGATGCTGAGTGACGATGTTTTCCATGTATAACCAAGGGTTAACGTGCATATGTAAAAAAATATGCTGGTGCTTCACACCAGCAAGAGTAGACACAGCTCAAACTTAACCCCCAAGTGGCCAAGGAAGGAGAGTGCTGAGTTTAAAGCCAGTCTGGGTGTCAAAGCAAGACCTCAAAACAAAACAAAAGGAAAGAAAAAGAAAGAAGAAATCACCTACCAGAAAATAGATGAAGGTTAGAAGCGGGCAATTTACCAAAGTGTTTCAAGTGCACATAAACATGTTCCAGTACACTCGATATCAAAATGTGACTGAGAACCCTTCAGAATGGCAGACTGAAGTGGGTAGCAGCAGAACTGAAGGCTGGTGGGAAAGCATGATAGTCAGGGACCTCTCCTAGGAAATGGCGAGGAGGCAAGTGCTGTGGCCCCAGTTGAAGCGTCCTGACTGTGGAGAGACAAAGACAGGCCTGTGGTTGAAACTTCCCAAAAAGGAGGACTGGCAAAGGACTTGCCATGAGCCTAACGTGACAGCTGGTGATGGTCTGGTCTTGGTCACGGTTGGGTGGATTTGTCCTAACCTAAACAGCAAGCAGAGACTTTGCAGAGAAAAGCAATTATGTCGAGGCATAAGCAAAGGACTATAACCTGAGAGATGCACGCTATGACTGATCACATCCCAGGGGGTTGAGTGGAGTGGAAACTTAAGGGAGAAAAAGAGAAGTCTATGTGAGCTGCCTTGAAAAAAGACCAATGGTGCAGAAGGTATTGCTGATTGGGGGTCATGCCCGTTACTAGCTACAGCCCAGCAACTCAGTGTTGCCTCGGAGATGTCTTCATGGGAGTAACCCTGGCTCCACAGTCATGAAGGTTATGGTTCCCACTGGCTGTGATAAACAGACATCCTCACAGGCATGGCCTTGATTGCAAGGTTAGATTCAGCAGTCTTTTTTAGTAGTTCTTGTCTGCAAAACACCCATGAGCTTCCCCCACTTGATGGCCTCCCAGATTCATCGAGTTTGGTTTTATTTAAATTACTCCATTTTAACATTAGCAACTATCACAGATAACATTCGTTATGCATCCAGAGGGATGGATAATGGGGTTGATTAGGACAACAGGGCCCAGCCCTTCCAAACAGCCTTCTTTGCTGTCTGCTTTTTAGTCCTCCTGTGCATGGCCCTCACCACTCCCTGGCTTCAACCACCAGGAAGAAATTTCACTCTAGCTCTCTCCCAATTCTCTGAGTCCCTGCTTCAACCCCATCTCTGCTAGAGCAGCAAAGATTGAACAAAAGAGTTGAGAAAGAAACTCCAACATCTGCTCCTTCCACACATTTTGTACTGTTTACAAATTTAAACTGTTTATAAATTACTGTTTATAAATTTGTACTGTTTAAAAATTTCTTGTTTTTTAAAAAATCAACCATTATTAACACACCAGACATGGTGGTATTTATCTTCAATCCTAACCTTCAAGAGGCTGAAGCAGGAGGATCTTGAGTTTGAGGCTAGCCTAGGTTACTTAGAAAGATGCTGTCTTTTAAAAAGAAAGAAAGAGCTGGACAGTGATGGTGCTGTAATCCCAGCACTTGGAGGCAGAGGCAGGCAGATCTCTGTGCGTTTGAAGCCAGCCTGGTCTACAGAGAGTTTCAGGTAGGGCTACACAGAGAAACCCTGTCTCAAAAAACCAAAGAGAACAAAAAAAAAAAAAGAAAAAGAAAAAGAAAAAAGAAAGAAAGAAAGAAAGAAAGAAAGAAAGAGGAGAAAGAAAGAAAGGGAGGGAGGGAAGAAAAGAGAGACAGAGAAAGGTAGAAAGAGAAAAGAAAGTTCATGAACAAATTGGGAGTAAATGCATCGATTTACAATCTGTGATTAGTCATAGGAGAATTGAAGAGAGAGCACTCAGTTCCCCTTCTTTCCTGGCTGATTTAGCAGAAGTACGGATACTTGCATTTATTCTCAGCCCCAGAGCTATCTTGTTACCCAGCAACGAGGAGAGAGGATCTGATCCTTCATCTTCTTGCTCCCACCTCTGGCTGCATCCTTGGGGTTCCAGACCCAATTCTCCTCACTCTCGTCTCCTGTTCAGTCCTTCCACAAAGCCTTCCTCTTGGCCTAAGCATATCTTGAGTGTTGATAAAGCCATGCCTCCTTCCCTCCCTCCACCCTATCTCTCTCTTTTTTTCTTCCTTCCTTCTTTTCAGTATGTATGTATACATATGCATTGTGAAACTAGCTTCAGTTTGTTTTTAATCTTTTGCCTAAGTTGTTGTGACTTCCAGCACTGAATAAACCAGATTTGTGGCACAGACCTGTGATTCTCAACACCCTGAGAGTGGAGGCAGGAAGATGAAGAGCTCAAGGTCACCCTCAGCTACATATAGGGATGGGGCCAGCCTGGGCTACCTGAAGCCCTGTCTCAAGAAAAACAAATGCCAGGGACAAGAAGATGACTCAGCACTTAAGAGCACTGGCTGAATTGCAGAGATGGAGGAGCAAATGGGTCAAGACCAGACTGGAGAAACCCACAGAATCAGCTGACCTGAACAAGAGGGAGCTCATGCACCCCAGTCTGATAGCTGGGAAACCAGCATTGGACCGACCCAACCCCCCTGAATGTGGGTGTTAGTTAGGAGAACTGGGCAATCTACGTGACCTCTGGTAATGGATCAGTATTTATCCCTAGTATATGAATGGACTTTGGGAGCCCATTCCACATAGAGGGATATTCCCTCAGACTAGACACATGGGGGAGGGCCCAGGGCCTGCTCCAAATGATATGACAGACTTTGAAGACTCCCTATGGAAGGTCTCAACCTCCCTGGGGAGCAGAAAGGAGATGGAATAGGGGTTGGTGGGGGTGATAGGGGAGGATGGGAGAGTGCTGGACTGGGATTGACATGTAAAAAATACTTTGTTTTAATTTAAATTTAAAAAGGGGGAAAAAGATTCTTGATGTGGGGGGGGGAAGCATTGGCTATCCTTCCAGAGGACCCAGGTTCAATCCCCAGCTCCCACATGACAGTTCACAACTGTCTATAATTCAATTCCAGGAGATCTGACACTCTCATACAGATAATTGTAAGGATGGAAAAATACAACCTAACTCTCCAGTGACCCCAGGAAGCTAGAAATTAAAAAAAAAAACTATCCAAAAAGCCCTAAATACCTTAAAATCCAGACCCTGTCTTCTGCCAGTAAATAGGCGAAAGGTTACACTCCTTGCTGCTTATCTGACTTCATAAACTGCTTGCGAAACCCCTACCCCAGTGACCTAACCTAACTTCCATTTGTCACCCCACCCAAGAGTCCACACAAATGCAGATCTCCGGGGCTATGGAAAACTGATTGGTCTATAAAGCACGGGCTTGGATGATTTAAAAGGATTCGTTTAAAAACTATAAAATGATTTAAATTGATTGGCCCTCACCTCGCGGGCTCTGGATGCTATGAGATGATTGGTTTAAGATGTGCGGGTTTTGTTGTAACCCTATAAAAGCTGTCTCAATTCTGTACTCAGGGTCCTCAGTCCTCTACCCCTGCATGGAGTATGGCGTGGACCCCAGTGCACTTGGAATAAAAAGCCCTCATGCAGTTTGCGTCAATACCCCTTCTCGTGAGTGATTTGGGACGTTGCCTTTCCTGAGTTGGAGCATGAAGGTCCACACTCTGGGGGTCTTTCAAAACACATGTAGGCAAAAACACCAATAAAACTTAAAAAAAAAACAAAGAAAGAAAATGTTGAGCTTTGTCCTATTTTCTCTCTCATGCGTATACCCCTCTATACATTTCTGCTTTCTGTCATGGGATGAAGCAGCATGAAGTGTCTCTAGATATAGATGCCACAGACTTGGATTACTAGGCTCCCAGAACTGCAAGAAATTCTGTTCTTTATGAATTATTCAGTTTCAAGTGCTGTATTATAGCAGTGTGAAATAGATCAAGATCATGAGTTAATTGAGGGCATTGGCTATGTAGTAAGTCACTTAAAGGAACAGGCTCTCCATGTGGCTTCACGACTGATTGACATTGTAGAAGTTAAGCTCCTGTCTTTAGCATGATCAGGAAATGAGAAAGAGTGAGGTCTGCCATTGGCTTTCCCCACAGCCCTGACCCAGGAACCCACCCCTTCTCACCTCTACAACATCGGTGCCCCTGTTACAGTCCATACCTGCCACATGCTATCTCTCCTGACTCTTGCAAACACAAGTCCATCAGTTTCATTGCTGCAAAAAAGATGACACATCTCCTCTACTATCCCTACCAGTGAGCAGGATGGAGCCTCAGCCTCACCTCCCTTGCCACACCTTTACTGACTCTACTTTCCCAGGATACACCGCTTTGACTTTTCAGATGGAAGGCTGCATCTCCAAAGAAGATAGGATGCGAATAAAGTAGCCCAAGGACATGGGCCTCAGCCCCCTCCTATTGGGACCCTGTCTCCATCAGTTGTGACTTGTCTGTCACGATTACTCGGTGCTTGGAATCCATGGATAATTTTGTGGCATGATCTCTTTTCTCAGAAGGGCTCATATGGGTGTGTGTGTGCCTCTGTGAGCATTTCCAAGAGAGTGACAATGAAGGACCCTCTTGTAGAAGGATTTTAGGTCAGGCTTGCTAATTTTATAACAACCATGCTTGCAGGAACGAATCAGGGTCCTATGAGAGCTTCATGAATTCCTTCTGTGTGTGGATTTGATGACTTTTGCTGAGTGTTGCATGATCGGGCTGGAAGTGGTTCAGGGAAAACCAAGGATATAAGAAGACCCAGAATAGAGAAGAGTCTGCCATTCACAGGCTGTGGGCAGCCTCATCCCAGTTCATTACGATGGGGCTAGTTATTGGCATCCAAAGAACCCAAACCTCCCAGGCTAGAGCTCTTTGAACTTGAGAGACACATCTGAAGGCTTGTCAGATATTGAACTTCTGTCTTCTCTTCTGTTTCCCATTTAATTTCCAGAGTGGGTCATTAGAAAACAAACTTTGTTTTCTGTTGCTATGATAATACAATGATCCAAAGTGACTTGGAAAGGGAAGGGTTTGTTTCATTTTATAATTCCAGGTTAACAAACAGTTCATCACTAACAGAAGTTAGGACAGGAACTCAAGGCAGGAACTCGAGAGGCAAGAGTTCAAGCAAAGACCATAGAGGAACACTGCTTACTGACACTCTCGCCATAGCTTGATCAGGTTGCTTCTATATACCACCCTGAACCACCTGATTAGAGACGGCCCATCCCCAGTAGGCTGGGCCTCCCCATCATTGATTAATCAGCCGTTAATCAAAAGAATGTCTCATAGATATGTCCACAGGCCAATCTGATAGATACAATTACTCAATTTAGACTCTCTGTTGTCAGTTATGTATAGATGAGATGTGTGCCAAATTGGCAAAAACTATGATACTTCAACCTTTGTCAACTTTCACACACACACACACACACACACACACACACACACACACACACACACACACACTATTTAGCCATAACCTTTCCTTTCTTGTTTATTCCCCAAATCTCATGTTAAAATCACAATATAAAACACAGACCAATGTTAAAAATCCCAGTTTTACATTTTTTCAACACTTTCAAAGTCCAACTTATCTTTAAAACTTCAGTCGCTTAACTGTGGGATCCTGTAAAATAATAATAATAATAATAAGTTAAATGCTTTCTTACTTTTAGAGAAAGTACAAAGATGGAAAAATATGGCCCAACTCTCCAATGACCACAGGAAGCTAGAAGTTTAGAAAAGCCCTAAATACCTTAAATTCCAGACCCTGTCCTCTGCCAGTAAATTGGTGAAAGGTCACACTCCTTGCTGTTCATGACAGGCCCTTGAGTACGCGATCCTGGCCTCATAAGATGACAGGAAATGAGCTAACTGCTTATCTGACTTTGTAAACTGCTTGTGAAACCCCGGCCCCAGTGACCTATCCTAACTGCAATTTGTCACCCCACCTAGGAGCCCGCACAAATGCAGACCTGCCGGGCTATTGAAAACTGATTGGTCTATAAAGCACGGGCTTGGATGATTTAAAATGATTGGTCTATAAAGTGTGGGCTTGGATGACTTAAAATGATTGTTCTAAA
The DNA here is from genome assembly GCA_030556225.1 of Cricetiscus sungorus. NCBI lineage: Eukaryota > Metazoa > Chordata > Mammalia > Rodentia > Cricetidae > Cricetiscus > Cricetiscus sungorus. The sequence continues at coordinate 31,646,191 of JANBXA010000007.1, read as the reverse complement.
AACTATAAAATGGTTTAAATTGATTGGCCCTCACCGCGCAGGCTCTTGATGTTTTGGGATGATTGGTTTGCAATGCACAAGCTTTGTTGTAAACCTTATAAAAGCTGTCTCAATTCTGCAGTTGGGGTTCTCAGTCCTCTACCCCTGCGTGGCGTATGCCTGTGGACCCCAGTGCACTTGGAATAAAAAGCTTCTCATGAGTGATTTGGGGAGTGGCCTTTCCTGAGTCGGAGCGTGAGGATCCACACTCTGTGGGTCTTTCACAAGGAACCAGGATACAGTTACAAATCAATCAATGCAAAATTTGAATGAAACAGTGTCCAGTGTGGGACTTACAATGTTTTGGGCTCCAGAGGTCTTGGGAGTTTCCACTTCTCCATCTGCCATTACAACAGTAGGCAAGTCTGTTTAGAGTAGAGTGCCCAGGCTGGGGCACAGAGGATAGTCCCTAGGTGGTCTTGGCATGTGTGTAGTACCAAGGGTGATGGCAGCAGCTGTTCAAACCACTCGAGCATTTTTTCATTACAGGACAGAATAGTGGTAACATCCTAGGCACACTGGATGCACACCTAATTTGGGTCAAAAGGACTCAAGAGCTATTCATGCCATTCATAATTCTTTCAGTTGCAAATAATGACATTCCAATTCAAAATGCTTATCAGTGGGAACTTCCTGGGGAATATTGGGCTTCAGACACAGCTGGACCAATGGGATAGGCAGCCTGTTGCCCAATAGCTCCAGGCTATTATTGGTCCAGCTTTAGTGTTCCCTTTTCATCCTGCCCCAGAAAAAAGTGAGTTCTCCAATGGCTTACTCTGATTCAAATGTCAAACCCTGCAGCAAGTGTGGGGTGAGCCCTGGTGAAGAGAATGAAGAAGGAATCTGAAGAAGGAGCCCAGATGAAACATGTGTACCTTCACCACATCACCACATACCATTGGAGTTTGAGTTAAAGGTCAAGAAAGACTCTTCTTCGGTTGAAATCCTATCATGGGGTAGATGACTCTTCTTGGGAACCATTTCTCTCTCCAGCCTGAGCATCCGCTCAGCAAGTCTGCAGGGGCATATTAAAGTATAAAAGGCACAGAAACAAAATTGAAAACAAAATTTATGACCCTTTTTCAGACCAATATCCCAAAGCTGACCAAAACAACCAATCAGATAGAGTTCCCTAAATTGCAGAAGAAATTTAAAGGGCACTTATATTAAACTACACACATACAGGGGAATCCAGTCATTTCCTAGCTCCCCGGGGAAGGGATGAAGAATGTCTCAGAGACTTCACTTGAGATAGAGAGATGAAATGTACTCTCCAACAGCGAGCTCATCTCTTCCTTATTTCTGCTAATCGTACGGATGCTCATCTGTCATGGGATCCTCAGGCCACCTCAGCAGGCCTGTGTTGCAGCAGAAAATTTCTGATGAAGCCAGAGAACTCCTGTTGCTCTAGTTTAGAGGTGTAGTTGGTAGGATGTTTATCTAGGACACATGACTTGTCCATGATGGCCTATTCTCGTGTGATGAAGTGATATTTTTTTTATTCAGCTGTATGGAATGGAGGTGGTTGTCAGAGCCGCTCACTAGCCCTGCAATAAATGCACATACATATGGGAGCACCCGTGTATGTGTGCATGGGAGCACATGCACACGCCACGCACATCCTCTCCAAGAGTGCTGAGGGAAGACTCCAAATGTAGACCTTCCACCCAAAAAGCTCAAAATATTCTACCAGACTAGGGATGACTTTCTATAATAGCAAGTCTCATCCTTTGTTCATCCAATTTTCTTTGCCAACAGGAGTCTGGCTGTGTCTGGAGAGCAACATACTCAGTATGGTGGTTCATCTTCATTATTGTCTTTGTTAGGGTTACTATTGCTATGATGAAACACCATGACCAAGACAACTTGGGCAGGAAAGGATTTATTTGCCTTACACTTCCACATAGTAGCCCATTATTGAAGGAAGTCAGGACAGGAACTCAAAAGGGCAGGAACCTGATGGTAGGAGCTGATGCAGAGGCATGGAGGATGCTGCTTACTGGCTTGCTCAGCCTGTTTTCATGTAGAACCCAGAATCACCAGCCCAAGGATGCCCCCACACATACATACACAATGATCTGATCCCTCCCTCACCAATTACTAATTTAGACAATACTCTACAGCCTTGCCTACAAGCCAGTCTTCTGGAGGCTTTTTCTTAATTGCGGTTCACTCCTCTGAGATGATTTTAACTTGTGTCAAGCTGACACAAAGCTATCCAGCACAATTAATTACCAACCTGACTAGTTTTAGAATCACCATTAAAACACATCTAAATGTGTGAGTGTGTTTTCACAGAGGTTCGAACAGGGATAGAAGACATACCCTGGAAGTGAGCATCAGCATTCCATGGGCTTCTCCCAGGCTGAGTAAAAGGAAGACAGTAAACAGAACACAAGCATTTCTCTCTGTCTGCTTCCTGGTTGCAGAAGCAATCTGTGTCATCAGCTGCCTCGGGCTCCGGCTTGCCAACCTTCCTGCCTTGAAGGACTGTAGCTCAAACTCGGAGCCGGGACAAACTTCTCCCTCCCCAAACTCCTTTTATCAGGTATTTTGACAGCAAGAAGGAAGGTAAGTAATAAAATTATCAACCTCAAAAGAAAACCAAAATCATGTGCCTCTCTACCAGCGACTGGGTTTAGAAACAAGCTTGTGACCACTTCTGGCTGATAAAATATGAGGATTCATCTTGTAGAAAACTGCGTCCATTTCCCTTTCTAATTGGAGGGAAGGTGGTGTCTTTGTGCTGTCCCCTTTCCTCCAGTTGTATGTGCACGCTGCGATACAGAGCAGGGGACAAGGGAAGACAGCAGAGGAATATGAACAAGTACAGTGATGTATGTATGTATGTATGTATGTATGTATGAAAATGTCATGATGTGTGCTAAATATTTTAATAAAAATTTGAAAAGTGGCCTGGCAGGCATTATTCCCTACCTCATCTCTTCAACGACAAACTGAGCCCATATGGGTGATCATCCCATTCCCCCTGCCCTACCCAATAAAAATAGCTCTAGTCATGGGATGGCGCTAGCCGACCTGTTCTAACATGCCTGAAAAGGAGAGTGAGGATTGAGAAAAAGGACGAGAGAAAGAAGATACAGTCAGGGGGGCTCTCTGAATACTGCAGACTCCCCAAGTTTATTACTCATAGCCCTTATTTACCCTAAGCAAAAGGGGAGGGCAAAAGACTTCCTTACCGTGATAGAAGGAACAAACAAATGTAGTTACCTCCTTAATACTCAAAACATCTAGTAACCACGCCCCAAGTCAAACATCCTATTATCTAGATGCAAGACATCAAGTAGCCACACCTTTGGCCAGACATCCTGTTATTCAGCCTTGGACAAGCTTGAACTACGGGGACCTTAAGTCAAGCTGGAAATAGAGTCAATACTGTGGGCTCCGACAGGAACTGACAGGAAGGATGAGGGGGGCATCCAGACAGACCCAGAAGAGGATGCCACCCGTGGGAACACTTCTCTGCCTATGCCTTCCTTTCCCTTGAAATGAGAAGTCACATTATAATCACAGCACCTCCCGGAGAGGGCTCATGATTACTGATGTTTCCTGCCTGGCCTGCCTGGAATAAGGACTCAGTAAATAGTGTTCACCTTTCTTACCTCAAAGGTCCAGTGATTGTAGTTTTCAGATCCAACGTCTCTACCTAAGATCTGGTAAGTGGACATTAGGGACTAACTGACATGAGTAATGGAAATATCAGAATGACTCAGAAACATAGAGTTCCATCACTTCCAAGTAGCAGACCAGATACACTTAGCACCTATCATAAATAAAAGTTGCTATTTCCTTAAAGCCTTTTGAAACCAGGCATCAAATCACAAAGGGAAGCATTCTGAATGCCCAGCTGAGTTAACAGCACCTTCCTACCTGCTTCTGCTGTCTCTTTGCATTTGAAATCATCATCATTATTGTCTGCTGCCAGGATACCTTCTGACCCCAGGCTGGATTACAGAATCAACGTTTCTGACTGATGCTGCTCATGTCATCTACTGGGGACTACAGTTTGAAATGTTACTTATGCTTTCTTTGTGTGTGTGTGCTTATAGATACTTATACATTTAGAAACCAAAAGAACACTTTCATTTATATTCTGTGACTTCTGTGGGGGAGGCAAGAAGAAGCTTCTTGATATATATTTCACTTTTAGGTTCAAACCTCCCTTCTTCTTTGCAAATATGATTGAATGTAATATTTACCAGAAGCAGAGAATTCCTGAAGCGCCACCAGCAGCAACATATTCTCTAGGTTGGAGATAGCTGTTCAGGGGCCAGTGAGGCCAGCCCACAGTCCCTGCCCCCTCAGAATGAACCAATTAGAAAACTGTCAAAGTCAGTGATCCTCTTCTTCCCAGACTGTCAATCAAAATTGTTATGGATAGTTCTAGTGGGCCCATTGTGCTCTTCCAGGGTGCTGTTTGTCTGTCCCATGCTTTGGGAGTCCTGAGAATTGAAACCCTGCCTCATTTACCTATGTGTACTCCAAATTCAGCAGATTTATATATTTATGCCTTATTTGTATAATGCAGTAAATGTGGTGTGCAACCCTAAGTGCGATGGATAACTTGGGATTTCCGCTTGACTGAATTGAGGGATGCCAAGGGAGCAGGGAAAGCATACTTCAGCAAGTGACCGTGAATGTGTCCAGAGAAGACTGGCATGTGGGTTATCAGACTGAGTGGATTTGGGTGAGGCTCCATTCAGTTTGCAGGGTTGGGGGGGGTGTCCCCTAACAGAACAGAGCAAAGGAAGGAGAAAGCTTCCCTTTCCCTGCCTCTCTTTATAGCTCCTTCCTTCCTTTTTCCCTCCCTCCCTCTCTCCCTCCCTTCTCTCTCTCCCTCCCTCTCTTCTCCTCCTTTCTTCCTCCCTCCCTCCTCCCCCTCCCTTCCTTTCTCTCTATCTTTGGCTTTTCCTTCCAGACCAGGCACATTTCTCATGCTGCTGTCCTTGAACATCAGTGTCCAGGTTCTTCTGCCCTTGGGTTTGGTCCTGGGCCTTTGGCTTTACACTAGGTACCACATCATTGGACTGTGTGGTTCTGAGGTTACTGCTTCTGGGATAGAGCTCCACCCCCCACCCCCACCCCTCAGTCTGTAGAAGATGACTTTTCATGGAGCTTTTCAGCATTAATCATTTAACAGAATCTATTCCCTGCCCCTACAATACATATATGTCTCCTCCTGGTTTTATTTCTCTGGAGAACCTGAATCACACCAAGGGATCCCTGTGATATTTTCTTAAATATTCTCTATGTGCTTTACCCAGCCTCTACTTTGTGAGTTCTGCCTTCCAAGCAATCACCTTTCCCAGAATGCCACTGGATTCCCATCAGACATTGCATGAGTTTGTGACATGACTAGAATCTAAGGAGTGTTGGGCCAGACAAGGCAAGTATCTGCATGGATACCATGGTTCTGGAACCTCAGCCTCTTGAGTCTCAAGATATACATACATACATATACACACACACACATACATACATGCATAATTGATCGATTTACTTTGTGTCATGTGTATGAGTGTTTTGCCTGAATTTATGTATGTGTACCATGTGCAAGCTCAGTGCCTGCAGAGGTCAGAAGAGGGTATGGGAGCCCCTGAAACTGGAGTTACAGACGTTGTGAGCCACCTTGTGGGTGCTGGGAGCCAAACCTGGATCCTCAGCAAGAACAGCAAGCACTCTGAACTGCTGAGCCATTTCTCCAGCCCGAGTCTTTTTCTTTCTTAAAAGATTCATTTTTATTTTGTATGATTGAAGATTTGCCGTCATGTATGCAAGTGTACTGTGTGCATGTCTGGTGCAGGAGGAATCCAGAAAAGGGCACCAAATACCCTAGAACTGGAGTTATTGGTGGTTGTGAGCCACCATGTGGGTTCTGGGCATCAAATCCAGGTTCTCTGCAAGAGCAGCATGTGCTCCCTGAGCCATCTCTTTGAATATTATTTTCAGGGCTATACTTTCTGGGTTTTATAGATTTCATCAACTGATCTCCCCAAACCAAATCTAGTAGATTGCGGCAGCTCTAACTGGGCCCTTAGCTGGTACCCAAGGTTCAGAAAAATGACTTCTGCATGAACAAGTCTAGGTTTGTAGGACTCAAAAACCCATATGACTGGAAGGTTCCCTTAAGAAAAAGAACATGAAATTATTCTGTTAGCTTTCCTGGAACTACAATACTATAATAAATAGCTGAACTTATCTGCTTTCAAAAGAGGAGAGAGGGATGGAGAGATGGCTGAGCAGGTAAAAGCACTAGCCACGGAGACTGACAACTCAAGTTCAAGTCCTCAGTGATCTTCACTGAGGCAGCTTGGAAGCGCTATCCCTCCAGTGGAGCCTTTGGATTCCTCCACATCCTCGCTTGCACCTTGGGAGCCAGAGACCCAGAGTCAGGGCTGCTTAAAAGCACACCTGGGCATCCAACCTGGAGAAAGTATGGGATAATACACACTTTTTAATTATTCTTAAAGCATTGTGGTGATTTGTGGCCTGAGCTCTGTCTCCTTTAGGTTTCCCTTGGAATTCTAGGAGTTAAATGTGTGCCTTCCTTAGCAGGGCCCAAGAACACAGGAGGAGAATGTCATCTTTTTGGAGAGATGGTGTTTTTGCTTAAGAGATCATCTTCTTTTAAAAATATCCACAAGACCTTAAAAGTGCACTCCGAGCTCATCAGGCATGAGAAACCCATCCATAAAGAAATAACATTTGTCCCATGCCCTTAGGGAACCTGGGGCAAGAGAGGAGGTAGCCTTTGCTTTAAGTCCCAAAGACTCTCACTTCCAACTCCACCCCCAAGGCTTTCAAGGGACTAAGGAAGGTCTAAGCTGATCTCAGAAGGTGCCTTGGGGAGGCACCTATTTCTCACCTATCACATGAACCATGGCACAGTCAGCCACTAGACAAACCAGAACTGGTTGGAGTAATTTTTGCATTTTAAGCTTGCAAAGGTATCCAAGAGTGGGGGGAAAACCTTCACTAAGTGTGCTAAAGTGCAAATTAATCTTTGGTGGTAAAGAGTTCTGCCATCACTGATCAGCTAGTGAAGTCTGTCTCACCTCAAGGATGAGAACTTGGGGAAGATTTTACATTTACTTTCCTGCCATAGTTGCAGAGTTTTTTTTATCCCGGCGCTTCAGCCCCAAATGAACACACAGAGATGCTATATTAATTATAAAACTATTGGCTGATGACTAGGGTTTCTTATTGGCTAGTTCTGTCTTAATTATTAACCCATTTCTATACATCTAAGTGTTTCTACATGGTCTTATCTCACTGGACAACCCCTGGCTCGTCCTATCCTCCCAATTCCTCCATAACATCCCTTTTTGCCTCTCTGCCTCTCTCCCCAGCTTTCTCCTAGCCCTGTCTATCTTCCTCCCTCTACTGGGTATTGGCCAAACAGTTTTATTCATCAACCAATAAGAGAAACATATATACAGAAACATACCCCTATCATGCCATAGCTTATAAAATCATTTATGCGTCAGCATTGTATTAAGATTGTAAGTTCTCTAGAGGTCATGTAAAACACATGGAAGGATATTACTGTAGGTTATATGTGAATACTACATCATTTTATAAGGATCCACTAATTTTGGTATTCATTTGGTCCTGGAAAATTCTCTCTTTCTCTCTCTCTCCACATATACACATGCAATACACACACATACAGAGAGACAGACACACATGAGAGGACATTCTGTAAATATGTTTCTCTTTTTGGTTAATGAATAGAGCCATGTTGGCCAATAGGAAAGCAAGAGAGGCAGGATGAAGAGACAAGGAGGATTCTGAGAGAGGTAGTAAGAAGAGTCAAGATGTAGGGACTTGAGAAAAGAAGTCCAGACCCTCTCTCTGGTAAGATAAAACCACATGGAAACACTTAGATTAATAGAAATGGGTTAATATTTAAGACATAGCTAGCCAATAAGAAACATTATAAACAGGCCAACAGCTTTATATCTAATACAATGTCTCTGTGTGTTATTTGGGGCTGATGCCTCTGTGGGACCAGGCTGGCGGACACACACATACACACACACACACACACACACACACACACACACACACACTCCACAGCTAGGAATTTCTGTTAGCTTAGGAGACAGCAAATCAGTCTCCCAAAGCTCCACAGGTAATTTGTTCTCACAGATTGCTTTTGTTGAGGTTTTTGCAATTTCTTTTTAAAGACCAGCCTCAGGCTGACCTGTAACTCCCTTCATCCTACCCCTGAGACTTCTCAGCTCTGGGATTCTAGGTGTGATTCACCATGCCTCCTGGGACTTTTGTTGAGTTTTGCCAACTTTTGTGCCCACAACTAACCCGTGATTGAGTATGATTTGGACATGGGAGCCCTTTGAGGTTTTCATTTATGTCAATGAGTGAGATAGTGAAATGAATGTTGGGAATTACCCATCAATGATGTGATGACTTCTATGCCAAATCAGATCAGGTAAGTGTCCTGGAATTTTCTAGGCCAGCTGTCACTGTATATTCTCAGATTTTTCTGTTTGTTCATTTTTATTGTGCTGGTTCAAATATGTGATAAGATAGTGTTCTAACGTGTAAGACCCTTGTCCAAGGACAGACAGTTCCTGAAATGCTGGAGGCTACTGTTTATGGAAGATAACAAGCCACAAGATTTCACTCCCCTAAACAAGTTTGTTAGACCCAACTGTATCAGATGAGTTTGATCACATGTGGGCAGGAGGTTCATAAGCAAGAGATATATCAGGATGTATGCTTGCCCCTGATTGGAACTGGTGGAAAATGCATAACCTCATTGCCATTTTCTAAGAACCCTGGAATGATCCTGGCCAGAATCCATCATCCTGGCCAGTATTTAATTAAATCTTGCATCAAATTTGACTCAAAATTGTGGTAGTTGGTCTTATTTGAACCAATGGACTTAACAGTCAGTTCTCAAACAGTTGGAACAATGGCTGAGATGTCCATTAACATATCAAAGATGAGAGTGGCTGCCAGATTCTCCCAGCATCCTTCAATCTGTCTGTTATAGACCCCTCCTGGCTAGTATACTCTGCCTCTACCCTCAACTCTGCAGCCCAGATACTGGGCTGCTCCCCCTTCCAGTCCCTTTATAATGTATCCGTTTTGGCTATGGCAGTCTCTTGGCCCAGGCTGCCCTTGTTGATCTGCAGTTCCTCTCCTTGCTCCCTTCCCCCCCTCACATGGTGGGGGCTCAGGGTCATGTTCACTCTGGACTCTTCCAGATGTCTCTGCCTCTGGCTGTGCTCTCCCTTTTATCTAGAATAAACTTTCTCCTCCACCATACCTTGGGAGGGCAGTCATGTCCTTTCCCCTTTATTTTTTATTTTTCATTCAGAAGTCAGTGGGTTTTTTTTTTTGTTTTTTTGTTTTTTTGTTTTTTTTTTTTTCTGCCATGTGTGTTCCTGGCTTAGAACTGAGGTCTCCAGGCTTGGCAAACAAGTATCTTTACCTACTGAACCATCTTGCCCAGCCCAAAGCTGCTACCTTGACAATAGAAATGTGACTCCAAGCTGCCTGGGGTCAGAAAGGTAAGGGGAGAGGTTCCCTCCTAGAGCCTGAGGGAGTGGCCCTCCTACCACCTGGAATAGTTGAGCCAATGGGCTTTGGAATTTCTGACCCCCAAACAGCAAGAGAATCTATATGCATTATTTTAAGTCATCAGCTTCATGATAGCTTGTGGATGGGGCTTCCTCATGTGTCTGCGTGGCTGAGGGAGGACTTGGCAATGCAGATGTGAGGAGATCTGGTGGCATCTGCTGGGGCATCAGGCTCAGCTCTGGTGGAGTTTGCTGGGACATCAGGCTCAGCTCTGGTGGAGTTTCCTGGAGCTTCAGGTTCGAATCATTACCCATCTGCAGTAAACACCACAATCAGCTCTCCCTGCTCAGATACCAGTGCCCAGCCCCACCATGAAGCCTGCCTGTGCCTCAGGCCACATCAGTGGCAGACACCTTTGCAAGCTCCCCACTGAGCACCCACAGACCCTGAATTTCAATTGTTAATCACCTACTTTGAGCCTGCCTACTTTGGCCTCTGCAACGTGGACTCCTTCTCTATCACCCTGTAGCTGAATCTTACTCTGTCCAACAAAGTCTGTATCTATAACAGCTTTTCTCATGTATGTGTAGTTACCCTAAGTCCCCCTATAAGTTGTCCTTTTACTGTGGTTAATAATTCTGTTAGTCCCCTCCCTCAAGATGTCTGTTTCCTGATTAGATCCAACCTACCATGTATGCTTCCATGACCAAGTTTCAAGCTGAATCTGTTACTATTTTCCCATCACAATCTAGGAAATCAACAAAACAATATCTAAGCCTTCACTTGTAGTGTTGGCCAATTTCCATGGTGTAAATATCCCTGTCATTGCCAATTTCCAGGCCCCAACCCATCACAGAACATGGGCTTAGAAGGGATAGATGTCTTGTGGCCATTATCTCTAGTTTCTATTGAGTTGATATAATACACAGATACAGGCCCTACACATAAGTAATTTTTAAAAATGTGGTCATAATAATTAGGAAGTGTTTGTTTTCATAGTGTTTGTTTTCATATAATATACTTAATTGCAAGTTCACATAATTAATTGCATGTGTATAACAACTGGTTCACAAAATTCCAGACCACTTCAGAGTTGGCTTTCCTTGAGCAATACAAACCAGCTGCAGGCCAGCCCTGGGACAGAGGCCTTGGGCAACATGCCAAGGGTTCTGAGCATTTTCCAGCCAGAGCAGCCCCTCTGATGGCCCTGGGTAGAAGCTAGGGTAGGACGTTAACTACATCTGTCTTTCAGGTCTTCTACCTTCCATCATGCCTGGCAGCAGCTGTACTCCCGGACAACCCTATGCCGAGCAATGGGTGTCTTGGTGGCCACTGTTTGGCTCCTGAGTGTGATCAGTTAAGATGACAATTGTCAGGTACCTATACCTAGGTGTGTTAGCCGCAAAGCACTGACCTCGCTGTTGGCCCAGTGAGTCGCATCAGGGGTCCAGTGAGGGTGGGACCAGGTCACAGAAACAAGGATGGGGCCCTACAGATGAAACAGCCTTGCTGGGACCCACTGCACACTCCCTGGCAAAGTCTATTCCTGGGAACCAGCAGCAGGCCCAGATCATAGGACGCTATCAGATAGACCCGCCATCCCCCACAGAAAACAAAATGCAGGCAAGCCATCTGATCTTACTCTTGCAAGTTTCCCAGGGACAAAGGGCCTCTAACATAAACTCCAGATGAGCTATTCCCTCATAGAGATAGAAACATTCCCCTGCCCACCCCTGTAACCTTCCAGGGCACCCTTGGCAAGGGAATGATCTCTGCTACCAAGCGCTGTCTGGGAGCAGAGCTGGGATGCCTTGGTTGAGGTTCCCTGCCTGCTGCCTGCCTGGATCCCAGGCTGTCCGGGAATGAAGCTTCCCGAGCCTCACAAGTACCCATCCACAGTCCAGCTTGGGCGGGGTCAGTGAGAAGGTTGCCTTGGGCCTGCTGCGCCTTGGCAAGGCACTAGGGAAAGGTTCTGAGAAAGTGATCCCCGAGCATGCCTGTGACATTAGCTCAGAGAAACACAGGCAGAGATCCTAGAGATCTGTGCCAAGATGGTCCCCTTCTCCCAGCTAGGTCCTTTCCTCCCTGCCCCCTCCCTTCTAGTGCTGGGGCCCATCCTAGGTTGAATAGTCCAGGCCTTAGTGAACTCTACACTGTGGCATGCCCTGAAAGGAATAAGGTCTTCCTCTAGCAAATCAAACCCAGACAGGGGAAGGTCTGAAGAAAGTCCCCCACCCAGACTCCTCCTGGCTTTTAGCCACCCCTCCCCACCCCACTCCTACTGCACTGACTCCTGACCTCATCCCAAGGCCCCCTTTCCTTAAAACCCTGTCTGTTCCGAGAAAGCTGGACTGGCAGGAACGGTGGATTGTGGGATCCTGCTGTCCAGGGAGCCTCCTGGGTAGTCAGTGCTTCCTCTTTTCACTCCCACCTTTATCCCAAGTGTGGCCAAGTCGCCAACGTACAGACTTGTTAGCCGACGTACCTCTTCTTGGTCTCATTAGTGAAAGATAGATGAAAGGGTGGAAGTAAGGCTCCAAGTCACCAGAAGGTTATTTAGGAGGGATGGATAGAAAAACACTAGCACACACACTGAAATACAGCCCTATATGAATGTGCACACATGTGTACATATATCTGTGGTTACAGATATCCATACATGTATGTGGGTCAATGTACATTTTTGCATGTATACACTGCCGTGCTTGAGTCTGGCATGTAAAATGTTTACATGTACCCTTTGCACTGACCAATACACAGGGTGAATGCTGTGTGAAGAGCAATTCTTCAGATGCTATATGTTAGGGAATAATGAGGGGAAAACCAGGTGGATGCACGCCTTTAATCACAGTACTCAAGAGGCAGAGGCAGGTGGATCTCTGTGAGTTCAAGGCCAGCCTGGTCTACAGAGTGAGTTCTGATCAGAGAAATCCTGTCTCAAAACAAAACCAAACATCTATACAGTCTGTGTGTATTTACAATCTATGATTGGTTGAATCCATGATCACAATCTGTGGGTACAGGGGGGGGAGAGAGAGACAGAGAGAGAGAGAGAGAGAGAGAGAGAGAGAGAGAGAGAGAGAGAGAGAGAGAGAGAGAGAGAGAGAGAGAGAGAGAGAGAGAGAGAAGGAGAGGCATGGGGAGAGAGAGTTCTGTGAATGTACAAGCCACAAGGCTCAAACAAACAGACACTTAAGCAATCTCTAGGCATTGCCTTCACAGAAACAGCATTCCTTCCAGACAAGGGTCCCAGAGAGGTCCCTGGCATGTCACATAAGGCCAGGCCAGGAGGCCAGTGTCCCTGGTTTTCAGGCTCCTGGTGGTAGAGAGTAGAATGACCTCTGCTCATTTCTTATCTTGCTATTCTCTCCAACAGTGATGTTGGTTGTGCCTATGACTTTAGTCACCATGAGAAATACCAAGGACTCTTGACTTGTGATTGTAGCCTGACTACTCCTGGGCTCCAGACTCAGGGACACAGTCACTTCCTCAGACTGCCTAAGATGCCTCCACCATCTTCCCAGTGCCCAAGCCACCCTTCCACTCAAGTCCATCCCCGAGCAAATATTCTCGGGTTTCATTCCCTGATATTCCACAATCCACCCAGCTCGGCATCGCCACCACCTGGAATGGAACCCATTCCCAGTCACCAATCAGTGGCCAGACTGATCTTTGTAGGACCCAATCCCTGGTGTTACCCACAGAGGGTTGGACCCTCCTACATCAATGAACAAGGAAAAGACCCCCCACCACCACCACCAGTCATGCCCACTAGCCTAAGTGATCTGGGTAACCCCTCATCAGAGACTTTCTGCTCAGATGACTCCAGGTTGCGTCAGGTTGTCAGTCAAAGCAAACCAGGACACTTTCTCTAACGCTAGAGCCTCTCTGGAGACTCAGCCCAGGGCCTTGCACACGCAAGGCCAGTGTTCTACCGCTGGGATGCACCCCAGCCTTCCCTTTGCTTGTCTCATATTCAGAGTGCATAGCACACTGGCCTGCATGATGTTGGTGCTTGAGAAAACGTTTGATAAGGAAGGAGGAAGGGAAGAAGAGGAGGGCAAGGAAAGGAGAGAGGCAGAGGAAGGAGGGGAAGGGAAGGGCCCAGAGCTCTGTCTGCCTGACTCAGTCTCCAAGCTCCCATCTGGTCCTACCTGGAACTCTATGCTCTGATTGCTTTAATTGTACACACATAATAGTCTCAACCTGGTCCCTAGAGTGCCCAGGTGTCTGAGTCCCATAGGACATTCCCATGTGCAAGGCTGGGGCTAAGGTCGCTTCCCAGGTGTGGTGGAGCCTCCTTGTGGATGTCCGTGCTACACACATCTCTACTTGAGGAGTTTCCAATTCCTTCCAGCTTCTCCCAGTGGCCAATAAGCAGGTTAAGAGTCAATCTAGACAAGTGTGTCCAGAATAAGTGCTGACTTTGTGAGTGTGGGTGCATAATGTGTGTGTGGGGGGGAGAGGGGTACTGTGTGCCTGTTCATGTGTGTGAGTGTGAATATAGGCATTCCTGTGGGCCACGGCATGCATGTAGAAGTCAGAGAACAACCTCGGCTGTTTAACTTGTTTGATGCAGGGTGTTCATTTGCCACTGTGGACAAACTAGCTGGCCTGTGAGCTTCTGGGAATTCTGCCTCCATCTCCTATCTCACTGTAGAAATGTGAAGATTATAGATGTGTCCCATAGCATCCAGCTTTGTGTGAGATCTGGATATCAGAATTAGGGTCCTTGGCAAATGCTCTCTCCACTGAGCCGTCTTTTCAGTCCTGTGCTGGCTTTAAAGAGATGCCAATCTGCCTCATCCTTGCAGAACTCTCCCTTAACACTTCCATTGTGGCAGATGCACTTGGGCTGTTCTGCATAGGGCAGGAGAGTCTGCTGGCTAAATAGCCAGGCATAAGGACACTGGGCAGAGGGGTACAGCACCAACTAAATCTATCACTCCCACACAAAGGTGCCATATGAGAGGCATGATGTTACGTGAGGTTCCTGCCCAGTTCTACAGCCACCTTGCCCCAAATGAACACTCAGAGTCTTATGTTAATTATAATACTGTTGGCTGGTGACTAGGTTTTCAATTGTCTAGCTCTGTCTTAATTATTAACCCATAACTACTTATCTATGTATTTCCATGTGGTCTTGGCTTACTGGAGAATGCCAGACCTGCAACTCCTTTCCTGCTACATTGAGACTGCTAAGCGTCTCCACAGAGAAGAGAACAATTTCCTGTTTGTCCCTGTTTATATCCTGATTCTGCCCAGCTACATCACGTCCTGTCTGTACAGACATCCAGGCCTCTATAGTGAGCTAGTGGCAAGTTTCTGCCCAGCTATGTCACTTCCTGTTATCAGCCACTCAGTGTTTTCTTCATTAACCAATAAGAGAAACATATACACAGACAACCATTCCCCGTCAGCATGGTTCCACTGAGTATAGAATCAAGGCCTGGTTTGGGGTTCAATGGCTCTAGAAGGACAGCCCTGGCCACCAAGGAGGGAAAATGACAGGGTTTCTAAGACTCCAAAGAGACACTGGAACATGGGCATACAGCTTGGAGACAACCCAGCCAAGCATGTTCCAGTGAGGCACCTCCACTGTCATTCAGCTGAAAGCCAGAGTCCCACAGCAGTGCTCAGGACATCCTGATCCTGCCGCATCTGCCTGGGGAGGGTCACTGACTTATTCTTGGGCACTTAGGATGTCCTTCAGAGACCCAGGAACACCCATGCCTGTGTGCTTGCTTCAAGGGTCCTAGATCGAGGGCACTCAGATGGCCACAAATGCTTTGCCTCTACAACCTGTCCTTCAGCTGCTTGTCTACAACAGCACCAGTCTGTGCCTGGCTCCCAGCACGGGGCCCCACAACTCCCAGGATGCTACCTTCCCTTCTAGGTGTATGCCTTTAAACCCAGCACTGAGGAGGCAGAGGCAGGAGGATCTCTGAGTTTGAGGTCAGCCTGGTCTACAGAGTGAGTTCCAGGACAGCTAAGGTTATTGGAAAAGGAAAAAAAAAAGGGGGGGTGGGGACTGTCAGCCAGGCAGTGGTGCACACATCTTTAATTCCAGGGGCAGGGGGAGCGGTGGGGGGCAGAGGCAGGTGGATTTCTGTGAGTTTGAGTACACTCTGGCCTTACAAAGCAAGTTCTAGAACAGCCAGGGTGGTTATACAGGAAAAACCCTGTCTGAAAACAACAACAAAAACCAATTAAACAAACAAAAACATCTGAGTTTGGTGTCACTCATCTCTCTCTGCTCCTGGCTCGAGATGGTGAACATTCTGATCTGCTCCTATTGCTGTGATAAAACACTGGCCAAAAACAGCTTGGGGAGAAAAGGGCCCATTTGGCTCACAGATCCATCACTGAGGGAACCCAAGGCAGGAACCTGGAGGCAGGAACGGAAGCAGAGACCACAGAGGAACACGGCTCACTGATTTGCTCTATCTGCTGTGTCCAGCCTGTTTTCTTATACAACCCAGGACCACCTGCTTGAGAGTGGCACTGCCCACCATGTGGGGCCTTCCACATCAATATTTAATCAAGAAAATAACCCACACACATATACACATGCCTATGAACCTTTGTGATGGAGGCAATTCTTTTTTGTTTGTTTGGTTGATTTTCAAGACAGAGTTTCTCTATACTGCTTTGGAACCTGTCCTGGAACCCAATCTGTAGACCAGGCTGACCTTGAACTCACAGAGATCTGCCTGTCTCTGCCTCCCAAGTGCTGGGATGAAAGGCGTGTGAATTCTTGAACTGATGCTCTCAATCCTCCGGTGACTGAAGCTCCTGGTATCAAGTTCATGTTTCCTTGTTGCAGCCTAAATGAGCACCTCTGCCCAGGGGCTGTATCTACATGGCCCCAGGACTAAAACAGAGCAGACAGAAACTAACAGCACAGCGAAACTGTTCTCCTCAGTGCCTGTGGCCACAAGGTTCTCACCAGAATGGAGCCATTGTAAATTCTACATCCTGTACTTCCAGGACCTTGTACTAAGTAAGTCTCCCCCTTTACAAGTTAACCACTTTGTAATAACAAAGGACAGCCACTTGTTAGCACACCCTGAGCATGCTGGGCATCTATGTACTGCATCTATGTACAGCTCCATCTTGAGACCTGTTAGCAGGGTCCTAAACTTCCTGCAACCCTTTGAGGAGGATGAGTCTTGGCAGGCTGCTGGGGAGAGACAGGACTTTGTTCAGAAACTTTGGAAGCCATGGGACAGGAGCTCTTTCCTCCCACACTAGGGAGTGGAGAAAGCCTGTCCACCTGTCCCCACTCCTACCCCACATCAAGCCCAGTGCAGAAGCTTGAAGGAAGAGTCCTACCACCTCCCAGACAGGAGGAAGAGCAGTGAGGAGGCACAGGGAGCTCATGGTGTAGACTATGGAGGTAGCTGGTAGTAGAGAAAACCCACAGAGGAATAGCTTGTCCCAAAGCAGGACGAAGAGGATGCTGCCAATAGGACCCGAGTTCAAGCCATCCTGAGCAAGCAGATCCTGCTCCAGAGGAAACCTGCAGAGCTGAGGGACGCCAGCAAGGGATTCTGTGAGCTGTGACAGCTCCATAGGGCACAAAAGAGAGGTTTTGCATCCTAAAAGTCTACCACAGAAGAACTGGCTTTGAGCGTCTGGTAGAAGAGATTGCTATTCTTGTGGCCTCTGGGGGGGGGGGAGGGTCAGGATAAGAACAACTAATGAGTAGGGAGGAAGAAAGGATGGGACCAGGAAAGCAGCAAATGCAGAGAAGCAAAGCGGCTGTGAGAATAAGGAGGGTGCTGATGAAGACACCGGGATTGATATGGAAAAACAGGTGTCCTTGAGAAAAAGAAAAAAAACCTTTCTTAAGGAGGTACGTTCCTGCTAACTTAATGGCCACCAAAGCCATCCTGAGCTAGTGGCATTTGGGATGTCATCTCCTGATTTCATGGGAAAAATGGAATTCGTGGATGGCAGAGAATGAGTTTTGGGGATAAATTTATAATAGATTCATAGGTGAGAGTTGCAGGGGCACCTATAGCGTAGGGAGGAAATGGGGTGCCATCTAGCTACTCCTTAAAGGACTTAGAACAGAACCAGGATGAAGTTTGGGCATGATCTGGCTAGTCCAGTTAGGCACCGGGAGGTGTTCAGGTGCTGCTCCCAGTTTTTGTCCTGAGGCCATGTGGGTGCAGCCTCTGGGCAGAAGTGCACATGTACGGGGCAGCCGAGAAGCAGGGACTAGCTCTCTCAGCTGCCATTCCTCCAGCAAGGACTGCTGGCTTGAACTGCTGGCTTTACGTCTGTGCTGGTTGTGTTTCTGCTGCTGTGAGAACACACCACAAGCCAAGGCATCTTACAGAAGAAAGGGTTTATTTGGGTTTATGGTTCCAGAGGTTAGAGTCCTTCACCATCGCGGCAGGGAAGTGTGACAGCAGACAGGCACAGAGACTGGAACAGCAAGCTCACATCTTGAACTGCAAACAGGAAGCAGAGTGAACTGGGAAGGCACCGGGGATTGAAACCTCAAAAGCCATCCCCTGTGATGCAGCCCCTCCAGCAAAGCCACACCTCCTACACTCCCCACAAACAGGGCCACTAACCGGGAACTAAGATTTCAAATGCTAGAGCCAATGTGTAAGACAAACTGCCACGGGATCCTTGCCCTACCTGGCCAGTGCCTATCACCTGCTCTCATCAGGATGAAGATGTAGGGATAGAGAATAAGGGGTTATGAGATGAGGGAGAAGGGGAGGAGGGACACAAACGACAGGGGCGAGTTCAGGAGAATGAGGCAAGGGAGGATACAGGATTCAGGAAAGAGAGAGTAGGTATGGCGGGTGAAACCGTGGGTCACAGGGATGATGACTGAGAAGATGATAGGGTATAAGGATGACAGGTGAAAAAATGGAGGACAGGCCCACCCTAGTGACAGGGGTTAGAGAAGAGAGGGCTCCCCAGTTAGATGCTGACAATAGATTTCTAATCTATGTAAATACCCGCCCTGCAGCCCGGCAGAGGTGGTCCTGTAGAGCCTTGCAGAGGGTCTTTGGGCTGTGTAGGGACATGCTAATGGGGATAGAAACATGAGCCCTCTCACCTCAGCTGCAGTCTGCACGGACAACATTGGCAGTTGCTCTGTTCTGTTGGCTAAGCCCTGTTGTCATTAGAATCCCTGCAGCCTGGCTGCGAGAACGCTGCAGTATGTTCACATGCTAACCATGCCACCAGCCTCATTTCCTTAGTATTTTTTTCACATGCTTATCATGCCATCAGGCTTATCATCTTCTAAGCATTTTTCATGTGCTTATCATGTCATCAGCCTCATTTTCTTGGGAAAGGCAGTGAACAGAGGTTAATTGTGGGCGAGGAGACAGCCTCCAGTGGGAGGCCTTGCTCAGGAAAAAGAAGTTGAGTTCTGCACTTGAGGGGATGTATGTAGTCTCTCCAGCTCTGCCTAGACAGCTCAGCCCATCTATCCTTCTACACCCTTCAGAAGAACAGCTGCCCTCAGTGACTATAATGTGGGTCTAGGGGTTCAGAATCCTGAAGGCTGTGGCCATCGTAGTCTGGGTGGGGGTGGGGAAAGGGCTTTTGGTCTTTGGTTGAGTTTCGTGAGCAGCCACGTGTCTTTCTAAATGCCGCGTTTTGGTGTGGTATTTCTTCTGCTTTGGTCTTCCTAAAATCCCAACATGCCAGAAACCCTTTCCCAGCCAGCCAGCCAGCCAGCCCACCTTTCCACCTGCTCCCTCCCCCGTCCGGCCATTCTGAGACCTGCCTCGTACAGCTCACCTCTTCTAAGCCCTTCCTGCACTCATCGGACCATCCTAGCAGCTCTGACAGTGTCCTGAAGAATACCCATGCCCACTCAGTCCCAGGTGCCTTGCAGTCAGATAGGTCTACGTTCTATTATAAAGTGGCACAGTGAAGACAGCATATGGCCCTGGAGGGCTCAAGAAGTGGGCACGGTGACCTTCAGAGGCTTTGGGAACAGAAACATGGAGGGAGAATAGCTCCACTGCTGTGGAATAATCCTCTTGTATACTGTAAAGATTGGTTGTTCAGATTGGTTTAACAAAGCACGGATTGGTCAGTAGCCAGGCAGAAAGTACAAGCGGGACAGCCAAACCACGGAGGATGGGAAGGAGGAGGGTGGAGTCAGCAGTCGACAGTTAGATGCACAGGGAGCAGGAGATGAACGTGCCATGCTAATAAAGGTACTGCCAGATGACAGAGCATAAATAAGGAGTATGGGTTAACCTAAAAATGTAAGAGCTAGTTAGTAATAAGCCTGAACTATTGACAGAGCATTTATAATTCATATTCAGCCTCTGAGTCAGTTATTTGGGACTGGGTGATCGGGATAGGAAACATCTGATTACACTCTAAAGGGCAGGACAGACAGTGTAAGAGGAGTCTGTAGAAGTAAACTCACATTGACATGGGAGGTGGCATTAATGATCCCACCCACAGAGCACATTCTCTTTAATGAGACAGGAGGTTGGAGAGTGGAGGTTTGGGGCAAATCTGCCTAAGGCTCACTGACCTTAGCCTGGAATGTTGGTTGAGATCACCCAAAGATGTATAAATGGCACTAGGGGCAAAACCAGGGTTGTAACCACACACCCTTAGTTATGTCAGTTAGTGTACTTACACCCTTCGGCTTCTGGGTTTCCACAAGTGTTAACCAGACACACCACTTACCACACGTCATTTTCTCACTCCTTACGTCTGTCTCCAAGAATGTTCTGACTCAGTGCAGACCTTAGAAATTAAGTGTGGGGAATCAGTTTACTTTTTGTTTTTGATGTTTTGCCAGAGAAGCCAGGTTTTAAACAGACACTAGCCAAACCTGGCACAATCACTTAGCATTTTGAAGTATATAGTGTAAGGCAGCCTGCCAGGTCTCATGTAATGCCATTGAGATCCCATGTCATATGTGCGACACTGGAGCTGCACTGAAACATGCCGAGGCCTGATGGGGGATGTCCTTCTGTATGCTGTGAATATATGTTTCTCGTATTGGTTGATGTAAAAAGCTGTTCTGGTCAATGGACAGGCAGGATATAGCCAGGCAGGAAGTAGGTGGGGCTACCGGACTAGGAGCGCTGAGAAGAGAAACACAGGGAGGGAGTCACCAGGGAAACACCATGTAGCTGCCAAGGAAGAGAGAGGCCACTGCTTCACCAGTAAGCCAAGACCACTTGGAGAGACACAGACTAATAGAAAAGGGTTAGTAATTAAGAGAGAGCTAGTCAATAAGAAGCCTGAGCCATTGGCCAAACAGTTTATAATTAATATAAACCTCTATGTGTTTATATGGGACTAAATGGCAGCAGGACCGGGTGGGACAGAAATTTCCATCTATACAGGCCACTCAGGGAAAAAAATGATGGCACCTCATTTAAAACCTTCTTTCTATTCTTCCTCACTTCCCCCGCTTTCTTCCTCTTTCACACATTTTTAAAAAAAGGTTTATTTTATTTTAAGTTCTCTCTCTCTCTCTCTCTCTCTCTCTCTCTCTCTCTCTCTGTGTGTGTGTGTGTGTGTGTGTGTGTGTGTGTGTCTCCCTGAGTGCAGGTGCTCACAGAGGCCAGAACAGGGCATCAGATCCTCTGGAGCTAGCATAACAGCTGGTTGTGGACCACTTGATGTGGGTGCTGGGAATGGAACCTAGGATCCAAAGCAGATGTGTGATCAGTAGACACACAGCTGGGTGTGCATGAGTAGATACACAGCTGGATCCAAGCAGATGTGCAATCAGTAGACACACAGCTGGGTCCTTAGTTGCAAGATGAATAGCTTTGGCTCTGGAGTCTGTCTCTTCAGATTAAACGCAAGAAAGGAGAACCTGACAAAAGAGGGCATTTACTGCAATGGTGTCTCATCGATTCAGTCCTGCCAGGGAATGAGAATTACCTCTGAAATCATTCTAACTTTCAAGTTAGCATTTTTATCAGAAACATTTTAACTGCAACTGAACTATTCAAAACACAATTTACTTTTCCTTCATGACCCTGGGTCCTCCCAGTGAAAACTGGGCTGCTTCATGGAGTTATGATGAAGATGACGTAAGTGTGATCATCTGGTTCCCACAAAAAGGCCCCAGGTGGCTACATCTGTTGGCCTCACATGTTCATTCTCATTTTAATGGTCAGCTGGAACTGTGTGACCACAGCAATTTACAAACATCCAGGAGGGTCACTTATAACAAAATAGCCAAGTTGAGCATTGCCATAATCAATTGAATTGTTTTGGTGCAGCTGACAGATGATCAATTTTGTAATCCATCAGTTTAGGTTTGCAGGAGCAGTGCGAGTGGCTGGAGCTGGGATCAAGGATGCAGGGGGTGGTGCGGTGGGGGGCAGGGGTGCTGTGGGGGGCAGGGGTGCTGTGGGGGGAGGGGTGCTGTGGGGGGGCAGGGGTGCTGTGGGGGCAGGGGTGCGGTGGGGGGCAGGGGTGCTGTGGGGGGCAGGGGTGCTGTGGGGGGGCAGGGGTGCTGTGGGGCTTCATTGGAAGGCAGTATCTTCTGGCTCTGGCTGGGTTTACGTGTCAGCGCCTTCTAGACCATTCAGTCTCTTGGGACTTCTGAATGGTGTACCTCACTGTAATCCACAGAGGGTCCAAGGGGCAAACACTTGTTGCCTTGTTTGGATCACTTGCCTACCTGCAGCCTTTGGATTCCCTTAAGTGCCAGGCCTAGAGTACCTGCAACAGGCAGACATTCTTACCCATGGGAAGCCCAGCATTGCCCTGCTCTGTGGCCAGGACCTTGACCACAAGTTGGAAAGGCCTCAGCCCAATTCTCCCTTAGAATCTGAAGAATCAAGATGTAATGCTGAGGTGACTGTCACTGTCAGCCTGGAGGGCACTGTAAGCCATAAGCAGAGACAGTCATCGATAATAAGAATGGGCAGTCCTCTAGTTTGTAGAGTGGATGATAGATGCCATGTAGGGGGTGTTGGCATTGTTTTATGTAGTCTTGTTAAATGACTGCATCAAGCTCTGAGCTAGCTCATCTTCAATTTGCAGAGGAAGAGACTGAGGCCCCAAGTATTTAAAGGTCACAGCCATGTCTTTGAAAGCTCAGGAGTTTCTTTGCTTTCCTCGTTGCTCCCTGCCTTCTGGTCAGGTTGACCCATCCACCAGATTTCTGACTTCACTACAACTATGTGTGTGTGTGTGGGGGGGGGGGTAAACTGCAACTTCTTGTGCACACCTTTAATCCCAGCCCTCAGGAGGCAGAGACAGGTGATTCTCTGTGAGTTCGAGGCCAGCCTGGTCTATAGCGAGTTCCAGGACAGTGAGGACTACACAGAAAGACCCCGTCTCAAAACAAACAAAAACAAAACCTGCAGCCTTTTTCATCAGTGTCACAGGCCCAGCAAAGCTTTTTGAAGCACTGTGTATCCATCACAGGGATCTCATATTAGCTGAAGTACTTCCCCAGGGATCCCCTTTCATGTGTGACACACCCGTTGCTCTGTCTCTGATACACCACGATGCAGCTGGCCTTGAGGGTCAGCTCAGTTAGAAATAGCTTTGAAGTGTGAGAAGGTATGTGGCTTAAAAAGGGAAGGATTTTTGTTTCTGCTGTGGAAAAAATGAAGTTGGAGCTGGGAAGGGAGCGCCACCGTGTGCTCAGGGAATAGCCATCTTTCTGTGTTTTCTCTCTGAGACCTGGTGGCAAAGGTCATTCCGTCTCTGCTGCAGCCAGAGAAAGTAGCAGGCAGGCTCCATTCTAAAGGATGAAAGCAAAGAAACCCTAACTTGCACTGGGTGCACCAAAAGCAAAGGGGTTAACACAAATTCAGGGAGAATCTCCCTCACCTGAAACGCCCAGGAAGGACTAGGAATGCTTGGGATTTTTGGGATTGGAAACATTTGCATAGCCTTTACTGGTTGGGTATCACTTATCTGAAATACTTCCAGATCTAACACCCTCTGCATACTGTGTTGATGCTCCAAAGGCTTGGTATTTGAAGACATTTCATTCGGTCAACCAGAAAATGGAATCGGGGAAAGGGCAAGTGTGGGTACCGAGAAAAATCCAAGATTCGAGACTTCAGGAAGCAGCTGTGACCCCTGGGGTTGAGGGAGAACTGTAGAAACAGGGACACGATAGTTCTGGGCACGGTGTGCCCGGGTGGGAAGCAGAGCTGACGGCCATGGCTGGCCTCTGCAGCTGGCACTGTGGGGGCTTCACTCCTCTTACTGTGTCTACACCCCTCAGTTCCCTGTAGTAAATGGAAATTTACAGACCCCAGTAAGTGTGCCACTTGGGGTTCAGCTTCACCAACAATGTAGGTTTCCTCCCTGCAGAAAGCTGAGAAACCTTCCCTCTTTTCAGTGAAAGAGAAGGTCTTCGTTCATTTCCTTTGCTATGTATGAATACCACAGGCTGAGTAAAGGAATAGAGTTAACTGAGCTAACGATTCTGGAGGTTGGGAAGTCCGAGAATGTGGTACCCATGTGTGCTAGGTGTTTGGTGAGATGCCGAACCATCTCATGATGGAGGGCACAGTCTCGAGTCAGCAGGCTGCAGCAGGTGATGGCTCCATGTGACAGAGTTGCATACTGGGTGACTATAACATTCAAAGGCTTTAACACATCAAATGCATTCATAGGGCTTCTCTCCAGTATGCGTTCTTTCATCCTGACTTGAAAATCACACACACAGTTGTATCAGTAACTGTCCTCGTTGCTGTGATAAAACGCCTGGCAAAAGCAATCCTAGGAAGTAGAAGTTTGTCCGGCTCGTGGTCTGAGTGTACAGTCCATCGTGGCAGAGAAAGCATGGTGGCATGAGCACAGGCAGCTGTTCCCATTGTCCCTGCCAGAGAAGAGAGACACTCTTTCCTTTTATTCACTCTAGGCCCCCAGCCCATCGAATGGTGCAGTTAGGGTGAGTTCTCCCATCACAACTAACCCAGCCTCAAATGTCTTCCAGCTGATCCCACATTGTGTCACTTTAGTAATTAATATTCACTGGCATGGGTCCCTTAAGCACTATCTATCTGTTGATGATAAATTTGGGGCTAAGATCCAAGAATTTCATCAAACCCATTGGTGAACTGAACATTGGCCATCTAGACAGAGGCAGAGGAGGCTCTCCTTAAGCCAGCTCACCAGGCTGCCCTCTCTGTAGATGGCCTCTTCTAGGTAGCCCTGCAGACAGGGAAAGCAGATGGAGAAGAGGGGAGTTCTTACGTCCAAACTTGTAACAGGGTGATTTCTGACTTTCTCTTCTTACCAACCACTGGTGTTCTCAGGGGTTGGCCTTGGTCTAAGCCAGGGCTTCTTTCAGGCAGAATGCTAGCTTGCCCCATACTTTTACAAACTGATTCTAACTCAAGTGAATGGTGTTACAGTCAGCCTTGAGGAACTGACTCTAGGAATATAACCCCTACCCCCCCTCCCCACCCACACACATCAAAAGTCACTGGCTGTCAAGTCTCTTACAAAAGTGATGTCATGTCTGCATATAATCCATCACATCCTCCTATTTATTCAAATTCATTTCTAGATTGCTTATGAAAACCAGCAAGATGTATTATATAAATGCTTTGTAAATGGTGGCTTAGAGAATAAAGGAAAAGGAGGGAAAGCCTGTGCATACTTGGTACAGACAAAGGTGTTGTCTTTTGTTTGTTTGTTTGTGTTTTTAAAATATTTTCAATTTGCAGTTGGTTGGATCTCTAGGTGTGGATGTGGAAGGCTGGCTGTATTTCACTAGGGTATTACATTTCACCATGGATACTTCAAAGTTGCAGTGTCCACTTTGGATAACTCTTGATATAGATAGTATTATTATTGGGGGCCATATCTTGAAAACAAACAGAAAGAAGAAATTTGGAGAATATACTGGTCTATTCTCTTGATATAAGAAAACTTCTAAACTCAGTTCAGACTCTAACATTATTTGCTGAAAAGGTTTTCTAAATCTCAGTCAATTAAGAAGAGTTTCTGTGATGGGAAGGAATTATGCCAGGCAAGCACATCCTTTCTGACCTCATCCACACAACTTTGACAAAATCAGGTTAACTGACAGGACTCAGAATACAATTAGGATTAACAAATGCTTGGAAACAAAAATGAACTAGGAACTCCTAACAGGGACATTGGCTGTTGCAAACAAAAGAATAACCAGAAATTAATGCATCATCTAAGTGCATTCCATCATGGAGGACTTCTGGGAACTCATTTTGTAGGTCAAGTTGGCTCTAAACTCACAGAGAACAGCCTATCCCTGCCTCTTGAGTGCAGGGATTAAAGGTATGTGCCACTTTGCCTGGCTACGGAGGGCTTTTAAGACTCAGGGAATAAACCATTCACAAATCTCAGGAAGTTCCTGAAGTATACAGGATTCATGATCCTCCCCAGTAAGGACTTCTGGGGAGAATCTGAATAGGAAATCAGGGAGCTCCAGGGTTGTAGCCTTCATGAGTCATCATCATTCATGGTTGGCTTTTCAGTGATCCAGCTACCTGTAAGTTATCCATACTCTGGTTCACTAAGGTAGGCTTGGCAGGAATCATTACTTTAGTCTCTTGTCAGTCCTTATATGGGTTGAATAGACTTTTTTTTTCATGTCTTCCAGAAAAAGTCTCACAACAACAAGTCATTGTGTGTTGGGGGGGGGAGCAATAGAAAATTCTAAGGGATTCTGAACGAGCTCCTAGGCAACTATAGTCAGCTTTCTTTCACCTTATCCATCTCTTAAAGACTGGTTATAGCAAATTATATTTTCTGAAAATGGCCACTATTATAGCTCTAGTTTTATAGTGGGGTTTTTTTGGATCTTTTTATTTCCCTCATTTAGAGCTAGAGTTTGTCTGTTTCCCCTAAATGTGGGTGGGGCTTTGTAGCTGGATCAATCCATGGCCTGTTGAATGACCACTGATGTGTGACTTACAACAGCAGAAGCCTGCTTCCTATTATGACAAGACATATCTGAGGTGAGTACTACGAAAGAAGAGAGCCATGTTTCTGAAAATCTAAGAGCACGGCACCGCTGTTGGCTTGACTCTGGTGAGGACATCGTGGAGGATGGCATCTTGGGCACATAGGCAAAGGGAGAGGTCATGGTGATTAAAAAAAAAAATCAAACAACAACAACAACAACAACAACAAAACAGTCGGAGAGTGACACAGGGATCTGGCTAATTCTTTTATAATAACTCACTGTTGCAAGAACTGATTTAGGATCCCATGGAAACTACCTCAATTCCTCCAAGGACAGTTCCAATCCCCCATAACCTAAACAAATCCCACTAGACTCCACCTCCTGAGAACCTCACCACCTCCTAACATCTGCATGCTGTGGTCAAGCTTCCAGCACACAGCCCTTTAGGGGGCCAAAGTGCAACCATACTGGGGGCTAAGCCAGACCACACCCTCGTGAAAAGACCAATGCAGAGGAGCCTGAAGGTACATGCCTACCAGATCTTCACACGATTATGGGTCCAGCCTGAACCTCCCACTCTGTGGGCTCACACAGCAGAGATAAACCATCCTGCTGTACCTATCCAAATGCCCAGTCCACAGGAATCTTAGAACATAAAGGGCTGTTTTAAACCACTAAGACTTGAGGTAATTTCTTACATATCCATAGAAATTGAAACATTAGGTAATCACAAGAATGTCTGTTTTTATGCTACTCCAACGCAAGCGAGGTCATAACAGACAGAGCTAGTACACACATAAATATTCTTTAAAAACCAAAGACAGCATGATTCATGTTCTCTTAAGAACCTGTGGGACTTGGTTTGTTACAGAGACCTACTTAAATTTAAATGAGACAATTTGAGAAAGCAAAGAGGAGTGAAGTAGCTTTCTGATCATGTGTCAACCCTGAAATTTCTCTTAGAGGGATAATTTTTGCCCCTGGCTCTTGCTTACAACCTAGTTTGTAAGATGAGAAGAAAAACAGATCATTTACAGCTTATAAAAAAAAATCCAAAAAACTGTAAAATACACTGTCTCAATCTACAACAGTGTTCTCAACCGGTGGGTTTCAACCCCATTGAAGGTGGAAAGACCCTTTCGCAAGCCATCAGACAACACAGATACTTACATTGCTTACAATTCATAACAGTAGCAAAATATGTAATTTTATGTACAAAATTATACTTGTGTTGCTGTTGTTTTGATCTAGCAGAGATCTGAGGATCTCTGAGGTAAGGTGGATCTGGCCCTACTGGGAAATTGGATTCAAGCAGCTTTTTATTCCACCTTTTGCCAGGGCATGGGAGACTCCTGTGGCCACCATTATGTGTGAGGGCATTAGGTAAATCTTAGCAGGAAATCTGAGTCAAGTGTGGGCTCGGAAGCAAGTTTGCAGCGGGGCAGAAGCCGGCCTGAGGAGACAGTATTCACTCCAGCGTTACTGGTGGGAAGGGTCTGAAGCTCAGAGACAACTACGATGCTCCCAATCTCACAAGCATTGAGTATTCAGGTCCATCAAATCCAGCCCTTCCAGAGTCCACGCTGCAAAAACCTCACACTGAAAAAATGTTTCGCTTATGAAGAAAACTTAAAGCAAACCCATCTGTTTCTGGAAGAGGCAGAAGCAGCCTCAAGCCCCCAAGCATTCAGGGACAGAGGCAACAAGAGGACCAAAGACAAACATGGCTCACTTCAGAAGACAGGAAACCACTTACCAGGATCTTAAACCAATCCCAAGTAGAGGCGTGCTGCCAGTGGGTAGAGAGAGGAAAACACCTGTCCGAGAGAGAGTTACTGCAGACCCAAGGCACAATTAACTGCCCTGGGAGGGAGAGAAAGCAAAACCTTGAAAGCCCCACATTGAGGTTTAGGACCTGGGAGTAAGGCTGTACCAGAACAGCAGAGAAAAATCACAGCTTCCTTAAGGGTAGCATTGACAAGTACACATTCTGCCCTGAAGAGGTAAGAGCACAAAAACAGCCCTCTGTGACACACATGTGAAGCTCTGGGAAAACCATTGTCCTGTAGTCCCCATCTAAGCACAAAGAAGACGCTTCCCCCAGACAGAACTGTGAAGCTGTGACTGTGCTGAAGGCCGCAGTTAGCAACGCCAAAAGCCAAACCTACCCCAGCTGCTAGCTAGGCTAGCTCCACCTTGCCCTAAAAGCATGTTAGAATCAGCACGAGTGTTTGCTGATCTGTTAATAGTCAGTTCATACAAATGATGTCTGGGCCTTTGATCAAAGAATGCAATTCTAGAAAGAAGTAGGAGGAGGCTGTCTTAAGATGGGGTAACTTACAGAAATGAACTCCAGGCCCAGGGAGTCTGAACAACCAGACAGGGATTATAAAACAATTCTGACAAATACGTGGATGTGTGTGCTGGAAGTGGCAGACTCTTCTGGCTTGAACATCTCCCTCACTGCAGCTACCCCCACCCTATTCTTTTTATTACTGGCAACCCACCCCACCCCATTCTACCCCCTAAGGCTTGCCTTCACTTCTCTCTGCTTCTCAAGCGGCTTTGGAATCCTCCAAATGTCTCTGGCTATTCTCTCTCTCTCTCTCTCTCTCTCTCTCTCTCTCTCTCTCTCTCTGTCTCTCTCTGTCTCTGTCTCTGTCTCTGTCTCTCTCTGTC
The DNA here is from genome assembly GCA_030556225.1 of Cricetiscus sungorus. Lineage (NCBI taxonomy): Eukaryota > Metazoa > Chordata > Mammalia > Rodentia > Cricetidae > Cricetiscus > Cricetiscus sungorus. The sequence goes on along the minus strand of JANBXA010000007.1, from coordinate 31,617,012 downwards.
TCTGTCTCTGTCTCTGTCTCTGTCTCTCTCTCTCTCTCTCTGTCTCTCTCTGTCTCTGTCTCTGTCTCTGTCTGTCTCTGTCTCTGTCTCTGTCTCTCTCTCTCTCTCTCTCTCTCTCTCTCTCTCTCTCTCTCTCTCTCTCTCTCTCCCTTTTTCTCTGTCTCTCCCACCTGAGAGACAGCCACACAGCAGTTTCATATTTACAATAAACTTCCCCACCCATGGAGCTGTTCAGTCCAGTGGTTTCACAGCACCCTTGCTTACAAAGAATAAAACTTGAAGGCTGTCAAAGGAAAGGCACACCTCATGCAGAAAGCAAAAGGGCCCACATAAAAAAGCTCAGCACCCCAGGATAAGGTAGTCAACAAAACCATCTTCAGAGATGAAGGTGAAATAAAGGTGTTGTCAGGTGAAGGAAATTGAAAAAAAAAATGTGTTTTTCTACTCCAAAACAGAACATGCTCAGATGATTTTTTTTTTTTTTTTTTTGTCAAACAGAAAGAATGTTGCTAGCAGAAGGGCCCTCCAAATAATGTGAATGAGGAGTGCAGAAAGTATTTGGATTAATTAGAGTCCTCTGAAAATAACTAGGAAATGATAGATAGATGATTCATAGATAGATGATAGATAGGTAGGTAGGTAGATAGATATAGTCAGACAGAGTATTTGGATTAATTAGAGTCCTCTAAAGGACCACTAAAAAAATGATAGATAAGTATAGACAGACAGACAGACATATAGACAGACAAATAGGTAGACAGTGATGAGAGACTGAGTAGACTGGCTTACATCATCAGAGGTGGAATGCTCCTCCAGTGGTCCTGTGTGGGTAGGAAGCAAGGGAATCCAGGTATTTTTGGTCTATGGGGATGGGAGCCTCATGAGAGAGACCAATGATGCTATTCACTTCAAGGCCAAAGGCCTAGAAACCCCATGGGGAGGCCCTGGTACAAAGGCTCAAGAGCCTGGTGTGGTGGTTTGAATAGAAACAGAATTCAAACATGTGTTTGAATGTTTGGCCCATAGGGAGTGGCACTATTAGGAGGTGTGACCTTGTTGGAATAGGTATGGCCTTGTTGGAGGAAGTGTGTCACTGTGGGGTGGATGGGCTTTGAGGTCACAGATGCTCAAGTTATGTCCAGTGTGACACACAGTGTCCTCATACTGGACATGGATAAAGAGATAAAACTCTCAGCTTCTTCTCCAGCATCATATTTGCCTACACATCACCATGTCCTACCATGATGATAATGAACAAAACCTCTGAAACTGAAAGCCAGCCCTAATTAAATATTGTCCTTTATAAGAGTTGCCATGGTTGTGTTGTCTCTTCACAGCAATAGAAACCCTAACTTAGATCCCTGGAGTCTCATGTGTACAGGTGAGGGTAGCATTGGTTGACTATTCTTGGGTATGGACTCTGCCCCACAGTGGTTGATATACCAAGAATCACTCCATTGAAGAAAACTAACTTCCCTTTTCTCAGAAAAAAATCAAGTGCCAATAACTATTCAGCTAGGGCTGAGACGTAAGCATATGAACTATTCATCAACTGGACATTTGGGTTGTTTCTTGCTGCCATTAAGATGATGTCAAGGTAAATAGGGTTTTGAGTGTATGTGTAGTTTCATTTCTCTTGGACTTGCATTTCAAAGTATAATTCCTCAATCATGTGATCATTCTATTTAACACACCTAAGAAACACCATGCTGTTTTCCAAGATGGCTGACTCATTTTCTAAGCACAGTAACAAATCTGAGAGCTGTAACTTCTCCACATTTTCACCAATGCTCATTTTTCTTTTTTACGATAATTATCCTTGTTCTTGGATGGTGTGGACAACTCTATGATGTTGTATGAATTCCTCTCTCTCTCTTTCTCTGAGCATCCTGTGCACTAGCATGGAGAAGCCAAAGCAGTATCTTAACTATAATGTATGGACCCTAGTTCACTTGGATTTTCTAACTCACTTGTGTGGGGAGGGGAGTTCATGACTATAGTGTTCTCCCCAGGCTATGCTTCTGCCTCTGATTTCTCATGGGGACTCCATATTCATCAGTCTCCATCCTGATGTTCACCAGCCTTCTCTCTGGCCTCTTCTCAGCAGAAAGAGAGAAAAGATAAAGACATTGTCCCCTTCTGCAAATCAATCTATTCCTCCCTGCCAGTAGGAGTCTCTGAATTTTTCTGACCAGCACCATTTATAGTAGTTTTATATTCCAGATCATTGTTTCTCCTCTTCACTTTTTTTTTTTTTTTTTTTTTTTTTTTGTCTTTTTGTTGTCTTTTTCTTGTTTGCTGGTCTTTGCATGTTTTGGGGAGTGATGTGCTGGTTCCTGCTGTTTTTCTCTGTTCATTTTAATTTAATTTTGTTTTACAGTGTTCTGTTCTCTACCATTGTCTAAAAATCCTTTTAAAAAAAGATTTAACTTGAATTATGTCTATGAACATATGTGTGTATGTGCCTATGTATTTGGGTGCCTGAAAAGTTCAGAAGAGGGCATCAGAGAGCTAAAAGTCATAGGCAGTTCTGGGCTACCCAACATGGATGCTGGGAACCTTGCTCAGAATCTCTGCAACAGCAGTGTGTACTAACTGCTGAGCCATCTCTCTAGCCCCTCTATCACCTTTTCAGAAATTTTAGCAATACTTGTAGGTTTACTCTCAGACATGCCCAATTGTTCACTCATCAGTTACGCATCATGTATCTCACTTATGTTAGGTGCCATTCTTCATGTGGACTTTAGCTGAGAACTGGTCTTACTATTCTCATGGAACACAATTTATTTTACTTGTTGGCATAAGTTATGCTCCTATGTTTTAAGTAAAACTTCATTATTTTGTAAGCAAACACTATGTTTATAGAAGATAATTTCAATACCTCCAATTCAAGAATATGTGCTAAACTTCTGTAGATTATCAAGTCAATATGCAAGGTGTTCTGGATTGAATCTGAACTGTCCCTCAGAGGCTCATGTTTTAAATACTCATTCCCTAACTTGTAGCACTGTTTTGAAGACTGCATAGATTTTAGGCTGTAACCTAGCTGGCAATAGTAGGTGACTAGGGATCAGTCTTTGAAGGACATACCTAGCTCTGGTTTTAGGCTATGCTCTCTGCTTCTTGTTTGTACCCTATAAATAGCCACTGTTTCATGTTCTTGCATCTGTGCATGTAGTTACTCTGGATGCTACATCTTTTAGGTGGACTGAAACTTATGTGGAACCAGGAGCCAAAACATGTCTTTCCTTCCCAAAGTTGCTGCTGTTGGGTGTTCAGTCACAGTAAGAATAAAAGTAACTGTTGTAGGAAATTGGTACAGGAGAAATTGGCTACTGGTTTGATGACCTAACCATATGATTGGCCTCTGGAATTTGTTTGCAGGAGAAACTTAGAAGAGTTTGTATCTGTGAGGTAGAGAGAACTTTGAATGCTATAAGCCCCACTTAGTGGGTAATTATGGGTAAACCAGAAGGCTAATCAAAATACAGCCAGTGAAGAATGTGCTCATGATGTTTTAGATGGGAATAAGAACTCAACTGGGAATGTGGCTAGAGGCCAGTTACATTACATTCTAACAAAAAAAAAAAAAAAAAAAATATCGCTGTGCTTACGTGTCCTGAAAATTAGAGTGAAGCTGAATAGAAATAATGAACTAACTTATTTGGAGAAGAAAACTGCAAAGATGACACAGTCTCCATCCAGGCTGTAAACGGTGGGTACTTTTAGATGATTTTAGATGAACTACAGTGAGAATAGAGTAAAAAGCACCATAGATAGATGTGAAAAACATGAAGTTTGGGAAAAAAAAAAAAAGGTAAAGGAATGTGTTTGAGGTTGTGGACAAAGCAAGTCTGGACAAAGCTTCAGTAATTGGGGAAAGGAAACCAGTGTGCTTTACCCTAGGCAACAGGAACAGCGCCCTGAGGATGAGCCTCCTCCCACAGAAGGTTCTAAACCATTGGTTCTCAGCCTTCCTAATGCTACGACCGTTCAATACAGTTCCTCATGTGATGACCCCAACCATAACATTATTTTTGTTGCTACTTCCTAACTGTAATTTTGCTACTGCTACTGTTATGAATAACATAAATATCTGTGTTTTCTGATGGTCTTGGGTGGCCCCTGTGAGACAACCCCCCCCCAAAGATCACAACATACAAGTTGAGAATCACTGCTCTATGGTATAAAAACACAAATTCACTTGAGAGTTCCAGAGAATGCTGTAGGAAAAGGGCCACACAGGGGAGTATTTTCCCATGTTCAATTGCCCAGGCACTCAGAGACCAAATGCAGCTTTGGTACAGGAAACCATGGCTACATTTCAACCTAACAGAAGCTTTTTAGACATAGAGTAAAGTAATGATGGGGTAGAGGAGGCTCGCATTAACATCCCGAGAAAAGCTGGTGACGTCAGGCAATGTGTGGAAGGGTCAGACCTCAGGCAAGAAGCTCCAGTGACCTAAGTGTGGAATTCCAAGGGAAAGCCTAAGTTGGAAGAGATACCCCAGGATACTGGAGATACCAGAAAATTGGAATGTGTGCTTAGGAAAGTTGTAGACACTGAGTGTACATACCCCATGAGAAAGCCCATGTGTGCTGCAGAAAGCAGGGCCATAGAGGCAGAGCCACCCAACCCTGCTGGGGCATAGGTGATGCCACTATGTGCCCCAGATGCTGAATGTGGAACCACAGGACTCTATTTAACCCGATGAAGATAAAGGCTGGTCTCACTTTGGTCCAATCTTTCCTATCTGTGACCCAATGTCTCCCTTTCAAAAAGGGAATGTTTAATGTGCATCATTGTAGATTGGAAGGATATAACTTGTTTTTGGGTACAGGGGGTCCACATTTTAGTTTGTCTGAGTCTCAGAAGAGATTTTGAGCTTAATTTTTAAATTACATTTTATTATTTGTATTTGGTGTGTATATGTATGTATGTGCACATATGTGTGTGGGGGGAGTACACATGTATGTGCCATGGAGTGCATGTGGAAAGCAGATGACAACTTGGGGGAGTCAGCTCTCTCCTTCCACCATGTGGGTCCCTGGACTGTTGGGTTTGGAATCAAGCACCTTTACCTGCTGAGCCATCTTGCTGGTCCTGAGGTTTTAGACTTTTGAATCATATTATGATATAAACAATGTAACTTGTGAAGTTGGACTAAATATACTTTGCATTATAAGATGACTATAAACCTTCAGAGGCACAAGGTGCAGTGTTACAGTGAAATGTTCCCCAAAAGTTTTGAATGCTCCCCACAAGTTTTGAATGCTCCCTCCCATGTTAAAGTGCTACTTTGAAGCTGGGGGGAATCTTTAGAAGGTGAGACCTAGAGGGTAAAAAAAAAATCAGTCATTAAGTGTGGTCAATTCAAGGTTATGCCTACCCTTGAATCCAACTGATGGGAGATGTTATTCTGTATATATGTTTCTCATACTAATTAATAAAGCCCTGCTGGCCAACAGAAAACTAGATAGGCAGGGCTAGGAGACTAGGAGAAGGAAAGAGGAAGTGGGAAGGAGGAGTCAAGATGTAGCCCAGGGAAGAAGGAAGACGAAGACGCCAGCCGCGGCTCCCTGATAAGACGACCACGTGGAAATACTTACATAAGTAGAAATGGGTTAATAATTAAGACAGAGCTAGCCCATAAACAATAATGGTAACTGGCCAACAGGACTGTATCAAATACAGAGTCTCTGAGTGTTATTTGGGGCTCACATGATGGCGGGACCATGACCACAGGACCCGCTGCAGCGGGCGGGAAGAACCTGCCATAACCCTGTGTATACCATCATGCACCCACTGCAAAGGGTGGTGCTGTGCCTCTGCCTCTTCCATCTTGACAGGCTGAAACCTCTTTGAAACCATGAGCTAAAATATAACTCTTGTCAATCATCTGTCAGATGTTTGGTTGCATAGGCCAGGAGCATTATTCATTGACAGCACATTTTGTAGCATACAAAAGGCCCTGAGTTCAATACCCAGCACCACCAGAAAGAAAAGAAAATGATTTATGTATCCAGTATACATGGGAACTAGTTACTGTATTCTAGACTAGAAATTTATGAAGTAGATTTTAAGTAGTTTTACCACAAAAAATACAGGTAACTGTGTGTGATGATAGGCATGCTAATTTTCTTGGCTTCCCTATATCATAGTACAATGTATGTTATCAGCATATGCAATTTTTAAAACTTTAAGGACTGGGGATGTGACTCAGTAGTTGAGTGCATCCACGCAAATATGATAAGAAAAAAAAATCACTTTAATATAGAAATTCCTTATACAGCTAAACAGATTTACTTTTTAATGTGTGTGTATGTGTGTACCCACAGAGTACAGAAAAGGGCTTCCCTAGTGCTGGAGTTACAGGTGGTTGTGAGCAGCCATGTACATGTTGGGAGCCAAACCCTGGATCTTTGGAATTGCAGCAAGTGCTCTTAACAGCCAAATCATCTCTCCTACATTCACATGGTACATCATGCTTAACCCGTGTCTTTGGTAACGTTTCTATTACTGTGAAGAGACAACGTGAACACAGCAGCTCTTACAAAGGAAAACATTTAATTGGGGTTGGCTTACAGTTTCAGAGGTTTAGTTCATTATCGTCATGGTGGCACGCAGGCAGACTTGGTGCTGGCGAAGGAACTGAGAGTTCTACATCTTGATTCACAGGCTACAGAAGCAATTGTATGCCACATACTGAGTTAGCTTGAGCATAGGAGACCTCAAAGCTCGTCCCCAACAGTGCCACACCCTATGGGGAGCATTTTTCTTTCAAACCATCCACCCAGAATATCTTAACTGGCTATGCCTTGATGGATGGATATTCACTGAGTTCTCCCCCCATATTTGGAAAACACCAGCACACACGGCTCATTTTCCACTTGTTGCTTCTGAATTCAAACCATCTGCAGATTCCTTAGCAACCGATGTGCTGCTGCTCCAATATAAATTCAATTACGGCACAACATAGGAGAGTGGTCTAGTCCTCAAAAGTGGCACAACACAGCCAAGATTTAAATGTCTGCACATTTAAAAAATCTTAAAAAAAAATCTCTTTTACAAGAACCATAAACCAGAATTTTCCCTAGCAATTTGCAGAAAAAAGATTAACATAGGCTGAACAGCAGTCCCCCACGAAGAGGCCTTGGGCAATGTGGTACAGAGAGGGAATCTGTGTGGAAAAAGAGGAAGAAAGAAGGAAGGCTGGAGGGAGGGAGCAAGGGAGAGCGGAGAGAGAGAGGGGAGGAGAAAGAGGAAGGGAGAAAAGAAAGAAAGGGAGAAAGAAAGATTAACATGGTGTCACTGACACATTTACTCAAAGCCAGTCTCATCTCTCAGCAGGCATCTCAACCGCCAGTCCTTGAAATGCTGGATGAGGGTTTCAAGGCACTCACGGAACTAACTCACTCAGCAGATATTATGAAGGGCCTGAATATAAGATGTCGTGCTTTGAACAAAGAGGGTGTTAGGAATAAGTAACACGACACCATCCCAGGAAGAATTATGGGGTAAAAACACAAGTGCTGACAAAGCAAGGTGGATATGACAGATGCTGCTGCAGTGACCACTCCTGCCTCAGGAGAGACGCACTGGCTCGCATGGCTTCCTCATACACACGGCACGCATGCTAGCGTATAAATGCTTGAGTCTTCCCACCTCCACTCCTGTTAAACCCTAACATCCAAGGTGACTTTAGGAAGTGAATCTACAGGAAGTGATTAGGCAATGGTGTTGACCCTTCGGTCACAGGAGCTCAGAAGGTCCCTGTGTATGAATGCAATGTGGAGACCTAGAAAGACAAAGTCTAGAAGACACATGGGTCCCAGTATCGCTTCATCTGCCAGCACTTTGATCTTGGACCACCAAGACCTCCAGCTGAACAAACTATGAGCAAGCTAGTTATACCTTTCATGAGAACAGCCCATGGACTCTGCGACAGATGGTTCCTTCTCTGGTAGCCTCTGCAAGTGTGGCTTTCTGTGGGTTCCTTCAGGGGCCAAGCATCAGTTCAGCACTGTGTTTCAAGACTCCCATTCTTTGTGAATTTATTTAACCTATTTGAAAGATCCTGTCTCAAAACTCGAGTAAGCCTCAGTGCACCACAGGCTAATGTCCTACTGGTGCCAAAAGCTTTCCTTTCTGGCAAACTGTGTAGTATTTGGGGCCTAAGTTCACTCAGGACTCCTTTTATGTATTCTGGATATTTGCATTTTTACCTTTAAAAACTGCTGCTTTGTCACCTGAGATCCGGAGGCCACAAAGATGGTCAACTGTTCAGTAGGTCGCTAATGATTTCCTTCACGATCATGTTTAGGTTGGTCTCATCCCAAAGTCACTGTCCATGCTCCACCTCAATAGGAGAACCTACAGAGTCTTTTCATAGAGCTAAAGGAGGGGAGGAAGAGATAACTAGCAAAAGGGCTCCTTTACAGAAATAGTTGCTCAACCAAGTCTCACAGAGAGAAGTAACCTCTGAACCTTAGAAAGAAAAGGCCACAGCTGCATGTACTGCTATGTCCTCACAGGCTAAGCAATGTTGGCAAACAGAGCTGGAACATAAACATAAGGGGGAAATGCGCTTTCTAGTGGCCTGAACTGGAACTGCAGCCAGCTATCCTCAAAATCCCTCAATATATTTATTCCTTGCCTCAGAATCCCAAGTGCCAGGATGACAGGCTGCCTAGGAGATTTGTAGAGATATTCCCCAGAGATGGTTTATGGCTTCTCGATCTGGCATGTTGGCTAACAGTCTTGTGCAGATATGAAGCACAGAAGTAATGTTTCAAAACCAATGCTAAGCAAGGCTCCTTCTGGACTAAATTGCTATTTTCTCTTTTGTGAAATGCCTACAATTGGTCTGTAACCACTCAAAAATACTTGTCACCTAGAAGACTATTTTTAAAAACATTTCCATTGTGTTGATAATCCAGATAACTGAGCAACTACCTGTTAGAACACAGGGATATGCTAAAAAAAAAAAATTGATGTTTTATGTCTATCAGTAAGCTATGATCATTATTCAAGACATTTCAGCATGGGAAACTTACAAAGAGATGTTCTGGATTTAATGTGGCCTGCAATTCATTTTCAGCAACTGTTTGTCACCATCGGAATCCAACATGGCCAACTCAACCCAGAACTATTTCTTTACAGATACATCATACTATGATGGTACATTCATGACTTACAGATGGTGGAAGTCTAGGGTAGTAAGTTTAGCTGGCAGAATAACCCCACGCCATTCCCTGATGCCTGAAGCTGAAGGGACTCAGGCAGGACTTTCAACAGTGGACTTTCTGCCATTTTGTTTTTCTGGCTTTAGGATGAACTTTTTTTCACATAGGAAAACAAAAAAAAAAAAAAAAAAAAAAAAAAACCAAAAAAAACAAGGATTCTAGGTTGTGTGGTTCAGTGCTCCATTTCTTTATTGTACCTTCATCAAGGCAGGCCAAGTACAGATGCTGTACATTAAAAACATAAATACACCCCTCACAGAACTTCCATTTCCACACAAAGGACTTGTCCTACACACCGCTCTCTGAGGCACATAACCACAGTTAAATGTACAAAGAGCCATCCGCTGGTCCCACATAGCCAACTCCAATCAGCAAGACATCGATTAGTGTCCATATTCCCAGGCCACCAAAGCTGAAGAGCTTGCCAAGGCCTTCGCGCCACTGGCCCAGGTAGAAGCGATCTGCTCCAAATCCCCCAAGGGTGATGCTGCAAAAGAGAGAAGGGCCCCGACTCTGTAAGTGCAGTCAGGCAGTCACTGCCATGTCAGGGAAGGGTCCGGGAGGATCTAACCCCCATGCCAAGAAGGCTGCCAATGATGAGCAACAGTTCCAGCGCGTGCCAGGGGAAAAGAGGAAACACTCTACTGAAATCCAGTGTTTTCTCACTGTAGGGACCCAGCCTGCACAGTGCTGGCGTGGAGTCAGGAACTGAGTCTTGGAGGCACCTGACACACCTGGCAAACTCAGGTCAAGTCACCTAATCTTAGTTACTCCTCTCTAAAGATTTAGCGCTGAGTGATTCTTAAGTTTCCTTTAAATTCTAGGATCCAACAAAGCTTGCCTATAACAGGAAGGCTCCAAGCATACCTAACAGTGCAGAGGAGAAGTGTATGCCTACCAGCTCCAACAGGTACCCACCCATGGCCAACTCTGCTGGTGTCCTACCCCGTCCCCAGTGCAGAGCAGTTTGTATCCATTGGAAGGTTCTGCATCTGAGCCAACTGAATGGAAATACTAAGAGAAAAAACCCTGCATCTATCTATACCGAATACAGCCTTTTCCTTGTTGTTACCACTAAACAACAAATGACAGGCATGTACACTGGATAGCATAAGCCATCTCAGGATGGAAGGTGAAGGCATGGGATGTACACGGGTCTGTATAAGCACTACACTATTTGATAATAGGGACCTGAGTGCCCATGGTTTTGGTATCTGAGGGGGGCATGGAATGAATGGCATTTTGGAGCAAACCCACAGACATCATCTCCTTACAGTGAATGTTCTGAATAATCCATGTTGAGCTGTGACCAAAAAAAAGCTTTCAAAACTCCAGTCACTTGCTCAGTGTAGCATGTGATGTTGACACCCTTAGGGATCCCAGGCGAGGAACTCTAGATCACCTTTGCAATTTTTCTGTCAGACTAGATTATTTTAAATTAAGAGGCCTGGTTTGTTGTTTCACCCAGCCTGGTGGCTCACACCTGTAACCCCAGTGCTCAGAGACTGAGATAGGAATGCTGTGAGGGCGAGGCCTGTCTGGACAACATAGTAAGTTCCAGGCCAGACAGAACTACATAGCAAGAACCCATCTCTAAGCTGGGTGTTAGTGGTGCACGCCTTTAATCCCAGCACTTGGGAGGCAGAGGTAGGCGGATCTCTGTGAGTTCGAGGCCAGCCTGGTCTACAGAGCTAATTCTAGGACAGGCTCCAAAGCAATACAGAGAAACCCTGTGTCGAACCGCCCTCCTCCCCCAAAAGAAACTATCTCAAAAACAAAAAGAAGAAATAGAGCAATCTGAAAGTCAGTCATGAGTCTGAATTTCAGCCACTACAAAGCCCACAGACAGCCAGTTACCATATGGGATTTGTGCTTCTGAGTTTTCACTGTGGATTCCTCTTTTAGTTTTCAATTACCCCTTTCCCCAGACAGGGTCCTTCTCTTTCCTCAGCCTAGATCCTGATACAGAGGCACTATCGCCACCAAGGGGACCTCCAGCAATGCCTGTAGAGATTCTGATTACCAAAACTGGGGTGTCCTGGCAATTAGTAATTAGATCAGCACGTCAGCAGGCATTTCAGTAGGCACAGGACAGCCCCAAGACCAACAGTAGACAGATATGAAATAATGCCCAGCATCACACACTACAGGCCTTAGGGTCTGGGCCTGATCTAAGACTCAGATGTGAAGAAGGGCCTAACTTCCCATCAATCATTTCCTTGAAGTCCCTCCCAGTTTCTCCTTTTGTGGGAAGAGCTGGTACAATTCTTTTAGCCACAGTCGAAAAGTTTAATAATACACAAGTGTATTTTCTTTCCTTCTGTGCATGTAGTATATGGTGTATGTGTATGCAGAATGGAGGCCAGAGGCTAACTGGGGCTGTCTTGCTCTATTATTAATCACTTAATCACCTGACTGCCCCTGAAGCTCACCACCCAGCCCCTGGGAACCAGTGGGACCCAGCATGCACTGCTACAGTGGGTTTTCATGCTTGTCAGCAAGCACTCCACACACTGAATCATCCATCTCCACCCAATACTCACTCACATTAATACAAGAGTTATAGGTATACAATTGTCTAGACAGAAAAACTATAAGTAATTTAAAGTGGTTTTTGTGGGCCATTGAGATGGCTCAGTAGGTTTAGGTACTTGCATCAAAAGCCTGGCGACCCAGGTGTGATCCCCAGACCCAAGCAGTAGGGGAAGGAGAGAACCAAATTCACAGGATCGCACGTGCGTACACACACACACACACACACACACACACACACACACACACACACACACACACACACGAAAAAGGTTTAAGTTAAATTTTCTTTCTTTCTAGTTTTCAGTTTGAACACATTGCTTCTCTCTACAGAAACTACTTACAATATACATTAGAGACCTGTTTCAAACAGCGCACAGTATTTTAGTGATTCGGGTGGGTATCTGGTTGTCTCCGACAGTGTGTAACAGTAGTTACAGCAAGTCACATCTTGGAGGTAGGGTGGAGGGTGGCTAATGCAACTCAATTCTACAGAGCTCCTTCTAATTTCCCATTGCTGTCTCTTGGCATCTAAGTGGGAGGCACATGAGCCTGGCAGAGTACAATGCCTGGAAGATCCCATGGAGCCCAAAGAAATCCCAGGAGCGTTTGAAGTCAGCAGGACCAAAGCTTACCTCAGAGCCAGAGCAGTTGACCACTTATAGCCTCCAGTCCAGTTGCAATACTGCAGTTTTGGGAAAGTCCGGTTACCTTACACACACAAAAAGAAATACTTCTGAAATATTGGCACGTAAAATACTACTCTCACAAAGACTTACTTATGAACAATGGTCTTGTAATCTAGAATTTGAAAGAAGTTGAAGTCCCTTTACAAAAACATTTACGATGTCGAACAGCATAAAACAAAATCCTTGCCATTTAATGGACAGGTGCAGTGCCTACATTAGCTAACTTGGGGTAACCATGTGGAGAGAAATATAAAACTGAATATACCTTATACTGTCTACAAAATGAATTCCAGAAGGGTTAGAGACCTAAATATGAAAAGCCACATTGCATTTTTTTTTTTTTTAAAAGAAAATGCCTTCTATCTTTATAAACCCAGATTAGGAACCCAATAAAAACACATGATAAAGGGGCTGACTCCAAAAGTAACTTAACCTCTGACCCCAAGTACATTTTAGAAGCCCTGTCCGTGACAGCTGCAGAGGTGGCCCCAGGGACAGAGTGCATGCATGCAAGCGTGAGAACCAGAGTTTGCATCTCCAGATCTAACAGAAAAGCTGAGCAGGCCCGTAATCCTAGCACTGAGGAGGCAGGGTCAGGAAAGCCCCAAGGCCAGCTGACTAGCCAGAGCTGGAACTGGTGTGCTCTGGGCTCAGTAAGGGATTACACCTCAATAGAGTGGAGAGTAATTAAGGAAGGCACTCAACATCAATTCCAAGCCTCCATGTGCAAGGAAAACAGAGTTCACAACCTGGGAAAGAACCTTAGGGCTATGGAAGGTTGTTACAAGCAACACAATAAACCCTAGCAACTGTCAGTAGAAGACAGGAAGTACTAGAGAAGAGTTGAGTTATTAACAGCCATTTTGGAAGACAAAGTTAAGGGAAGACACTCTCAAGAAAGGAAGCAGGGACTAAAGTTCAGACAGTTACCTCTTCACAGTTACCTCTGTGAAGACACAGCAAGAGGACAAACACAAGCAATGTCCTCAGGCAGATAACATGCTATCAGTACTGACTGGTAGCTAATCCCTGTGACATTCAATCTGTTTTAGACCTGAGATAGTTTGCTTACTGCTCCCTCAAACTCTGTTCCTTACCCAAGCAATGAATGTGGTCTCGTACTGTGCAGTTGGCAAGGTAGCGCTGCCGAGGACAGGCCACTGTCATGCAGCTTGTGGAATTGGTACACTCATAGTCTGTTTCAGGAAGCTGCCAGCAAAACCTGCAAGTCATGTTGATGATGAAGTTCCTCTGGGGGTTGTGGTCTTGATCCTAAGGACCAAAGCACAAAGTAAATAGGTTATAATATGGCAGCTTGTTACAACATCTATCGATCACAGTCACATGACACTAAATCCCTAAAAGTTACATTTAGAACCTGGCAGTAAGTAAAGGAAGCAGGTTCGTAAGTAGCATCAAGGGGAAAAAAATCTATATAGTTTACCTACAGAAAAAAGACTATGGACTAGGTGTAGTGGTGCATGGTTTTAAACCCTAGCACTTGGGAGGCAGAGGCAGGTGGATTGCTCTAAGTTCCAGGCCAGCCTGATCTACAGAGTGAGTTCCAGGAGAGCCAGAATTACATAGTGAGACCCCTTTTAAAAGTAAAATAAAAGAAAGAAATGAAGAAAGAACGAAGGGAGAAAAAAGAGAAAGAAAAGGGGAAATGGGTAGTGGTGGCACACCCCTTTAATCCCAACACCCCAGAGGCAGAGGCAGGTAGATCTTTAAGGCCAGCTTTGCCTATGTAGTAAGCTGTTGGAAAGCTAAGGCTACACAGAGAAACCCTATTGTTTCAGAATGGTATTTTGTTACTTTTGTTAACTTTTAAATAGTATTTATTCATATTTTTATAATATATAAAGAGGCTGGGAAGATGGCTCTGTGGTTAGGAATGACTAGGGTCCCAGGCTGAGAATGGAGAGTGGATAAGGGTCTCCCACCCCAACCAGGAAACTGTCTGCAACTGGTACTCACTTTCAATTTTTCAGGGAAAAATTACTCCTCTCCAATGGTGTCTCCTTGGATATATTGCTACACTTCAGGGTAGGTGCTATGCCTGGGAAAAGATGGCCAACACAAAACCACAAAACGAACTCAACAGTATTTTTGTAGACTTTTTGTCTCAATGGCTTTGTGTGGACATTTTTCATCTTGTTGGTCTTTTGCTTATATATTTTTGTTTCCACTGTGTGGGTATTTGCGTGTGTGTATGTGAGAGAGAGAGAGAGAGAGAGAGAGAGAGAGAGAGAGAGAGAGAGAGAGAGAGAGAGAGAGAGAGGTGTATGTGTGTGTTTCTTAGGTTTCTATTTGCTTGGTTTTAAAGAAAAGAAAAAAGTGTGTGGGGTTGGATAAGTATAGAGGTAGGAAGGAACTGGGAGAGGGAAAAAGCATGATTAGAATATACTGTAAGAAAGCTTTTCAATTAAAAAAGGAGATCGCCCTCAAAAACAAAAAAACAAAACAAACAAACAAAAAACCTACCAACAAAAAACACTGTTTTTCCAGAGAACCCAGGTTATTCCCAGCACCCACATAGAGGCTGACAACTATCTCTAATTCCAGTTCTGGAGGATCTGATGTCCTCTTCTGGCCTCCGAGGGCACCAGAGGCATGTGGCTGCAAAGATATGCAAAACATTCATACACTGAAAAAGAAAATGAAGAAAGAAACGAAGAGGAGGATGGGGAGATGTGTTTTCTATCTCACTTAAACACCTCAGGGCTCAGAAAAAACGTGTGACAGGTAGAGCTCTGAGTTACTGCCATCATGTGGCTCTCAGGGGGACTGCATGGTGGCTGATGTGTCAAGTGCTCACAAGCATTAACACCCCAGAAGAGACTGAGTCAGACAGGGGTAAACACAATTAAGAACTGAGGTGAGGCCATGTGCTATGCTCACATAAGGATCGGATTGGGGCCAGAGCTTAGTCTCTCAACAAAAACAGTCACCTGACCTTTCCATCTACCGGGGAGGTTCACGTCCTAATTTTCCCAGAGAGCTACCAGCTATCCCACGCATCTACTCAACCCATCTTTACACCACCAGGAATGAGACAGGATAGAAAGAAGAAAAGCTCATGGGAACATGGGAAGGGAATGAAGGCCCTTGCTCTGAGATCTAGTTTATGTTTCCTGCAGGCTGACAGTTAAAAATCTCACATGAACCCATAAAACCCAAACTGTCCAGAAGCAAAGCTTCCTCCCCTAAGGTAAGACCAAGCACCCACTCAAGGCCAGAAAGTCTGGAATCTTGTCTGTACCTGTATCAGGATTCCTCTTTCATCCCCCTTTCAGTCCATAAAACCACTGCACAATTTCATTTCAAAGGCTATGCTTTAGGAAAACTAAATAAACCAGGTCATACTTTTCATTTAAATTTTAAGCCAGGAGATTCTTTAAATCTTGCTGTAAATTACAGCCTTTAAATAGTGTAACCTTGAAAGTTACAGGATCATATACAGAGCCACTGTAAAGATGCCAAGTATAATTCTGAAGAAAACAGCAACTTTGTCTTGGAGTACACAGTAGCCTTTTCTTAACACACATTCTCTCGTTCAACACCCATTCTTAAGTCTAGAGTGTGCACACCACATATCTGTACTTCAATAACTTTTGCTCCACTCTGACTTAGTGTAGAACTCTTCTCTGTAGCCTAGCCATGGACATGGCTTTATCTTAGTGAGAGGACCCTGACAGAACTCTTATGCTGCCTCCCACCACTGACAAGACTGATCCCTTTGCAAAGTCACAACAGTAAAAGGACATTACCGTCACTCTGTGCCCCAGTTCTCACTACTAAGAACGCAGACACTCATGAAGGACTTAGGCTAGTACACCAACACCTTCCAATCCCACAAAGCAATACTGCCACCCAATAACAACCAGCCAGTTTGTTGTAACATTATAACTGAAACAGGAATAACTTGGTATGGAAGGAGGTGGAAGATTTTATTTATAGCAATGTTTATTTTAGTGTGTATCATATGTATGTGTTCTCGTGTGTGTCCACTTGTGTACCTGCTTGTGGAAGACAGAGACTGACATGCAGTCTCTTCCCTGATAGTTCTCTACTGAACCTTGAGTTCCAAATTCAGGTCCTCAGGCTTGCACAGTAATCGCTTTACAGACTAAGCCATCAACCAGTCCTAGATTCAGCTAGGATGGCTGGCTAGCCAGCCCCCAACATCCTCTAGTGTCTGCCTATCCAGTACTGGGATTACAGGTGCACACAGCCATGACTAGAGTTTTACACTGGTGCTGGATATCCAAACTCTAGTCTTTGTCCTTGCATAGCAAGTATCTTACCAAGTGAGCTATCTTCTCAGCCCAAGACTTGCATTTTTTTTGGGGGGGGGTGGTGGTGGAAATGGCTGTATGAAGTATGTGTTCTACCAATGAAATATACTCCTAGAACCAAATGTAATAGTTAAAAAAATATTTTGCAGTGTGGTCGTAAAAGACCATCATCAAATTAATTCCAGATATATCCTGGCACATGCCTGGTTCTAACCAGCATAAGCTACATTTTTAATGCTATACTCCATGCAGTTGGAATGAGAAAACTGCAATACTTACAACGCAGGTAACGGAAGATTTCACTGTGCAGTCAAAAGTGACAGGCTTCCCATAAGTACAGGAGAAATTGGTCGCACACTCTATACAGTCTGCAGGAAGGCGGCTACACAAACCATTGCTCGGACACTTCATCATGTAAGGGGGGATTTCAGTACTTTCTGTGTGGTGGGAGGGCAGCTTATTCTCTATGAATAGTGATCAGAAGAACAGTAAAAGACAGTGGAGAGACATCATTAGGTGCAAATGACAATTTTCTAAGGTGGAAAGACCAACTATTAGCAATGACACATGTACTAAGAGGGGTTCTGTCACCAGCTAGCTAAGACCAGGTAACCTGTGTGACATTAGTAAAAGGCATTTCATCCCTGCTTCCCAAGTGGCTATGAAAACTGAAAGTGCTCACTGACAGACAATGCAGGGAAAGACCCAACAGCTATAGGCACAGGTTAAAAACCAAAGCCTGGGCAAGGAAAAGTCTGTGCAAAATCCCAGAGAGAGAGTGTTTGGCAGAATTGAAACCAGAACACACATCTCTCCAAATCCAACCCAATGTGTTTTTACTGGTAGAAAAATGAGGCCACTGACACCCAATTCTAGAAAATAACTGTTATTAGTATGCATGCCAAAAATGACAATCAGTGAAATACCTTTGCCAGTTTCAAGTTCAAGTCCCTGAAATAATGGAACTCCAAAGAGATGAACCCACAGAGCCAGCATCCATTTAGCAAAAACAGGAATACTTAGAAAACTGGCCTAAAGTGGTCAACTCTATAAAATACCATTCCCCCCGCCCCCCCAATTAAAATCTCTGTGAGACCTGAGGCTGGAAAGTTCAAATCACAAACCTAAAATGGCCAGGTCAGGCTAACTACAGTGGCTGGAAATATTACGGAAATAAAGGCCCCAAAGGGGTAATTTCCTCAAGCTCTCAATAGCAGAACCCCACCGGGCTTATCCCACCCTTTGCACAGCATTAGGGAAGCACTGTAGACATTTTGTAGTTTTAATTCATGGGAAAATAGCAGTGGTTAAGGTACTGGAAGCCAGTAGAAAATAATAAAACAGAAATGAGGAGTGTGGGGCTGGATATAGAGGTGAATCATAGATTTCAAAAAGGAATCAAATATCAAGCCGTCCTACTGAATGTGGCTGTCTGCCCTTAATCTGCATATCTAAATAACACATCAAATAACCGAAATAAAAACGTGACTTCTTACACTAAAGAAATGTTTATCGAAAACAGAGAGGGGGAAAACCTGCTCGATAGAAATATGCACATTTACCAGAATAGAAAATGTCTAGTACCTGCTGCCCTGGGAACTACTGTGAATGTGCGTGTTGGGCCCGGATCCTTTATTGACTGAGCCAGCGGCTGCGAATGCTCTAAATTTAAGGATCCTACAATTAGAGAAACATGTTATCCTGGGATATGGCACCCTTGGTTTGTGTGCTACACAGGTAGGGGCTGCGCAGGGCAGATATGGTTCGTGAAACGGAAACGACCGTGTGGACTCGGGTTCTGGGCTACCGCCGCCAGGGAACGGGGCTTTCCGGCCCGGCTGGAGCGCGGCGGGCGCGGCCTCGGCCCGGAGGACTGCGGCGCCCGCTCGTCTGTCGCCGGCCTCCCGCGGGTCCTGGGGCCCTCGTGCCACCAGCTCGCCCGGTGCGGGCCCGGGCCCTGAACTCACCATCGCCCGACAGAATGTAGCACTGGGAGAGGAAGAGCAGCACGCGGGACAGGCAGCGGATAGACCGCAGCGGCTCCGCCGCAGCCTCCATCTTGCCGGTGCGCACGCGCACTTCCGGGCCAGGAGGCGGGGCTGTGGGGCGCGCCGAAGTGGGCGTGTCCGGACGCGGCCCGCAGGCGCACTGCTGCTGGGCTCCGCCGCGGGCACCGCGGGTTCCCAGCACCGCGGCCAGCGGCCGGAGGTGGCTCGGACCTGAATCGACTGCACGCCCTTTGAAGAGGTGTGCCTCTCTTTCCTGGGAGCCTGGGAGAGGGCGGTGATGAAGTTACCCATTTTATTTCAGCTGACCCATGCAGCCAGGGATGTAGCTCCTAGAGGGACAGGTGGGGTCCCAGGTGCCAGGACCCAGGACTTCTGGTTTCACCACAGTCTAACTTTGGGGGGAGGGCACGCGGTTCTTACAGGAGGGCACGGAGTTCTTACAGTTCCTCTGAGACTGGGAAAAGCAGGTCAGGCCTCAGGGGCCTTGGATAAGAGCCTAGTGTGTGGGATTTTTCATGGAAGAAGAATCCCAGCCCTGCCTCACCAAGAGACTACCAGCCTTGAAGAGGGGAGCTGCTCTCAGGGAACTGCAGTTTCCATCACACCTATCTCAGGAAACCCTGTGCCCACATGTTAGCTCACAACCTTCCATAAGTACAGTTCCAGGGATCTGGTGCCCTCTTCTGGCCTCTGCAGCCACCATGCACTCCTATAGTGCACAGACATACAGGCAGAGGAAACAGCCACACACAAAAAATAATTTTAAATTTTCAGAAATACAGCCCAGAGGCACAGACAGGCAAATCGCACATTGCAGAGGTTCTAGAAATGCCTTGTGGTGCATTTTATTTGGAACTTTTTTTTTCTAATGATAAATAAGGAATTGTGGCTTAGAAGCATTAAAACTGCAACTTTTAACCTATAATGCAAATAACAGATTACACAAAATTTCTTTGAGATTCATAGTTCTTTGCCACTAACACAATATTAGTACTTCTCTTATCATTGCTGGCTAAGTGATGTAATGATTCCAACTTTGGACATAAATATTTCAGAGTGATCTTTAGTAAAATAGCTATAGAAATATCTGAGGCATGTGTATTAGAAAACAAGACACACACACCTATGTTCAAAAAGACCATGAGCTTTTATTTAAAGTCCATTTTTGTGTTTGTTGAGAGGTGGCATTTGCTGGGAATGGATCCCAAGGCCTCATACATGCAAGGCAGATGCTGTAGTCATAAACCTACAGCCCCCAGGCTGGAAGCACGACTATGGAGAAAGAAGACAGCATAACGTTTGAGAACATTTGATAATTCTCTTTGAACAAATACCATTTCACTTCAGTGAGCCCTCTGAAGTCTTGATGTCTTGTCACTTTCTCCAGCTTCTCCTGTTTAGTCTCAGAACACAATGAATTAAAAATCTGTATATGTCAAATAATTCTTTTCGTTTTAGATGAACTCATTAGTGGCCTATTTGTGGCCCCAAGGTTCTTAGAAGTAAGCACTAATATCTTAAGTTCTCAAGAAAATGTAGAAGTACAAGGAACACACTTCAAAAGTCTTCCTCAGCATTCAGAGTGCGTGAATTTTTTAAGTTCTTCAATTTTTCAATGACAGAAGCTATTGGAATTTCTCCATGAATTTTGTTGTCTCTTGTTCGAACATTTACTGCATTATTTACCTTTTCCTTTTCACCAACCACTGTGGAAAAGAAAGTGAAATAAACATGTTTAATATTAATGATTTACCAGCCATGAAGTTAACAGTCATGTGGTACATGCCTGAATTGCCCCTCAGTGTTACTTACTAAACTTCAGTCTATTGAGCATTAGGTTCCCCCCTCAGTAGTTAAGTGTCTTGAGGGGAGGGATGGTGTCTGCTCCTCTTTCCTATCTAGTTCAGAATACACTGTTGTGGTGTTGGAACACAAATGGGAAGGGGATTTTTACAGCCATCTGATTCTTTCTATCCTATTTGATGACTCCACGGAAATATCATGTGGCTGGATCCAGGCAAGCCAACCAGAATTTTCTAGGATGTGGGGGAAAGCCTGTTCTCTCTAGTAACCCATACTGTGAGAAGATGCAGGAATGTGCATCCATGTTCCTTTTCACACAGAAAGAAGAAACTGTGAAGTGGGATTAAGAGGCTATTCAAAAGTATAAAGGATCAGAGGGAAACAGGAACTAGAAATGGAGAGACACTATCCTAGTGAGGGCTGAGTTCCTGGTTACTTTCTCAATAGCTTGGCTATTAATTTTTCTTTCTGGCATCAGTCACTCTGGCACCCTCCCAGTAAAATAATACAAGATTTATAACACAACGAGAAGCCTGATGGAAACAAACATCCAATTCTCTCTACAAGGCAAACATTACCAGGGAACAACTGTCGATAGAACAAGTCTGAACTTTTTTTTTCTTTCTTTCTGCAACAGAATCTTTTAACTTACAGGACATACCCATACCATACTTCAGGCATGTCAACATCAGTTTCTCTTAATTTTACTGTTATTTTCACTTGTTTCTTTTTTTAAAGCCACATTTTTAGACTTTGTACCCAATTATATATCTCTGAGTATGTTACTTATTCATCTTTCTTTGGATCATTTAAAATTTACAATCTTTTCTACACATAGTTTAACCCAATTTTTAATAAACCAGAAAATCGAAGAGGAGCGTCTGGGCCTTGCATCAGGGTGGGGCAGAATTTGCAATTCCAAGAAATGATCTTGGTGTCTGTCTCCTTGTGGGCTTAGATGTTATCTGCTGCTAGTGATGCTGCAGCATGGACTCCACGTGGAGCTGCAGGACTCTCCCTCGTGCGCTACAATTCAACAGTCGACTTGACTTGTGATAGGTAGTCATTCCATCTTCCTCCTTTTTATTTTCTTTAAGCTAAGTCCCAAGCCAAGCATTTGAAGAAGTGTATGAGCTTAAATTACCCAAAATAAAATTATACTGAGACAGCTGTGCATTCCGTATCTTCTTATTTAGTGTACAGCTCTCATCTAAGTCCACATCAGCCATAAAGCCTTCTTGAAAACATTCCTTGGACACCTAGAAGACAGAGGGATATGCCTGACATTATGTCATTTATGGTAGCTAGGCTGCATAGAAGCCCGGTTTCCCAGCTGCTAATACTAACACCCTGTGCAGTGATTGCTACTTCATTCAGACTTGGTCTGTGTGAGTCACAGAAAGGCATGGAAGGAAGGGTATATTACTATTAAATCTAGGTTGTCAAAGCCTGCCACTTGACTCTCTCCAGATCCCTTGCTCTGTAGGTCATTCCAACAACCCAAGAAGCGGCTCACACATGGGCATTGTGCATATGTCCTTAGCTGCATCCTCACGAGAGGCCATGCTAGAACCAACCAGCTAGGGGGCTAAAAAGGTGGCTCAACAGTTAAGATCAAGTATTGCTCTTGAAGAGGACCCGAATTTGGTTCCCAGCACACTCATAATGGCTCAACACTCCACCTTCATAGGGGATCTGGTACCCTCTTCTAAACTCTTCAGGTACCAGGCACAAATATGGTGCACAGACATACACACAGGAAAACACTCATACACAGAAGATAAATGAGCCAGGTATAGTGATGCATGACTTTAATCCCAGCATTCAGAAGGCAGAGGCAGAAAGATCTCTGTGAGTTCCAAGCCAGCCTTGTTTATGTTCCAGGACAGCGAGATCCTGTCTTAAAAAAAATCCCAAATAAATAAACAAAAAATTTAAAAGTTTAAAAATAGAAATCAACAAGCTAAGCTGCTCCCAGACTCCTGACCTTTTCCCCTGAAAGTAAGATAATAAATATCTGATGTTATAAGCTGCAGATAATAAGATATTCTTCCTCAATATACATGGGAAAGAGTAAATGTGAAATACACTCATTTCTCCAAATATTAAGGAAGCAGTTCTGATGCAGCCCCACAGATACAATTCACATATTGCTCCCAATGTCTGAAAGCACAGGTTGTCAACTTGCTTATAAGGAGATACAGTCCTGGAACTCATGCTGTAGACCAGGCTGGCCTCGAACTCACAGAGATCCAGCTGCCACTGCCTCTTGAGTGCTGGGATTAAAGGTGTGGCATGTACCACCACCACCACCGCCATTGGGCATTATCTTAAAGCATGCATGAAATTTCAAGTCAACAACCTATACACAGAATACATGGCAAGTTATTGTATACTTCAATTGTCTGTAATCTTACCTGAAGTGCATAAT
The DNA here is from genome assembly GCA_030556225.1 of Cricetiscus sungorus. NCBI lineage: Eukaryota > Metazoa > Chordata > Mammalia > Rodentia > Cricetidae > Cricetiscus > Cricetiscus sungorus. The sequence continues at coordinate 31,594,004 of JANBXA010000007.1, read as the reverse complement.
TTTCACAAGTTGGACCCACAGGGATGACCATTACCTGTCGAGGAGACAGCCAGAGAGGCCTGAAAAATATGCAAAATATGTGTGTTCAGAGTCATTTCCAAATGACCGCTTGTAGCAATGCTTTCTCGGGGCAAGCTTTACAAGATAGCGGTATTGGTACAACGGCACAGAAGCAAATGGAACTTTATGTTGGAAGCATCAGAGCAGACAGAAAAGGAGGCCTGGAATCTGAGAGGAAAAGAGGAGGACACATTCTTGCACTCCTGGGCATCTATTCCAGAAGTCTTGTGTCTACACAGCACCTCCACACTGCTATCCACAGTGACTTTACTTAGAGCAGCTCCAGACTGAAAGTATCTAATTGTGCTTCAGCAGGTGAACAGTCCAAAATGGTCAACCACACTTTGGAACACCAAGAGCAATCACAGTGAACTGATAGAATAAAAATGGCGTTCAAGGGAATTCTAGTGAATGAAAAATAACCAATCATAAGGTTGTATACTGCACGACCTCATTTATGTGACATTCTTGAACTGACAGGACCGTGGAGGAAAAAAATAGGTGTGTGGTTGCTGGATTGGTAGATAGCAGAGGGATTGCATATGTGTGGCCATAAGAGGACAACACGAGCGGATGTTACAAATGATGGCACCTTTCAGTACTACGACTGGTAGTGATGACTTCATGTTTCCATGTGATACATATGGAACTAAACACACCCGTGCATAGAATTGAGCACACATGAAATGGCAACATCTGAACAGGGCTGGCAGTATTGCATCCATGCTTCTGTCCTGGCTGTGATGTACTATGTAATTCTACAACATGTTATCACTGAGGGAAAGTGGGCAAATTATACAGCTCTCTATTACTTCTCACAACTACATGTGAACCTAGGATTGTGTCAAACACAATGCTGTTTTAAAAGAATATAAAGAGCAATGTTTGATGTGAGACACACTGACCTTTTCCTTCATTGTGGAGGGAACTTAGTTAAAGGTGGAATGGGAACTATTCCCAGCTGCTACCTTATGAATATACATAGTCACATACTTTTTCTTAAATGACATAAATAAAATAACACATAAAACAAACATAATCAAACACATGGCAAAACTCATAAGCACAGTGTATAAAGCAAAAAGTAAATGTTTCTGTCTATACTCTGGTCTCATCCTACCCACATGCTATTCCCCCCAGGGACCCTCATTTTTGGAGACATTTTCATCAAAATCTGGCAGGTATGCACAGAGTATGGGGAGAATGGCCGAGTCCCTGAAAAGAGACTGGACTGGTCCCTCCACACAGGATCGCCTTCTGCCCCCTTCTGCATGTCCCCATCCCACCAGCTTCCCTTAGGTTTTGGCCCACTTCACTACTCCATCCCAGCACAAGACACCTATTTCTACCCATTTCGCCTCACCTACTTCTACCCATTTAAACCAGAGCCAACTGTTCAGAAATATAAACATGCTAACTCATACACAGCAGCATGTATATTCATCCCTGCATTTTTGGCCTCTGTAGACCTGTGATAGAGACTCTGTGAGACCACAGTACATGACTCTATGTGAGTTATTCGGGACACACACAGACTTGCTAGCAATGCAGGGCCTTTGCAAGATGCTCAGTTCAGAAATTTCTCACCTTACTTTCACTGCTCAGACAGATGAGCACAGCATGCTGCTGTGGGACATTGCCACCATGAAGGCACATCACCTGGCAAGACTGATGCCATTACACAGAACTTTCAAAGGAAAATGAGGCAGTGGTCCTGGCAGTGGTACCCAATGTTTACTATGGGAGCTGCAAGGATTGTTTGTAGAGACAATAGCTCTGGAGACAGAACTAAGCTCTATTAGCAGACAGGAGCTATTGTTCCACTGCTGGCTGTTGGCTTGTGGCATCCGCATCCTAAGGTATGTTACCTTAGTACCAGCTGTTGCCATGGCTGTTGGTGATTTCAGAAACTGCCACATGGCACTGCTGGCAGAGCAGAACAAAACAACATCCAGGTTGCCATCTTATCTAAGGAAATCACTAGCCTCTGGCATCTGCCTTGCATAATGAAAGATACCCAAAACAATCAACTGCCCCAAACTAGCTGGCTGGTCCCACAGATAAGAACTGGTCTCTACTGATGGGAATTGAGTCCTCTGGAAAGTTTTAGCAGTGTGGAACCTAATGAGGTCACATTCATGTGGTGGAGTCCATGAATATCCCCCATTGGCCCAGTTTGTGAACCACTGATTGGGTCCTCTTGAATATTCAAAAACTCCACAGTGAGGGCCTTTTGCTGGGTAATACCACCATAATAGCTGTCTTAGTTTCTATTGCTATGATACAAAACCATGACTAAAGCAACTTGGGGTAAAGGGTTTATGCTGCTTACACTTCCACACCACTGTCCATCACCAAAGGAAGCCAGGACAGGAACTCAAACAGGGCAGGAATCTAGAAGCGAGAGCTGATATAGAGGCTATGGAGGGGTGCTGTTTATTGTCTTGCTCCCCATGCCTGCTCAGCCTGCTTTCTTACAGAAACCAGAACCACCAGCCCAAGGATAGGACCACCCTCAATGGGCTGGGCTCTCCCTCACCAATCACTACTTATGAAGACGTCTTACTGCATAAATCCACAACTAACCAATGGGCAAACTCCTGGAGTACAATAGAAACAAGGGAGGAGCAATAATATGAACAAAGGAGTCAAGACCATGGTGGGCAAACCCACAGAAACAGTTGACTCAAGCTAGTGAGAGATCACTGTCTCAGGGCTGACAAATGGGGATCCTGCATAAGACCAAACTAGACTCCCTCAATATAGGTGACAATGGTGTGACTGGGACAATATTTGAGGTCACTGTCAATGGGTCCAAGATTTAACATTAATGCACAAACTAACTTAGTGGAGGCCATTCTATATGGAGAGATACCTTGCTCAGCCTAGACACAGGGGTGTGGGGGTGGAGAGGTGCCTTGAACCTGCCTCAACTAGATGATGGGACAGACTTAGTAGACTTCCTATAGGAGGCCTTACCCTCTCCATGGAGCAGATGGGAGGAGGGGACAGTGGAGGGAATGGGAGGGAAGGAGGGAGAGAAACTGGGATTGGAATGAAAAAAAAAAACAAATTATTAAAAAAAAAAAAATCTTACAACCAGATCCCATAGAGAGGCATTTTCTCAATTGAGGTTCCCCCTCTCAGATGACTCTAGCTTGTGTCAAGTTGACATAAGACCATCCAGCAGAATGTCCCATGGATGATATGACCATCATCCCCTTTTCCCGAACCTGTCATCTATTTTTTCAATCTGATTACTTCTCCATATTTGGCCTTGCGATCACTCACCACACCTGTGGTCAGTCTTCCTTCGACCCCAAGCTGTGGCACACAATATTGCTTTTCCTTACTGGGCCTGTACTGCTTGGGCAGCTTCTGTGCACTGGTGCTGGTGCACTGTGTGTGTCATACGTGAGTCAGATGTATGTGTTGCCCTCTGTGGTCACAAGCCACAGGGATTCCCCCAGGGTAACAATCAGAGTTGAAAGGGAAGGCAGTGAGATAAGACATGAAACTGTGGACATGTTTTCCAGACAACAGTTGAAACTCTGGTGGGCCAGGAAAAGGTGAAAAGGTAACTCTTCAACATGGAGTTACAGTTTGATGCCACTCTACCTGTATTCCTGTTTTCCAACCCGGCAAATGGAACAAGAATTCTCCATTTGCTGTATGGATGCTTGCTATGAGGCAGAAATTTAATCTGCTCAGACTTGACTTTGAAGGAGTCACCCAGCCTTGCTTGCATGTCACTTACCATTTCCCGCTGTAGTTCTCTGAGAGAATGGCTAGCATCCTTTCCACGGATCCCAGAATGGCACGGTGAATGATCACAGGCCTGCTCTTGTCATCCCCATCCTTACTGAAAACATGGAAACTCACGTTAGGTACTTCCTTAAGGCCAGCAAGGTTTACCCCTTGCCCTATATTCAGTGTTGCCTGTTATTATTATTAATTTTTTTTGGTATTTCATCAGGAAATTGTTTTTATTGGCAGCTTTCCTGAGGCCTTGCCTTTCTCACTAATCCTTCATTTATTTGTAAATCACTTTATCAGAGAACACTGTAAATACATAAAAGCTGAAGGGTATAGTGAACGCTATGAACCCTTTCTGAGCTTCACAACTGTCCACTTACAGCTAGTCTTATTTAATCCAATTCCCGCCTCATCCACTGCTCCATTGTAAGCTTTATTTTTCCAAAATACTTCTAACATTCATTTTAGAGTCTACCAGTCAAATTTACCTCTCAGACCACACACCTGACTATGACACAGACTTAATAGTTCATCATTCCTTTATAGGAGAAAACGATGAAGCCAACTGTGACCACCAACTTCAATGAAGCAAGACACACCAAGACCTGTGCGCTCTCAGATGGTAAAGTTTGAGTTACTCAGCACATGTAATCCATGACATGGAAGACGTTCTCACCCAAGACAAACAAACAACCCTAATGCACGTGTGTTAAAACCAGATGCTGTCACTGCTGAACACTGCCGCTGATGGTCGCTGCAGACTCTGGCAGAAGTCTGGTAGATCCCAGAGAGGGGCAGGGAGGGAATGGGGGAGAGTACTCAAGAGCATCATGATCTTGTTCCTGCGTGGACCTATGCAGATGTCACCTGTTCCACAGGTGGAACAATATGGAATATTCCTAAATGTTCTTTGCTGTTTCGTGTGGGAAATGAAAGTAGGACAGCCTCTTTGTAGTCCTCTGTGCATCCAACATTTTCTGTTTCATCATCATTTCATTCAACTATTGACCAAAAATTATGCTTACACACTTCTATTATCCAACAAACCTAAGAATGAATGCCCAGTCCCTACAAACAATTCCAGAAGATTAGATTTCCTATGTAAATTAGACGAGAACCAGTGACTCCCATATTGATTCTTCCCATTGCAAGAATGTGGATTGAACCTTCTCTTAAATTACTGTTTTGCCTTTGATACAATCTCCCGATGCACACGCCACACAAATATCACACCCTCTATTTCTTAGGTTCACTCCTCGTCACTCTACACTGTGCCACTTCTTCTGAAATCCATTTGTCTTTTTTTTTTCCCCCCAGCGGGTGACTACTGACTTTCAGGGAGGCAGACAGGACACTCACTCCAGAGTTACTTAACTCTGAGTTCTGTCCTTTTGATCTGCGGGATTTTAAGACATGAGAGCTAGATGCCTATGTCATGCTGTTTGGACTTTACTGCTGCCAGAATTTTAGTTAAATAAATCTAGTTGCTTTATAAAGTAGCCAGTCTTAAGAATTTTGACCTAACAATATAAATGGATGAGGAAAATCCCCAGATTTTATATAAGTCCACAAATATTAGTACACAACATAGACACTAGAACTCAATGGTGCTTATGTTTGCATTGCCTATGATCTTAGGACAAATAATGAAGATATTAGAATCACTCACCTTACATATGTGAGGTTAAACCTAATAGGCAGTTGGAAGTCCAGCTGAATTGTAGCACACTGATGGTATCGTCCAATAGCATCTTTAATTTTTATGTCAATCTGTAAATTAAGTAATATTTGCTTAGAGACAGTCTATGTTTTTTTTTTTTTAACCTTCTCTTTCTTTTTCTTTTCTTGTTTCTCAGGTATATGTTCTACTTACTTTAGGGCCATAGAATGCTCCATCTCCTGGGCTCATTTTCCATGGTTTTCCAAACTCCATCAAGCTATTCTGCAGTTGCTATTTTGTTTAATAAAAAAAAAAGATCATTAAAAATGTCTTCTTTATTACATATTCATCTTTTTTGCCCATATAGCTCATCAGCATCTATACATATTAATTACATTGTACCTTCATTCAATGCATGCTTATCAAGTGTCTTCTGCCTTCAATAAACTGCTGAGGACAACACAAGGATGATCACATGGTTCTGGCTCTGAAGTGTATGTACATTTCAACTGGGAAAATGCACTGTTTCCTAAATTGTTCTAAGGGATTCTAGAAAAGGCCTTCCTTCCAGTGCAGGCCCTCTCTGTCTTACACACCGACAGCAGGTGTCTCCTGGTTTGCTTCTCTGTTGCTGTGATAAGACCATGCCAAAACCAACTTGAGAAGTGAACAGTTTATTTCATCTTACAAGGCCCAGGTCACAGTCATCACAGAGCAAAGTCAGGGCAGGAGCCAAGAGGCAGGACTGAAGCAAGGGCCACCAGAGAACACTGTCAATGGCTTGCTCCCATGCTCATATTTGGCTTTATTTATTTATTCATTTATTTATTCATTTATTCATTCGTTTATTTATTTATTTATTTATTTATTTATTTATTTATTTATTTATTTATTTATTCTTGTCCTTTCCAGGGCCTCCTGCCCAGGGGCAGCATCACTTTCAGTGGACTGGGCCCTCCCACATCAATCATCAATCAAGAAAATGCCCCACAGACAGGAGACCTGCCTGCAAGCCAACCTGATGGAGGTAATCCTTAATTGAGATTTTCCCTTCCAAGATATGGCTAGTTTTGTGACAAGCTGGTAGAAACAAAGCAGAACAATGCGTTTCCTGGTGGTGTGTCTGACAACTACGTCTCCTTGTAGGTGGGGCTTCCACACATGATGATGGCTGAGAGCCTTGGTCCTGATTCCCCTTTCTCACTGTGTATGGTGGGTGGGAAGACAAAGACAGACCTGCACTACTTCTCTTGTGTTTCTTTGACCTTGGCTTCAGTTGGGGGACAACCCTATGTCTTACTGGTATAGAGATGGAACCTCACTTTCATGTTCAGCTTTAGCCAGCTCAGGCTTTATGGTAAAGATGCTTGGCACTTACTTATAGTGAGTAAGTGTCTAGGAGAATACTAATAGAAGAAACCCTGGGCCAGCTTCCCTGGAGAGCACACGACATAATATGTGAAACTCCACCCAGGGTTTTGTCATAACCCCATACACTGGGGCCAAAGAAAGGTTTGAAATTTGGTAAGGCAGGGGGTCTTTGGGAGGTGGTACCTCTGCATTGCAATTGGAATTACCACAAAACTGATTCCTGGGGTCTTGATGGGCTTTTCCAGGGTCTCAGTCAGGCTGTGTTCTTGACAGAGAGAATTTTATTTCTGAGAAGCCATCAATATCCCCAGTGGGCCTAGCTCTACAGGAGCAGCCACCCCTCTCTTAGGACCAAGAAAAGCCACCTGCATAGAAGTGCTTTCCAGGTTTGTGGGGTGGGGGTCTCCCCCTCAACTGTACTGTTTCTGAAGGAGAATGGATACTAGACAGAAACTGATGTCCCATGACAGCGATTGGAGGGTCCTGGAGCTCCCAACATATTAAAAATCCAAAGATAGGCCAAGGTTTGGAGAAGACTATAAAGTAGGGGTCACAAAATTGTTATCAGGCTTCTGGGGACAGGGTGAGGAAGTGCAATGGGAACAGAGCTGGCTACAGAGGGCTAAGAAAGCTTTGATTGTTTCCAAGCCATGACAGTGACTTGCAAAGAAAGTGGCAAGGACAACAGTGCAGCAACAATAAAATAAAACTCCTTAAACATTCATCTCACTGACTCCCAGATGATCAAAGGTGACCTCTATGGAAGAAAGCCACCATAAGAGAGGAAGGTCTACCCTGTAATGCCATATTCCTAGGAGACTTCAGGCTTGTCTGCGAAACTTTAGCCACATCAATCAAGAAGCAAAAAATGTCAAGACTTCCAGCCCATTACCCCCATGCCATGTTCACCCCTCCTTTAGTCCCTATAACCCATCCAATTCTAAATGGTGAGTGAGAATGACAGACCGACGCACATCTGCCTGGCACTAGCCCATTATTAGCTCCTACACATACATTCATTTACGTTACTGAGCACAGCCTCATGCAGTAGGTGTTGTCACCTGGGCACAGCCACCACCATCACATCTCTGTTCAGTCCTGATCCTCAGAGATGTAGTTCCCCACAGAGCTTTTGGGTAAACTGAGTCAGCATCCTTCCTAGGGGAGGAGATCTCAATGGACTTTGGTCCTCCATCAGTAGGCAGGGAGAAGAGTGTAGTTAGGGCACAGGGCAGGTGTGTGTGTGAGGAAGAGACCCTATTACAGCTCAAGCCCGTGCCTGCACCTCTGCCCGGCCCCCATCTACTCCCTACGTGAAAGTAACTGTTACACTCTCCATACAGTGGCCCCATTCTCCTCTCTCCTGTCTGTGAGTATTCTAGAGAAGGTGGACCAGCACTGAAGACTATCAGTAAAATCTCACGTCAGCTTCAGAGTGTAAACCAGATGGTGAGACCTGGCCAGCCACACTCCACAGTGTGCATACTCACTCCCACCTCCTGAGTTTACACCCCCAGGGAAGTGCAGTTTCTCAGGCGTGTGGCATGTGTCACAGTGCTTACCCTTTCAGCTTCATCCCACATCTCAGTCTCTCCTAGGAAGTGCTCAGGCCGTGTTGACAGGTTTAATTGAAAGGAGAAGCCAAACGTTGAGTAAACAGACTGCAAAAAGTCCAAGCACCCCTTCATTTCTTCTTCAATCTGAAATTAAAGCAGCTGAAACACTCAAATGGAACACCAACTTAAAATTCATTCATGGCATTTTAAACAACAAATTATTTGTGCCAGATAGTCACTGAAACTGATTTTTTAAAAGCTTTTAAAAATTTTTATGTGAGTATGTTTGCCTGCATGTATGTGCCCCACATGTATGCCCGATGTCTGCAGAGGCCAGATCCCTTAGAAAAGGAATTATAGATGGTTGTAAGCTCTGATGTAGGTGCTGGGAACTGAATCTAGGTCCTCTGCAAGAATAGCAATGTTCACCAGCGAGGCATCCCTCCAGCCCCACAAAGCTTGGCTTTAACACCATGCAGGTGGCATCTTCCATTGCTAACACTGACTAAAATTTCTTTGAGATTTATACACAGGCATCTTAGTGTATCCCTGCATATATGTTTTTAGTTTTCTTTGGACTCTGTATAGCATTGTAACCTACAGGTGTCATGAGTTACAAGTTCAAATGAGTGTAGAAACTTCACTTCCTTTTACCCTCCTCCATTAACAGCATCATTTGCTTTAGCAGTTCCTCTCTGCTTATTCAGGACCACATCAGGCAAGGGTATATTTTTGCTTCAACCATTGGGCATAACTTAGAAAACTCAGAAGGAAAACAGAATGTTTACCTATTTTGCTTTCACAATTTTAAAGTCCCTCATGTTCCGATTCTCTGCCTCACTCTCTACCATAACCATCCTTCTGTGGCATGGCTGGTATCTTTACCTCTCCATCACTCCTGAATTCTAGGTCAACAGTTCTTTTAGTTCTTGAAAATGGTTTGACCACGGCTGACCACCATGTGAAAAGCTGTCATTCAAGTTGGGATGTTTTTCTCTTCTAACTCTTCATTTCCTTAGCTCTGCCTTCCATTTTCTTTCTTCCTTCCTTTCTTTCTTTCTTTCTTTCTTTCTTTCTTTCTTTCTTATTTATTTATTTAATAAAATTTATTTATTTATTTATTCATTTATTCATTCACATTTAACTCACATTTTAGTATAGATTTTTCTGGGTGTGTTCTCCTTGGAGCTCACTTGGCTTCCTGACTCTGGAGGTTTGGGCTTTTATGGATTTGAAAGCTCTCAGTCATCATTTGACATCCCCCCCCTTCCCACATCCCTGCAGAGGGTGAGGACATGGAGGTCAGGTGGAGGTCATCATGGCCAGTCCCTTCACCAGGTTCATTTCCTGCCTTTCAGATTCTATTTTTATTTTTATATCTATAGATTTTCCTGTCTCCTATGTTCTACTCATGAATCCAATTACTGAGTTTTTATTTGGGCTTTTAATTACACATTTCATTAAATTTCTACTTAGTTCTTCACTGTGATCTTTATTTCTTCCTTGGCATTTTCCCATTTCTGAGTCTTGGAATGGTTCTTATTGGTTTGAAATAGTTTTGTAACTGCTCCCAAAAACATTATGATGGCTGCTTTAATATCTTTGTTAGAGCTGGAGAGATAGCTCAAGACAGATTCCCAACACCTACGTTAGGAAGCCTGTAACTCTAGCAGGGGTTTTGATGCCCTCTACTGGCCTCTGTGGGTGCCTGAATATAACACACACACACACACACACACACACACACACACACACACACACACACACACAAAATAAGAACAAATCTTGAAAATCTTCATCAGATAATGTCAACATGGCAGTCATCTCTTAAGAAAGAAGTAAGAGAACTTCCTCGACCTAACGGCAGGCACTTCTGAAAAACCAAAGTAGGAGCAAGATAAAGATGTCGCCTCTCATTGGCTCTATTAGTAATTATTATCCCAAGGAATCCTGTGATGCAAGAAAGATAACAGTGCTGAATAGTGCTGCTGTTCAAGGGCTGGCTGTCCTTTCTGACTCAAGGTAAGGTTCTCCTTATTGTTGGCACAATGAGTGTTTTTAGTTTCTGAGTCCTGGACATTTAGAATGAGATTCTGGATCAGAAAATTGTTTTGGTTTCTCTTACTAATACTGTTCCAAACTGGTTACTCCCAGGTGGGAGTGGATTTTTCTTCGACTCCCAAGGGTGAAAAGGCTCATTCTTGCTGCTCAATGGCTGGGTAGTTCTGGCTCCAGACCAGAAAGTACATGGCCTCAACATGGCCAATCAATCTACAAGTAAAACATTTCCATTTTCTTTCTAACCTGGATGCTTGTTTATTTCTCTCTTGCTTATTTGTTTATGTATCTCTCTTGCATCAAGAGATTCCCTAGGATAATAATTCCCTGGACAATAATTACTAATGGAACCAATGAGAGCTGATATCTTATTTTGCTTCTACTTAGGTTTTTCAGAGGTATCTGTCATTAGGTTGAGGAAGTTGTCTTCTCTTCCTTCTTTCTTAAGAGTTTTCAGTGGGAAACAAATGTTGGATTTTGCCTGATGCTTTTCCAGCATCCACTGATAGAATAATTATTGAGATATGCCTTCTTCTTTTTTACTGAGCCATCTCTTCAGCTTCAAGATACATTTTCTTTTCTTTCAGTTGGATAATACAGTAAATTGCAATGCTTCATTTTGTAATATTAAACCTGTATCTAAAATTATGCATCTTCCATTTCTGGGATAGACTCTTCTTGGTTAAGACACAGTGCCCTTTGTGTATCACATTCAGATCAGTCTTTTCTAGAAATATCTTTGTCATGTTTTGTTTCAGAACACTGGAATCCTCCTAGGATGAGTTAATGACTTCTGCTTCAGTTTTCTTTAACATCCAGTCTAGAAATTTCTTCAGTGTTTAGAGTCAGTGAAACCAACATGCACTGTCAACTTCTATGATGGCCTCAAGGCTACTCATTGACTTCTACTTGAGTAAAGGCTTGTAGTTTACAGTTTTTAAATATTTGTCTACTTTATCCAAGTTGCCAAATTTATTAACATAATGTTATTCATAAACATGTCTGAAGCATGTGACTTTGATGGCTTTCTAATCAAATATTTAAACTTAGTCTATTTATTTGTTGGTCTGATAAAGTCTTTTTGCAATGATAAAAACATATGCCTTATCCCCCAATATCTGAGGCGTCTGTACCAATGATGCCCCATTTCTAACATTTTTCCTTAAGCTTAGGAATTTTGTTGATCCTATCAGAGAACCCGCTTTTGTGTTTTGTTGGTGTCCTCTCTTATTTTTCTGTATTCAGTTGTTTCTGGTACTTGTGTCCTGGCAAGGAGCCTGAAGTAGGGCAAGGCTGCTCCACCTCATGCCCCTTGGACAGGGCTGGGACTCAAGATCCCTTCAGGGCACACCCATGACCTAACTTCTTCTGATAAAGCTCAATTTCTAAGGTTTCCACCACCTCCCAGGAGCACCACCAGCTGGGGGCCACACCTTCAGTAACAAACTTGAGGGGGAATTTAAGAACCAAATAAGTCTCTTGTTTGCCCATTGTCTTAGATAAGGTTTCAATTGCTGTGATGAGACACCATGACCAAAAGCAACTTGGGGAGGAAAGGGTTTCTTTTGCTTACACTTCCACATCACAGTCCATAACTGAGAACAGCCATGGCAGGAACTAAAGTAGAGGACATGGAGGGGTTCTGCTTACTGGCTTGCTCCTCATGGCGTGCTCAGTTTCTTATAGGATTCAGAACCATCATCCCAGGAGTGGCATTGCCCCAGTGAGCTGGGCCCTACCATATCAACCATCAATTAAGAAAATTCACCATGGGCTCGTCAACAAGCTAATCTGGTGGTGGCATTTCTTCAATTGAGGTTTCTTCATCCAAACTAAGCTTGATTTGCATCGAGTTGCCATAAAAACTAGACAGCACATTCATTATTACTTTATTTTCTTTCTTTGTCTTACACTGGATAGTATGGCTCTTTTTCTTTTCTTGGTTTCTTAAGTAGAAACTGAGGTGATAAAAATGTACCTATAGACATCATTTTAATGACATCCCATAATTTGTGATGTGTTTTTATTTTTATTGCATAGATCATATTTTCTCATTTTATTTTGTATTTTCCTTTGATCTATGGGTCATTTAGAAGAGTGTAGTTTAGTTTCCAAACAGCTTTCTAATATCGTTTTTCACAGTGATTTCAACGGTCTGAAAACATTATATTTTATCGAATCCTTTAAGTTTTCTATGACATGTCATATAGTTCAGCATCTCTTGGCAAACTAGCCACATGCTGTTGTTCTATGCCAGACCAAACTGTCTAGCAGTGTTTGACGGTGATCCTTGCATGGCAATTTTAATTGAAAAGGTAAAACTAAGTTCCAGGCAATATATTGAAAACAAATACCCTAATTCCCCTTAAAATATTCCACTTGTGGAACTTGACTTAATAAAGTAAGTGAAGGAAAACAATAAACACCATGCTGGGAAATGACTGGCCTCTTAACTCTAAACCAGAGGACCAGGAAAGGTTTCTCTTTGTGAATGTGCAGAGTCAAGGGCACACCTTGTACTGCACAGCAGCTAGAAGACACTGAGCTGTGGGTCTGCAGTGCCAGCCCTCCCCAATGTCCTTGCCTACCTGCTCTACCATGCAGAAGATGTGAGCATCATCCTGCTGGAAGCGCCTGACTCTGGTTAAGCCACTTAAAGTTCCTGACAGTTCATTTCTGTGAAGAACTCCAAAATCAGCAAATCGAACGGGCATTTCCCTCCAGGATCGTGGGCGATGGGCAAACATTAAACTAGAAAAGACACAAGATTGAACATACTTTACATGATGGAGAGAAAAGTGAACATTTAACACTCTCAAACTAAGTCTCATGATGTACAAATGCCTTGTGCTGGGTCTTCAATCAACAGGCAACTTTTTTTCTCCTATGATTATTTCTTATTTATCGTTTGGGTCCTGAGATTGAATCCTGTGCCTCACATATAGTGCAGCCAAGAGATGCTGCACTATATGACATGTCATAGGAAACTTAAAGGATTCGATAAAATATAAAATGTGCCATAAAAGTGACTGACAGCCCTAGCCCTCTTCTAGGAAGACCAACTGTGAGCTGCCATCACCACAGCGCTGAGAAAGAATCCTGTCCATGCTATCTGCTTCCTGAAATGCTGCCCCTCCACACCCCCGCCCCAGAATCACCCACTGATCAGGACTTTGTGGATCTTATTGCAATCGCCCAAATAGTATGTGAATTAAATAACTGATGAACATGCATATTTGAAGTATATTATAATTAGGAAGACAAATACAATGATCTATAAAATCAATGCACACTATTACCCTCTGAGAAATGTAGAAAATGAGAGTTCCCAGCTAACATTCCTTGCCTGCCAAAGACCAGGCACATTTTAAAAAGAAGTTTCGTTCTCTAGAATGAAATGATGAGTAAGATGATTAACTGCCTCTGCTCTTCCCATTACAGGAAATCACTTAAAAATGCAAAGCAACAACATGCAAAGCCAACTCTGATGAGGTGCTATGTGCACATGCAGGGTTCCCTTCGTGTCCAGTACTCACCAGTGCCCTGGACAGTTCATGGGTTTGAGGGCAAAAGTGTCCTTTTCAATATCAAAGGTGAACATGTTGTTACTGTAATGCTGCCAGTGGCCAGAGGTTTCCCAGAGTTTACTGTTGTACATGTTAGGAGAGATCACTTCGGTGAAGTTACGCTTGTGATATTCCTCCTTGAAGATAAATGGTCGGTGTTAAAATCTACCAAGTTAGAGCACAACTCCAAGCAGAGCAATACTATGAGCAACTTGTTTTTACTAAAGATCATGTCATCTTCTATTAATTAGTTTCCTCAGGTTTGGGTGTGGCAGGTTTAAGAGTGGCAGTTTTGTGGATTATGAACAAGAAGTTTGCATATTCACAGTGTATTTATTTCACAGCACACCATGGTACTGCCATTTGGAAATGAAGTATGCCCTAGAAAGCTCATGTGCTGAAGGACTGGTCCACAGCTGGACTCCAGCCTTGAGAGAGGGCTGAGCTGTGAGAACTCTGACTTCATCAGTGGGTTAACTCACTCTTGGATTCCAAATTTGATGATATTGTTGGGCAGTGATGGAAACTTTCAGAGGCAGGGCCTGTTTGGAGGACATTCATCCCTGGATGTCTGCTTGGGGTCTACATCTTCTGAATCTGGTTCCCTGTGTTCCTGGCTGTCAGGAGGTGAGTTGCTTTGCGCCTCCAGCCCTTCTACCACAATGCCCTCCCTCAGCACAGTCCCCAGATGGCAGAGCCAGCCAACAATGGACTCTCTGATGCTGGGGGCCAAAATGAATTCTTCCTCTTTTAAACTGTTCGGGTATCTTACAGAACATAAATTCAAACAGATGCAAAAGCATAGGCACAAATGTTTCAGTCCTTTCAAACTTAGTACCTGGAATTCTACCTGCATAGTACACTACAACTAAAAACTTCAAAGTCATGTGTTCTTAATAAATGATAACACCTTTACCCTATGATTTAGAAGACCTAATAATTTCATAACTTGTAAGTCTGGGTGGCATGTTCCATGTTATAATACTGCCCCATCCAGTTTTAAGTAGAAACAAAACTGAGAATTTTGTTTTAGTGCATCAAGTAGTTGGTGTCTATGAAGCCAGAGCAGCTTCTCCCACCTATTAGTACTTTCATTGACTCCACGAGGCTAAGAGAGGAGAAACCCCAAAGTATTTTTAAAATTTTATTTCTATCTTTAATTCAACATACTAGTTTGGTTGATATTTTCTTAGACACACTTAAGTCATTTGTAAATAACTTAATAAACACATGATACAAATTTAGACCACCATACTTCAAACAGGCTAAAATATATTTCTCACATACAAAAAACAAAACAAAACAACAAAAAAAAAAACCCACACTTTTATGGTGGAAAGAGCTGCCCCTGGTGTTTTTCAGCAGAGCACAATGGCAGACAAATTGGACCTCAGCTACCTAGCAGGACACTTAACCACCCTGCATGTTTGTTTAGTTTAGAAATCCTCAACAAAGTTATATGTCACATGAATGGTGGCAATTATTTGGTAATTATAAAAGATACTTCTATACATTCAAATAAAGATAATCTTGGAAACCAAGGGTCTATGTGTATGTGCCCATGTAAGTGTATATTGTGTTTATTAGAGATCTCTTCTAAGGTAGAACTAAGGAGATGTTCAAAAAAACTTACCCACATTAGATATCAATGTTTTATCAAGGTATTTAAAATCATGCCAAACTATTCTTGAATAAAGTTTTGTATTCTCCCCTCAAATCCATTCGTTGAAAACTTAACCCTAAAAGATGGCATTATCAGGTGAGACTTCAGGCAGCTGATTGGGCCATAAAGGTAATGAAGGATTAGTACCCCTATCAAAGGGACCCCTGGGCACTTATGAAACTACCAAAAAAGGCAGCTGTCTATAACCCAGAGCAGGCCCTCAACAGACTTACCTCACTTTTTTGGGACCCTGATTTGAGTCTTCTAACCCTTGGACTGTAAGAAATACCTTTTTATTATATATAAGCCACTAAATCTCTAGAACTTTGCTATGGAATATAGAACCAAATAAGACAGTTTTCTATGAAGCAAAGTATCAGTAGATACCATATTTATTTACAGATGAACCTTTTGTTGTTGTTTAGACAGAGCTTCACCATTAGCCCAGGCTGGCCCTCATACTTATAAGCTTCCTTGCCTTGGCCTCTCAGGCATATCCCATCATGTCTGGAAGTCAAGAGATACTACATTTTTAATATAAAATATACACACATAGGTGATATGTATCTCTCTATAACACACATATAATATGTAATCACACATAGGATAACATGAATGCAAAATGCTACCAACGATACATCCCAATGAAATCAATGCATGTTCATTGCACCTTTTTCTACAGATTTGAACTTTTCAACAAAAAAAGTTGAGGGAAACTATGTCTGACACTGTGCTGTCAATTTTTCAAGAGCAAAGAAAGGCAATCATGAGAAATAGCAAGCTCCTGGACCTAGCAATGCCCATGACCCAGCTGTCTAAGTTGGAGTTTTTATTGCTGTGACAACAGCACCAACAGTAGTTGGGAGGAAAAAGGTTTATTTGGTTACTCTTCCACATCATAGTCCAGCATTGAAGGAAGTCAGGACAGGAACTCAAACAGCACAGGAACCTGGAGGAAGGAGCTGATGCAGAGTCCATGGAAGGGTGCTGCTCACTGGTTTGTTCAATATGACTCGCTTCCCATGACTTGCTCAACCTGCTTTCTTATAGAACTCAGGACCATATGCTCAGGGATGGCACCACAATGGTCTTGGCCTTCCACCATCAAGCATTAATTAAGAAAATGCCCTTTAGGCTTGCCTATGGCCCATCTTATGGAAGCATTTTCTTAACTTAGAGGTCCCCTCCTCTCAGAAGACAGCCTGAATATCAAGTTGACATAAAACTAGCCACCACACCAGCCCTGCCTACAGCCCAGCAGCATGCCCCCATCTAGTCTCCTACAGAATGTTGATGGCATCTTCACATGGACTTTTTTTTTCTATTCTGTGATCCTTGTATCTATTTTTATGGCAGTACCATGCTAGATATTCTGTTTTGTCTGTCTGAGACAGGGTCTCATTATGTAGACCAGGATGGCATGGAATTCACAGGGATCTACCTGCTTCGCTTCCTGAGTGCTGAGATTAAAGGCAAGTACCACCATACTTAGCCACCATGCTTTTCTTATTATCATTACTGTGGCTTTGTAGTATAAATTGAAATCAGGTATGGTAGTGCCTTAGCATCATTATTCTTTTTGCTCAGGATTGATCTGGCTATCTGGTATCTTTTTTGTATCCATGTGAATTAATTTTTTTTCTATTTCTGTGAAGAATGAGGATTTGACTGGGATTGAACTGAATGTACAGATTCCCTTTGATAAGACAGTCATTTTCACAATATTAACTCTACCAATACATGAACATGGGAGATTTTTCATTACAAATCCAAAGTCAACCTAAATGGACCTTGTCTCAAGATAAAATTGAATACTGCATTCAATTTCAACTACCCACCCCAGCACATAAAAGAGGAAAATATGGAAGGAAAACAAGTTTTGCCTGGATGTGGTGGTATGCATCTTTAATATCCAGAAATGGGAGGCTGAGGCAAGAGGATTTCAAGTCTGCGGCTAATGTGAATATAAGACTGTGACTCAAAATCAGTCTACAATAAAATAAAAATGCCCCATGACCTAGCAATCCTTTTAAAGAGAATACTAAAGGACAACATTACAATTTAGTATCTTAAATGGCTCTACTCTCTGCTCTAGAACTGAGCTACATTTCATTCCTTAAAGAAGGGCAAGTGCTCTGACAACTCAAGAAAGGCATCTGGTTTCAAGGACAGAGGAAGACTTAAGGAAATAAAAGCCAAAAGTGAAACACTCATCTCAAAGTTATTTTCCTTGTCAGAAGGGAACAGGAGACAGAAAACAAGAAAACAGCTGATGTGGTAGCTTTGGATATTTTACATTACTTCATTTAAGAGTGAACACAGAGGGAAATGTTACTCTCATGCCAACAGAAAATGGCCTGTTGAAGGAGTATGGCTATTCCCTCTCTGACCCAGGTTTCTCTGAAGGTGAGGTAAGCAACAGGCCCTTTGCTTTGTGATGAAACTTAGCATGGTTGACTCCATTTTGACTTGTTAATTCAACATAGAAGCTTGGTCCAGACAACTGTCCTGTGATTTCTATTTACCAGAAGTGAGCAGTTGTATGTACTGGAAGATAAGAATGTTAGCAGTGGACTGTGTATAGTAGCTCTAAACTGGAGGGGAACTAAATACCTACAGGATAATGGATTATCATATATTGCACCCACAAAATGGAATACCTGAAATAACGCTGCCAACCCCTATCATGCTACCACCTCTTGGTTGAATCTCAGAAACAAAGTTGAACAAAAGAAGCACCAAAATAAAACAAGTACTGTGTGATCCTACTTGCATGAACTTTAAGACCAGGCAAAGCTAATCTGTGTTGACAGATGTCAGCATAGGGAAGACCAGGTGGGTGCAGGGACAACTGGTAGACATCAGAATTTCTACAGCCTGGTTACCACCCTCCCCTCCCCAGCCATCTCTGAAGTGAACTGTCTACTGTATCCTTTCCCTCCAGCATCTTTATATAATGTGAGGATGGAGGGAGGTAGCCAAGAGATGTCTTATCTCTTCCACTCAAAGCTCTGAAGCTAGAGAGGTAAGGTACTTGTTACCAAGGAAACTTATCTGTACTCAAACCAGATCTTATTGGACACTCAGTGGTGTATCAACCAGATGAGACATTGAATAGTTTGCTCCTCAGTAGCAGAACACAGGAGAGGGGCAGAGCTGATGTTTAGAGCTGATAAGAGACCCAGACCTGTCAGCCTGTCAAATAGAGACACAGAGAACCATGTCCTCCCAACAGAATGAAAGTAAACCACATGGATCTCATGCCAAAAGCAGCTTGGGGAGGAAAGGGTTCATTTCGGCTTATAACTCTCAGGTCATATTCCATCACCTAGGGAAGTCAGGGCAGGAACTAAAGGCAGAAACTTGGAGGCACAAACTGATGCAGAGGCTGTGGAGGGGTGTTGCTTGCTTGCTCCCCATAGCTTGTTCAGCTCCCTTTCTTATACAGCCCAGGACCACCTGCCTAGGAATGATCACCCACAGAGAGCTGGGCCTCCTTCCCACATCAATCATCAATCAGGAAAATAACCACAGACTTGCCTACAGGCCAATCTGATGGATGCAGTTTCTCTATTGAGGTTCCATCCAGCTTGTGTCACAACAAACACACAAAAATAAATCAGGACACTGAGTTATGGTTTTCCATCTTGGAAGAGGGTGAAAAATCCCACTGGAAGACAGCATCATCCTTTCTAGTTATTCTATATATTATATAAGACACATAATTGAAAAATTATTAGAGGAGGAAAGAATCAAAATCACACAACTGAAAATTAGGGCTACAACTATCTGAGGTTGCTAGGTGTAGTGGCACATGCTGTAACCTCAGCACTTGGGCAGTGGGGCAGGAAAATCAGAAATTCAGCCACCCTTGGATATATAGCAAGTCCAAGGCTAGCCTGAACTATATGAGTCCCATTAAAAAAAACAAACAAACAAACAAAAAAAACCCAAAAAAAAACAAGTAAAAAAACAACATAAAAAACTAGCTGAGGTCATTGGAAGTTCTTTTATACATGCTGAAACCAATTACTTCACACAAGGGTATCAGACTTTAAGGGGCTCAGCCCTTACCTTGACATTAAAAACCCCTGGGGTTGTGTATTTAAATGCTTTCCAATGCAGCAACCCACACAATCAGACTTGGGCCTGATCACCAGCCACGTCTGTCTTGCATCTATAAAAGATAAGAGAGCCCTTTAAGACCACCATAAAGGCTTTGTGCTTATTCTCCATGATCCACACTCAACCTAGAGCTTCAGGTACCAGGGCTGTACTGTCATCTAAGCAAAGAGCACAAGACAGGAGCAGTGGGTAGACATTGCCACCCACCAAAATCTCCAGACGCCTCAACGACCCTTCAGGCCTCACCCCGTTGCCCCTGCTCTATTGCCTCATAGTGACTGTCCTTATTGGAAGGAACACAGGCCAAGTGCTACCCCAGAGAGTCAACCTCAGCCTCCATAGGCACAGTGCCAGAAGGGAAGGAAGAGAAGGAAGAGGCCCAGCACATGTGATGGATGCACCTTTCCCCAGAAAGGCCCTGAAGAAAGTGATCCCTTGGATGAGAGTTAGTGAGAAACAAGCAGGAGGAAGACATGCTCAGAACAGGAGTTCAGAATCCCAGACATGAAGACAACAGCCAGCGTGGAGAAGAACAGGAGGAGATGCTAAGTAGGACATGAGGTCACAGAATGGAGCATGAAGGTAAGACTGGAGTGTTGTCTTCATAACAGATATGAAGACAAATTTACTGAGTCAACTGCAGCCTCTGCAAATAAGCTGTCGGCAGCACGGCAGTCTTTGGGGGGGGGTGAGTGTCTGAGAGTGATCAGTAATCACAGAAATCAGGTAGCAAAACTAGGAAGAGCATGCCTCACTCACTGCTCACTGCTCAGTATGTTCTGAGAAATGCACTGAGGGACAGTTTGACTGTGGACATATCTGAGTCCTCTCACACAAACTAAGGAAACAACAGAAACCAAATCCTATAGAACCATAAGGCTGACCACTATTTTCTAAACAAAACACTCTTAAGAAATCACCACAGATATGTCAACAGCAGGCCACAGTACAGGGCTGTAACTGTTACACGAAAGACTAAACAGGGGAAGACTGGAAAGTTATCCAAATGGCCCATCTCTGAACAGTATCTTCAAAGTCCTAAGCCTGCAACGCAGAGCATGCTCAACCTCAGGGTGTCGAGACAACCTCATCCCCTCCTGGAGATGTCTGGTTACCTGGTGGTCACACTGTAGTGAGCAGATGCATTGGGGCCTATTAGCCACCTTTGAGAAGCAGTGTCCCTCAGAGCAGCATTCTCGGCCACAGGAGATGTACACTCAGTAGACCGCTAATGTTCCACACCCTTACAGACCTAGGGCAACGCCTGTACTTTATGAAATTCTAGAAAGTAAGCCATCTCCATGTCTTCAGGTAGAATCTGACATTTTATAGTAATATATGATAGTAATACAAATTCTTATAATACTAAAATTCAATAGAAACAATTATGAGAGAAGATAATAACATATAGAATGCAGATAAATAAGAATATTTCCAAAAACTAACTTACTCGTATGAAATCTGTAAGTGTATTATAAATGAAGGCCCCTCTTGGGAGAAAGAAGCAGCTTCCAGGGCTCAGGTCATGGAAGAAGAAAAGTTCTTGTTCCTAGATTGAAACAATAATTGCATTTCAAATTTCAACTCTTGCTTAATGTTTACCATACCTGCTGTGACAGTCATAAAATGTCATTTTACCCTCCCATCATCTATTACTAGGCATCCCAAAGTTCCTCAGTATCTATCCAGATATATAATGTATATAAAATAGCACATGTAAAATTATCAGTTATATTTATGTTTATTTAGCCTCAATTTGCTTTTCTGTTATCTTTTGTTCTTTACTACTAATTTTTTTTAGTATAAATCAGTAGCTAATTGACTAAGTTTTCATCCAACATTTATATATAGGTCTCATGTGGGAATAACATAAGAAAAAAGTTCATTGCACATGGTGGGTTTCAAGAGATGTGACCCTTCTTATGGTGCCAACCCCTGAGAGTCTGCCCTGTGCATGGAGTGTCTCCTAGGAGCCCTGTCAACTACTCCTCACAACAAGTGTGGATAGCTTCATAAATGAATATTTGCCCATCACACGACATAGCTCAATCCTTGAAGGATGGAGATAAAAACCCTAGGCCCACCTACTTTATTTTTATATCATGATAAAATAAACTCTCACAAGAGCTTTTAAAACACTAACAAAAGGTAAGAGGATGGGAACTGGTTAGCAGACTTTTGGAGTGTGGATATGGAAGAACTCAGCTGCAGGCAACAAGTGTCAACAGAACAGACCACAAGAGAGAAGAAGAAATATTACTCTCAAGATTTTGGTTTGTGAGTTACAGCCATGGACAACAAAGGTGTGTCTGTGTGACGATGGTATGGGTATACCTTCCCGATTTTCCTGTGGTCCCGGCTCCTGGCTTCCTCTTGGAACTTCTCCCAGCCCTTCATCATTTTGCTATCAGGAAAGGATATTCCATAGATCCTCTGCAATGTTTCCATTTCAGGATTGCCTTCCCAATATGTTGAGGAATTCTAAACATCAGCAAGATACTGTGTTTATTTTTTGTTGTTGTTGTTTGTTTGTTTTGTTTTAATCAAACATTTGACAGTAACACCACTCTACAATGTATATGCAAGTTTCTATTATGGCATCCACAATCCTCAGATACAGATTTTGTAGTGTTCAGAAGAGTCTTAAATTGAGTCTAATAAAATTTTTTTTTTAAAAATCCAGATTATAGCACTAATCAGTAAATTGCAGAGTCCCCTGTGGCTTCTAGGAATGAAAGTGACAGGGAACAGGAAGGAGGGACGACTGAGGAGCAGCTGTGATCACCAAGCTGGAACCAGAAAAGGCCAGAGGTTCACAAAGTGTCAGCTGCTCTGGTCTATGGCTTGAAGTGAAAAGCATCAGTGGGTGATGGGTAATTAAGACCCAGGTCCAGAAAGAAAACCAAGGTTCAGAAAGGCTGGGCCCTCAAAGTCAGCCCCGCTGCTTATGATTGCCAGGGTGGGGTTCCACCCCTTCTGCCATTCTCTTCTGCCTGTAGTGCATTATTCTCACGTGCAGAAAGATGCTCTTGTTCTCTCTCATTGGGCAATCCAGAAACTCCACTACACAGCTGTCCTTGGTGTCTGCAGAGGTTAGTTCTACCTCCTCCACAGACACCTAAATCTGCAATCACGAGTCTCTTACATAAAATAATGCATTTGCACATAACCTGTGCAAGGACCTGTACACTTTAAGCCACCTCTAGAATACCAAATGCAAAATAAATGCTATGTATACATCCATTTTGATGTACTGTTTAGGAAATGATGGCATAACTACCACCTCACCCCCACCATCCCCAACCCCATGTGCATAGTCTATACATGCTCAACATAGGCACAATTTGTTTTTCAAATATTTCCATCTGGCAGTTGATTAAATCCACAAATGTAAAACCTGTGAACACAGGACATCTAAATAAGGAACAGTATATTTTAAAACTGTATAGAGAATTAGAGGAATGGCTCAGTAGTTAAGAGCATTTGCTGCTCTTACAGAAGATCTGAGTTCAGTTCCTGGCACCCACATCAGGCAGTAACTTCAGTGATCTGACAATTTGGGCCTCTGCAGGGACATGGACACACACACACACACACACACACACACACACACACACACACACACACACACACCTAAAGATAAATCTTTATGAAACAGCTATATAAAAAGATAGCATTATAATATTTAGAATAAGATTAAATAATCAAAGCTACATAGTGTTTTAATTATCAAGATTATAAAACATTTTTAGTGAAATAAGAATCAAGAATTTAAAATACTATCATGTTCAGACTATAGCAGACATGAGTGAAATCCCTTATGTTTGCTATATTTATAAATTTTTAAAAAATCCTTACCTTGAAAATTTTTATGGCTTTAATTTTTCCAGTGTGTCTTACATGGGGGCCTTTACAAAGGTCAATTAATGGGCCACACCTATAATGAGAGATTTAAGACATGCCCAGACCATTAAAGCTTTTTGGACTATTCATTATAAACCACATTATCATATTGTCCCAGTTAGCATTAACCATCAATTTGACACAGCCTAGAACCTCCTGAAGCAGTGTCTCAATTGATTAATTGTCTTTATCAGGTTGGTCTGTGGACTTGTCTGTGAGGGATTGTCTTGATAGTCTTAATTAACACATCAGGGCCCAGCCCAGCATGGGAAGCACCTTCCTGGGCTCGTGGTCACAGGCCACGTAAGAAGCTAGCAAAGAACAAGTCAGGAAGCAGGGTCTCTCCGTCTCTCCCTGGCTCCTTCTCTCCCTCCGTCCCCCACCTCTCTTCCTTCCTTTCCTCCCTCCCTCTCTCCTTTCTTTCCTTTCTTCCTCCCTCCCTTTCTCCCTCTCTCTTTGTTTTTATTTTTGTTGGTTGGTCTGTTTTTTGAAACAGGGTCTCTTTATGTAGTCCTGGGTGTCCTGGAACTCACTATGTAGACCAGATGGGCCTTGAAGACCAAGCTCTGCCTGCCTCTGCCTCTGCCTTCCTTCTTCGTGGTTTCTGCTTCAAGTGCCTGCTTGGGTTCTTGCCTTGACATCCTTCAGGGACCAACTGAACCACGGATAAGCCAAATAAAGCATCTCCTCCCCTGACTTGCTTTTGCTCAGCATGTTTTATTACAGCACAGGAAGGCAGCCAGGACACAGGTTTTAGGTGAAAGACTTTACTCTTTACATGTGTGGGGCACATTTTAACTCAGGGTCAGTCAGAGGAGGGACCCATCAAGCCTCAAATCGCTCTCTCTGTGCAAATTCGAACACCTCAGAAGAACTTCTGAAGACACTATGTATGCAGAGACATCCTTGTAAACTGCCCCATCACTGTGATAAAACCAGACAGTCGCCCTCTGTTCCTAACCAGGATTCAGGGCAGTTCCTGCTAAGCTCAAAGACTCCACTCTTAAAACTGGTACGCACAAACCTGTAGACAGTGGTTGTTGGAGTGTTGACTTTCTCCTTCAGAATCCGGCATTTAAATTTATTGTACTACAAAGAAAACGTTCACATATTATTACAAAAGTTTTCTAATGGGGAAACTATTCTTTCTTTTCTTTTAGTTTTTCCAGACAGGGTTTCTATGTATTGCTTTGGAGCCTGTCCTGGAACTAGCTCTGTAGACCAGGCTGGACTCGAACTCACAGAGATCCGCCTGCCTCTGCCTCCTGTGTGCTGGGACTAAAGGTGTGTGCCACCAATGCCTGGAAACTATTCTTTTCAAGAAGCTCTGAGAGACACTCTATTCTGTTTGAGGTGTGGGACACCATGGATATTCTGTGCTCACAGCAAAGAGGCACACAGTCCAGTAGGAGACCCTAGAGTCACATAATTGGTAAGCTCTCACATATGACCATGCTGTGAATATAAACACATAGAACCACAGATTTTTTATATCAACTATGTGTTTAAAATTAATTCCATCTTTGTTTTACTCTTAAAATGTACCTGTCATGTGATTACACTTGGCTCAGATTCTATTGGACAGCATTCTTCTAGAAGATCCCATTTTAACTACATAAAATAAATCCAATTCTTAAGGCACATCCCATTATTTGTATAAAAACAAAGTTTATAGCACATCACTTCATTTGCTAAAAAGCCATGGTATCATTACAGTTAGCAAACTAGGGTAATTTTCTCTGCTTTCATTGCAATAATCACAATATCAAGTATTAATTCATATTAAATAACTAAAAACAGCTGTCGGGAGAATAAAACCCACATTTGTACAATGTAACTGTTTCATCCAAGTATGTTCAAGTCAAGGAATTCTCCTTCACAAAAGCTGGTATGGTTAGTTTTAGGAGCAGCTGAAAAGTCAAGGCAGCTAGCAGAATGGAAGTAACATCTGTAATTGACTGATGGTTAGAGACTGACACCAGGAACATGTAAGTTGTTATAAAGCAAACCAAACCACAACTAAGTCCACTCTCACTCAAAGACAGCTAACAGGCCTTAGTAGACTCCAAGGAAGGTACACAGTAGGTGCACTGTAAGAAGCTCTGCTTCATTATGTCCTAAGAAAAGTACGATGAGACGCTACTTCACCCAATGAATGGCTGCCTAAAAAACAAAATCCAGAAAACTAGTATGGGAGAGAATGTGTGGAAAAACTTGGTAGACTATAAATGGTGAGACTGCCCTGGAAAATGCTGTGGATGATCCTGAAAAATTAAAACTGGAGCGCCCATGATGTAGCAATTCCATTTCTGATATGTATATTATATAAATAGTATACATAATCAGCATTTCAAACAGAATTCTCTATGCCCACATTCATATCAGAGGGTACACAAGTGTTAGAATGTAAACAATTCCAGCATCTATGGGCAGATGAACTGACAAACAAAAAGACACACACACACACACACACACACACACACACACACACACACACACACACGGAAGAGGTTTTTAGCCTAAAAAAAAAAAAAGAAGAAAATTCTGACACACTCTGCAATACCAGACTCCTGAGGGCCTTACAGTGAGTGAAACAAGCCAGTCATAAAAGTAAATAGTCCATGATTAATTGAACTGAGGTTCTTATCAAATTCACAGAATAGTAAGCAGAGGGCTGCATGCCAGTGTGGGTTGTGGAGGGAATGGAGAGCTGGTCCTCAATGGTAGAGTTTTCACTCTGGAGGATGAAACCATCCTGTGAGTTGATAGAGCTGATGTTTTCATATACACTTAGTGCCACAGAACTGTGTATTCAAAAGTAGTTAAAATGGTAATGTTACTGTGGTAATTTGAATGTAAGTGGCTCCCATAAACTCATAGGGAGTGGCACTATTAGGAGGTGAGGTGTGGCCTTGTTGAAAGAAGTGTGTCACTGAGGGCTGGCCATGAGGTCTCCTGTGCTAAACTACACATAGTTTAGACCACTTTCTGTTGCCTGCAGATGTATGCCTGCATGACATCATGTCACACCATGGAAATTTGATGTTTTTACACACGGGAGAAAGAAGTCTGTCCTATGTTAATGTTTGTCTGGGGTAGTGTCAGTAGAGGAGAGACAATGGAACAAAGTGGTCGGGGAGGGGGCATGGGAGTGAGGGAGAGAGAGAGAGGGAAGGAGAGGGAACTGACATCACTATGCAATATAAGAATAAATAAATGAATAAATGTCACAGTTAGACAGAGGACCCAACACAGAGATGTACATCACTAGGTTCTCTCAGATAACGGACTGAACAACTGAAACTGTAAGCCACCCCAATTAAATGTTTTCCTTTGTAAGAGTTGCCATGGTCATGGTTTCTCTTCGCAGCAATAGAAATCCTAAGACTTACTTTCACATATTTTACCATACAAAAAGGAATAATTGTATCTTTAACCAAAATCATCTAGCTCTTAAATTCAATCCCCTAAACTGACAATGCTGTATTTTCAAAGAATGCATTTTCTTTGATATTGTATTATTTAAAAAGAAAAAATATCTAATTTATTAAAGTACATTGGTTAAAAAAAATAAAAAAGACACCCATAAAGTCTTATGCAAGCCACTCCAGGTTAAATATTTAAAACCAACAAGAAAATTAATTAAAGGCTCAGAAAGGGGCTTCTGGAATATTACCTTATCATTCTGCTCTTGCAGAAGACCTGGGTCCGATTCCCAGTGCTCACATGGAGACTAACAACTGTCTGTAACTCCAGTTCCAGGGGATCCAAATCCCTCTTCTGGTTTCCACAGCCATAGCATGCACATGGTGCACAGACATACACTCAGGCAACATGTACACATAGAAACAAACAATTCAAAGGGAGGGAGTGAAAGTAGACAAGAGGATTTTGTGTAGGGTTATAAATATATATTTTTGAGAGCAGTGGTCACACTTTTTATCTGTTAATTAGCCATACTTTCTGCTTTAGAATTAAGCAACACTTCATTCTCCAAGAAGATCAGTAATTCCAGCAGTGTAATAGTAGGCATACTCCAAACTGATCAGACCTATAAACATACATGAAAATTACTCACCTGGTCTTTACCTGCCTGTGACTGCCTGAAATGTCTCAGGAAACAAGAGGGAAATGGCAGAGCAAGTGTACATTGGCACTCTTCCAACAGCTCTGCAGACTGCACGTGTGACTGCTGACACCCTCACAACAGCCCTGCAGACTGTACACGGGCCACTGGCACTCTCACAACAGCTCTGCAGACTGTACACAGACCACTGACACTCTCACAACAGCTCTGCAGACTGTACATGGACCACTGACACTCTCACAACAGCCCTGCAGACTGTACACGGACCACTGACACTCTCACAACAGCCCTGCAGACTGTACACGGACCACTGACAATCTCACAACAGCTCTGCAGACTGTACACGGACCACTGACAATCTCACAACAGCTCTGCAGACTGTACATAGACCACTGACAATCTCACAACAGCTCTGCAGACTGAACATGGAGCACTGACACCCTCACAACAGCTCTGCGGGCTGTACACGGACCACTGACACTCTCACAACAGCTCTGCAGACTGTACACGGACCACTGACACTCTCACAACAGCCCTGCAGACTGTACACGGACCACTGACAATCTCACAACAGCTCTGCAGACTGTACACGGACCACTGACAATCTCACAACAGCTCTGCAGACTGTACACGGACCACTGACAATCTCACAACAGCTCTGCAGACTGTACACGGACCACTGACACTCTCACAACAGCTCTGCAGACTGAACATGGAGCACTGACACCCTCACAACACCTCTGTGGGCTGTACACGGATCACTGACACTCTCACAACAGCTCTGCAGACTGAACATGGAGCACTGACACCCTCACAACAGCTCTGTGGGCTGTACATGAACCACTGACACTCTCACAACAGCTCTGCGGGCTGTACATGGACCACTGACACTCTCAAAACAGCTCTGCAGACTGTACATGTGATTGCTGATGCCCTCACAACAGCTCTCCAGATTGTACAACCAGCTACTGGCCAAGTGTTTTGAGATATTTGATTGAACTGTGAAACTCCAATACTGTGCTAATAAAATTATCAGGGGGTGGACCCAGAGACTAGTTGATAGGAATTAGCCATAGAGAGGATGAAGGAGTCAGGAATATGGATAGGGAGAGACACGGGAAGGAGTAGGGAGGGAGGGACTTAGAGATTTTGGGATGAGTGAAGAGATGCTGGGTCTCTGGCCAAAAAAGACCAGCTGGTTGCTTCTTAGTTTCTCTGAGCTAGCATGTTGTCACCTCAACATCCAGCTGCCAAGACTTTCTTGGTAAACAGAATGATAGAGACTAGTTGCAAAGCGGTGCCAGTGGGACCAGAAATCCAGCCAGGCTGTGGTCTGAGCAGGGTGACTATGGGGCATAGACAGTGTTAAAATATCAGTAGCTTCAGGTACAGCCTCTAAGCCAACAGAAAATCAGCAGAGAAGAGAAGGCTAGTCTATGTTAATAGCGTTCACTATTCCTTCTTAGTGAGAGAATTTTATGCTGTTCTCCCCAGTACCTTAAACATTTCCAGGAGTGAGTCCTTTCTGGCTTCCAATCTTTCAAAGGGTTGCTTCTCTTTGATGATAGTTTTACATATGTTCTCCAGGGCAGACAACTCACTGCTGGACACCACTCTAAATACCAAAGAAGAAGAGACCCCAAGCTTAAGTGTGATCTTCCAGATGCCATCCACCTCCTCCTCCTTGGTCCTGTGCCCGTCACTGCTAATCGATATGCCTCCTCAAATGCGTTAGTGCTTTGGGCACGTACACTTTTGTTCAGAGAGCTGTATGATGGGCTCCCCATATCCTTGCCCTCAGTGGCTGGCAGGAGCTAGCCTCAGAGGAAGGTATGTGTGAGCAGTATTAGGAAGGTTGAGAGTCACTGCCTTAGACTGTCAGGTAAACATTCAGAAAGCTCTTGTTGCCTGCATGAAACTGGGGTATGATAACAAGAGAGGGCACTACATATGCTACTTCGATAAAAGTGTCTTGATCAGCAACCACGCCTTCACTGTACTAATAGCATGTACTAATAGCATGAAGGAGACCTCCAGAGACCAAGGGATTACTAGAGGTGGGGAGCGTTAGCCCCAAAAAACACTCTAGAAAGCAAGGAGGGATGGAGAAGGATTCTATCATCAATGGCCAGTGATTTCACTGAATGTGTGTATGCTATAAAAACGTCCATTGAAAAACACTGAACAACAAGGCTCCAAGAGCTGCCAAGCAGGTGGTACAGCCCAAGAGACATGGGAGAGACCACACCCTTCCTGGCTTCTCATCTGTACCCCTTGAAATGGCCTTTATTATAAATTGATAGTTTTCTATCAGCTAGCCTACCAACTACTGAACTCAAGTAGTGGGTTGTGGGTCAGACATACAGAAAGCCTCCACTTGTGACTGGCATCAGCAATGCGGCAGCCTTATAGGACTGAGACTTAAGCTGAAGGTCTGGGTTAACACCTAGTTGGTATCCAGAAGGCTGGACAATCTGTTGTTACGTGAGGAAACCAAACAAAAAAACAAAGACAAACAAAAACCTCATATACTTAGGGTCTAAGCATTATAAATAAATATATTCTAGACTTTCCTAATCGTTCCACTCTTTTAATAAAGTTCCTCAGATTGTGGTGACCCCAACCATAAAATTATTTCACTGATACTTCATAACTGTAATTTTGCTATTGTTAGGAATTGTATTGTAAATATCTGATATGTGACCCCCCCCAAAGGGATTGCAACCCACAGTTTGATGCAACCCATAGGCTGAGTACCACAGCTCTAAACTTACAGGTAAAAACAGTTCAGACTGGAAATGGTTATGAGAAATAGTGACATAAGCCAGGTGTGGTGGCACATGCCTTTAATCCTCACATGTGGAAGCCAGCCTGGTCTACATAGTAAGTTCCAGGCCAGCCAGGGCTGTATAGTGAGACTGTATCTCAAAAACAAATAAACAAACAAAAACTAAAAACAAAACTCCCCACTACATAATGCCAGACATGCTGTGAGAGACATCATTACACAGAATGAGAATGATAGGCAAAGGCAAGATTTCTACATTTGCCCCAGTAAGAGATGCTGTGAGTATGCGTTAAAGTACAGGGGAAAGAAGGTAGAAATCAGGAGATAAAATTGGAAAACTAGACAGGGCTGTTAGGTGGGGTAGTGAGGAGCATAGGGGGGTGAACTGGGCTGGGATACTAGATGGGGGTATTAGGGAGAATGGACGAATTAGAAGAACATAAGGTTTTGGTTTGTCCACTGGTGGTGTCCCTAGGAACCGTGAGGGATACAGAGCAGGGGTGGATGAGGACAGGACCATCAGGCTGTGATTCCATGCACAGACCTACTGAGTGTGAGACCCTGTGAGCCACCACCACCTGGCACTCAAATGTGCGAGACATTCGGCAAAGTTGACAGTGTATCGACCATCATGAGCAGAAGCAGACAACTGCTCTCCGGCATGGAGCACATGATTCGCCTTTGAACTGGTGTCATGCTCTAGCAGGCATGTTGAAAGTTGCTCTCTGATCTAGGCTCATTTGAAAAATAATTCTGTTTGATAATCATACAATATACTGTGACTGAGCTGTAACACGTAACCATAAAACAATGGCATGCACACATGCAAGCAGAACCCAGCACTGGGCAGCCTTACCTGTCTTCAACGAACATGTCGTAATAAAAGCCATTCTCAATGGGTGGGCCGTAACACAGGTGACCTCCATAGTAAAGTTCCATGGCCTCTCCCAGTATGTGGGCACTGGAGTGCCAGTACACCTGAAGGGGTGGACAGGAAAGCTGTTAGCTACCAAAACTCTCATGGGACATCAGGAGTAGGATAGCATGTGTGAGCAAGGGATGGATGCTGAGGGGATAAATACCAAAAATAGAGTCTGCAGTGCCTGCTTGGATGGGAATGTCCCCTGCATCCTGGCAGTACTCCTGGAGAACTTGGTTTAGCTCAGAGTTGCTTTGCTGAGCACTGCAGCCATGGTGCAGCTACTCCCCACTTTCCTCCTGTGTCCTTGACTGTTCAGAACCAGCCCATCCGCTCATGGTGCAGGCTTGGGACGGGAGGGTACCAGTTCACAGTTTCTCCAAGACAGCCGTTCCGGATACAACACAGACAGAGAGCGGCTATTTGGGGATATTACCAGAGTCGATGAGATTTCACATCTGCATAGCAGTCTCCCGCCATGCAGACAGTTTCCATAGCACACGACTATGGAAGTTTGAGAGAGCTGGAAAGATGGCTCAAGAAGGAAAAGATAAAGCCAGGGAGTGTTGCTGGGAGCTGGAGACCCCTCAGGAGTATAGGTGTGAGCTAAATACCATAATCCAAGGGCAGGTTATCAGCCCCACAAGTTCAGAAAGCTGACTTGATTTCAAATTCCCAAAGAATTAGTATTATTTTAAATGTAAATAAGACAAACAAATTAGCTTAGCTTATAAGGAATTAATTTTAGTTTACCCGTGAATTAAAATTAACCAAATCACCAAATTAAATATAGATGCCCAAAGTGAATGATAACTGAGGCCCGGGTCAGAACTTTTGCCTTTATTAAATAAAGGGGAAAGAGTACATTAACTACCATTCGATAAGTCAGAGCAGAAAGAGGTAGATGCAGAGATGTGTAATCCTAGTCTACTGCAACAGGCTGGATATGCTCTGTGGACAGAGCCACAGGGCCATCCTTGCAGCAGAGCACCTAGACTGAGGTGTTGCTGAAATAGCTGGCTGATCACCTGCACTGTCTCTGGGGCACTGCCCTTATCTAGATATTTGTTAAGCCAAACAATGAGATAGATACAGGGATATAGTAACTAGACGAGAACTGGGGACAGAAAATAAGCATGTATAACCAAGAGAGCTGGGCATATGGTGGGGCACACTGAGATGGACAAACAGCACAACTTGGTAGTTAGAATGAAGAATTTCATGGTGGAATTCTAGCACGGCACTTACAAGGAGATGCCACTTAGCCATAACACAAACCGCACTAAGGTCTACCTGCAGATTGCTGAGAGTGGACAGTTTATAGACTGCATTTTTCAGAATCACTTTTGAACATGGTTTTATTAATATTATACAGCTTAACAATTTTATTTGTTATTTGTTATTTTATTTGTTCTATTTGGCATAGTAGTTTGAGAGAGAACTATCCCTCCAGTTGATAGCACTGTTTGGGGAGCTTTTCGAACCTTTAGGAGGTGAAGCTTTGCTGGAAGAAGTACATCCCTGGGGCAACTTTGAGAGCTTATAGCCTTGCCCAGTGTCTAGTTTGCTCTCTCTGCTTCCGGCATGTGGATGGAAATGTGATCGGTCAGCTTCTTGTTCCAGCCACCTGCTGCCATGCCTCCCAGTCACAACAGATTGCCTCTCTAGACCCCTAAGTTTATTTAAAAGTAAACTCTTTCTTCCAGAAACTGCATTGGGTCATCGTGTTTTAACATGGTAGCAAAAAGCAACTAATAACCTTGGCATACTTTAATCAGAAATTATATAGTTCTCATCATCCAGAAAGCATAATAATATAGCCTCAGCTAAACATAACTGGGTTTTACAGAGGCAGTAAGTCAGTTGAAAGGAGGTTACAAGCTAAGATGTTATGCATATCAAGAGATATACAAAAATGTGGCACTTAATGTTTTTAAAAAGTCCATTTGCAAGTAAGTATTTAAAGGGTTTCCCTAAACTCTCCCATGGATATTAAATTAGCACACATTTGAGGGTTGACAAGGAATTAATTACTGATTTAACAGCTAAGACATTTAACCTAAGGAAGTGATTATTTTAAGAGATTACAAACACGGGATACTTATTTGAGCATACATTCTACAAATATTCATTAGCTATCACTACATGTCATGTTGTGATTTTAAATGTTGAAAGGCTGAAAGTTTCATCACCCTTGATTTCAATGTGTAGCTTTCCCCATAACTCTTATAAAGACACAATCTGTCTGATTGGTTTTTAAATACTCACAGCCTGAGCTTCTTCATTGTCAAACATCAGTAGCTCTACAGTAGAATCCTCTTCCAACGGGCGGTCCAGATCCCATAATGTACCATTCACTTTGGCAATCACTGTATTTTCAGCCAGTTCTTGACTAGTAGAAGAAAAGCCATTTGAGGTTAACATTTATTACATTATGATTCATTATAAGAAAAGCTTAAAGTAATTTTCAGGACTTAAAAAAGATAGCCAGAAAGTATAAATGTGAATTAATAGGACAGAGATCTTTTATTTTGTAACAATTATTTTATGTAGACAAGTCATATATGCTGTGAAATATTATTTTAAGATGTGTTTCATTTGTTTATGCTGTGGAGTATTTGTTTAACGATGCAAAGATGTGTTGCATTCTTTCATGTTTCATTTGTTTAACTTTGTGAAGCTGTGAGACTTTGCCTGATTGGTCTAATAAAGAGCTGAACAGTCAATAGCTAGGCAGGAGAAAAGGATAGATGGGGCTGGCAGGCAGAGAGAATAAATAGTAGGAGAAATCTGGCAAGAAAAGATCAAAGAGCAGAGGAGGAGGAGGAGGAGGAGAAGAAGGAGAAGGAGAAGGAGGAGAAAGAGAAGGAAAAGGAGAAGAGGACTCCAGGAGCAAGCCACCAAATAAGAAATAAAGAAAGAAATACAAAGAGAAAGGTAAAAGTCCAGAGGCAAAAGGTAGACTGGATAATTTAAGAAAAGCTGGCTAGAAACAAGCCAAGCTAAGGCCAGGCATTTGTAAGCAAGAATAAGACTCTGTATGATTAGTTGGGGAGTTGGGTGGCGAGCCTCCCCACCCCCAAGAGCCAAAAGAGCAAAGAGTAAAAGAACAACCAACTACACATGTGTTTGCTATTTTTAAAACTTGAAAAATAAAGCACAAGTAATAAAATTAAATTCTTACATAAATCTTACCCCTTATTCCTAGGAGTAACTGTAACACTTTGATACATCCCTCTAGTCTTTTTCTATGTCAGATTTTCATCCATGTTATGAACACAATTTTCAGGCCTCCTTTAGATCTCAGGCAATCCTGAAGCGTTCTGTTTACTGTGGGAAGCCTGGCTCTTGCACTTGGCTTTCCTTCAGTTTTGCTCTCTTATGGCACTCATGCAGCCATCTGAGCACACACCTCCTCATGCCCCCATAAGTGCACAGAAATAGAATTACAGGGTTGGGGCAGGCTCCTTCCCAAGATTTCTCGTAAATATAGCCTAGTACACTTACCCTCACACTAAGTGATTTTTCAAGTCTTTGTCAGTGTGATATTGAAAACTGGTACTTTATTTCTTTGGTGATTAACTTTACTTTTAATGAACTATCTGCGTCCTTTAACTATTTTCCACAGAGAACATCTTTCCTTCCTTCCTTCCAGTTTAAAAATAACATTTATGGTTTGAAAACTACTAATAAAGTTATAAGAAGAAACCTAGGTAGGGAAGCATGGGATGGGAGTGTGAGATAGTTGCAATCACATCTCTTAAAATTACTATTAATATATAGTCTTCCATAATCTTTTATACATACACCAATGTAAAATTTTAACACTACCGTTTTACCTATGTTACTTTGTAACCCACTTCATAAAGTTAGCAGTAAATCATGGCACTGTCTTCATCTGTAGACAGACTTCCAAAGCATATTATCTAATCATTACATGAGAACCAGAACTTGCTGCTGTGCATCTTGGTTATATTTTGAGGGGTTTGGTTTGTTGTTGCTGTAATGAACATTCTTGAACACATATGTTAGTAGCCAATTCTTTTCTCAGGAAAAAAAAATTCAAAGTAAAACTGTGATGTCAAGGGCAATGAACTATTAATGGTTTATGTCAGACTATAATGACAAACTTTCCTAGCAGCCAAGGCACCAGAGACCTTTGCCACTTCTCTCAATCTAGGTGCTAGGAAATTGTATTGGCCTTCAATAAGCTTCTAAGAAACAGAGCATTGCCCCTCTAAAGATAGGGAAACCATTTTAGGGGAGAATGTTATACCCTCTAAAACAGCAGACCACCTTTG
Organism: Cricetiscus sungorus; assembly: GCA_030556225.1. Taxonomy (NCBI): domain Eukaryota; kingdom Metazoa; phylum Chordata; class Mammalia; order Rodentia; family Cricetidae; genus Cricetiscus; species Cricetiscus sungorus. The sequence continues at coordinate 31,558,191 of JANBXA010000007.1, read as the reverse complement.
GGGGTAGAATGACCCTTTCACAGGGGTCACCTAAGATTATTGGAAAACTCAGATATTTACATTATGATTCATAACAGTAGCAACATTACAATTACGAGATAACAATGAAATAATTTTATGGTGGGCGGTTCACCACAACATGAGGAACTGTATTAAAAGGTCACAGCATTAGGAAGGTTGAGAAACCACTGCTCTAAAGGGAGGCTGGGTCTCTATCACCAATGCGGGTGGTGGCTCTTGAAGACTGATGCTTTCCAAGGTGACTTGGTAAAAGGCCGCACTCAAACACCCCAGACAACCATCATGACATTCTATTAAATGAACTTGTGCAGTATGCAGTTATAGATGGAAATACTCAAAAGCTAAAGGACTTATTTCTGTCATTGGGGTCTCAGGTTCACTCTATATGTGGTCTGATAATGCAGCATGGCATGAACATGGCCAGCCTCTCCAGCTACTCTGTAACATGTGGTCATTGAAGATGCTTACAGCCTATAGCACCCAAAGCAATGCAGGTAGATGAACCTTCTCAAAGACGTAAATACCTTCTGACACATCCAGACACCTTCTCTAGGGGGACAAAAGCCTACCCCATGCAGACTAAAACAAATTTATTCTCTAGAATAAAACTTCCAAGTTCTTACAGCTTCGAGATCACCCTAAACACACTCTTCTACCTGCAAACTCCTGAATAACACAGACATTCTCTAAGAAATAAACAAGGATACCGTACCTTCTTAAATACAAAGGTAAGCCCCATGTACAAATCTATCAGTAGCTGTAACAAGCCTTTATGTGTAGTTTTCATTCTTCTTTTGTCATTGTTAGTAGAAAGTATATACTCAGTGCTTACACCCTCACACCATTTTCCTTTTACTGCATTCTGGATACACTACTCTTTTACTGGATTCCCTCTTAAAATTGGTGTGTGTGTGTGTGTGTGTGTGGCCACGTTGTTGATATATAACTAAGAGATCTCACCCTTGGGAACAAAATTGCTCTCTAGGGCCAATTGTGGCGATGGCTTTTGTGATTCTTACCCTTTGGGGACCATTGTTTAGCACAACTGTGTTATTCTCTTTTGGCCCGGTGTTTGTAGCACCCTTGTAAAATGTGTGTCTTCTGGGTTACATCAGTTTCAGACCAGACTCCTTATGATGCAGAGGTTCCAGTAAATCCCTACTATACCCTAGATTCTCTTCAAAATTAGAATAGGGTGAGAGTTTCCCTGTTCTTTTAGTCAGGGACTATGGCCCTAATCACTGTGTAAACAGTTACAGAAAATGGATCATTCTCTTTCAGCTTTCCCAAAGAGATCTCTGGGACCACAGCTCTCAGGTGGTGACTGAGGCAGGAGTGTAGGGTAGAGAGTGAGGTTTCTGAAGGCCAGGCTGTATATTAGCATGTGAAAACCTGCTGAGTAACTACCACCAAAGACAGTGGAGAAAGGCCATTGACTTGATGATCCAAAAACCTGTGTGTGACAGGGATTTAAAAGTACCAGTTTTCGTACTGTGTTTGCCACTGAGTGTCTAATCTTTCTCTCAGCTCTGTCTGTGTCTCCCTCCTTGGAAGTGTACCATTTGTTAGTAAACATGTGTGTCAGGTCCAGTGCTTTGCTCCTAGACAAAAGAATCTGGAAATCTGGCAGGTGTCCATCAAGCTCCAATACTCTCCAATAACGTCAGTGCGGTGGCTCATCTAGAATGAGGGGACCTCAGTTGAGCTAGTGCCTCCATCAGATCGGCCTGAGGTATGTCTGTAGGAGGGTCCAGTCCACTGTGGGCAGGTGTACCTGGCCTGTGTAACAAAGGTGGCCAGCAAGCCAAGGAAGAGCAGCACCTCCTCCATGGTCTCACATTAGTTCCTGCCTCAAGTTCCTGGGTTGGCTTCCCTTCACAATGGACTGTAACCTGTAAGTCAAATACACCCTTGCTTCTTTCTTTTGCTTCTGGTAACCATATTCATCATGGCAACAAGAAGCACATAAGATGAGCAGGAATTTCCATTAATCAAGACTTCATTAATGTATCCAGTTGGTGGGAAAGACGATTACTGTTCTATGATGGACAGGAGTGTCAACTTGTATCTTTAAGTTACAACTTGAAAAACTATAAAATTTATGAAAATTCCTTGATGTATGAATAAAATCAGTGTGGATGATCTGTCAAGGGTACAATTTTTTTCTCATATATATATATATATATATATATATATGTGTGTGTGTGTGTGTGTGTGTGTGTGTGTGTGTGTGTGTGTGTGTGTGTGTGTTATTAGAACTTTTAAAATGTGGACCTTTTACACAGGAAGAGGCCATGATCCTGTATTCAATTACAAGGTCTTTTTAGGAGTCAGAGGGAAACAGCCATCATACTTAATTTAGTTAGCTAGCCAAATAAGAAAAATGGCCATGCCAAGCATCTCGAAGGTGCTGCCTGACAAAGCTCCACTGATGGACAACCTGGACAGGCCCTTCACTGCTCTTGGTGGAATTGGCTACACAACTCTTGCCTGTTCCGTTGCCATGTTTAATGTTTGAATTCCTTGCTATTAAGAGCCCCTTGCCGAAGGCTACAGTTGGGACAATGTAACAATTCTTATAGAAGCCGATGTTAATAAGAATAAAACTTATGGTAGTTCCCTAGGAGAATCAGCTATGCACGAAGTTGAGTCTTCTATAGAACCCATTACCTAGGTGGTGTTAGGAAGCATGAGACAGAGGATCTTGAGAAAACCACTAAAGAAAATGTAGAGAAATCTTAGAAGCCGACAAACTATAACTGAATCGTTAGGTTTTCATGTACTGCCTCAGAAACATGGAAACATCACGAACAGGAAGAGATTCTGATTATAAAACTAATGACAAGCCTTGGTACCCTCCTGAAGACAAAGGAAGAAGTTTCAGGAATCTTAATGTTCTTTCACTCTGCAGGATTGTAATAAAGATAGAGATCATGGTGAAACAAGGGTTTATGACAAAGAAACAAAAGGGAATGTTCAGGCTCAGTGAGTTACCTAGCTCCTGAGCAGCCTTGTCAGATCAGGGCTTCTCTGATATTGTAGAAAGAACAAAGAGCAGAACAGGGTACTTCAAAAGCCAAAGGGAAGGATGGTGCTCTTATGTAAGATACAAAACAGGAAAAAAGAAAGGAGAAAAATTAAACAAGGGACTGAGTGATTAGGTTTCCATAGAAAGATCAGATATGCATTGTAGTTGATTAATAGGATAACACAGGAGAAGCTTGGTATAACAGATTGGGAAATACCTTCTAATATATTAACTTAGATAAAGTTAGAGACATCCTGTCTAGTCCTTCTGTAACCACACAGCTTCGCCACACTGATTTTAAGGAAAATGACACGGAGTTAAAAATAACTGATTTTAGCATACTGTTAGATTTTAGTTCTCATGAAATTTGCTGTTTGCTCATTTTGCTTCTTTTACTTTGACATGTTTATGTAATCAAGGAAGACTTTAGAAAAAGTATGTGGCATGAAAATACGTTGTAATCAATGATTAAAGTCTATGAGGAAATGATTTTGTGTATAAATAAAGTTGGTGAGAGATGCAGGTTGTCAGAGTAGGTCAAGCCATACGGAGATGTGCTTCCTCCCTATCCATCTCCTGTAAAATGAAACTAAGAAGTGTCCCATGCCTGATTTCTCCATCTCCACCCTTGCATCCCCCTGCTTCAGACCCTGCCCTCACCCAGAAGTGGACTCTAGCAGAAAAAAAATTTTTAGTGGTGTCTAAGAAAATCTTTCAGCGGGCTATAGTTTATCCTCTCCAAATACATTCACAACAGGAGGGAGGCAGATAGATACACAAGGAGTGTGTATTCATGGCTGTATGTGTGTGAGTATGTGTGTTTTTCATGTGTATGTGTGTGGGTATATGTGTTATGTATGTGTGTGTATATATGTATGTGTGTGTGTGTATGTGTACGTGTGTAGGTATGTGTGTGTGTATTTATATGTGTATGTGTGTGGGTGTATGTGTATAGGTATGTGTGTGAGTGTATATGTATGTGTGTGTAAGTGTGTAGGTATGTGTGTATATGTGTGGGTGTGTGGGTGCCTGTGTGTATGTGTGTATATGTATGTGGGTATGTGTGCATGTGTGTGGGTGTATGTGTAAGCATGTGAGTGCACACAAGCTGTGCATGTATGTCTGTGTTTGGGAGGGTTCTTACCTAATCTCGGCTGCCACTTGATAAGGTGTGGTTCTCCACTTTTCCCCTTGCACTGTCTTCCCACCAGCCACCCTTATTGTAATCACACTGCTTGTGCTCTTTTTTTCCAGAGTCGCAGGTAAGAGCTGATGATCTATCTTCAATGTTTCAAAAAGCTTCAATCTTTCTTTTATAAAATTCGGTTGCTTCACCTGCAAGTCATTAGCACACAACAAGGTGAATGACTCAGCCCTCTGTCCACATCCCCTACAGCAGACCCTCCCCTCTTACCTAACTCCTTTGACTACTACATGGGCATCTCCCTTTCTCACTATTTACAGTATATCTAGGCAAGGCTTTACAGTGTAGCACTTCTTCATATCCAACCCTTGGTTCCCTCAGGATTGGATTCCTAGATCTCCATGGATGCTCAAATCCTTACTATAGTCCCATAGTACTGGAACATCTTCTCACATCCTCCCATATACTTTAAGACCTCTAGATTACTAAAAAAACAAATACAGCGCTTGGAAAATAGCTGTTACACTGTACTGTTTGGGGGGTAATGTCCAACAAAGTCAGTGCAGAAGCATTTTTCCCAAGTATTTTTGTATCTAAAAACCGCAAATGGGGAACATGTACATGCATATGGGGCCTGGCTGTGCCCTTTCAATCCACCTCTATCTGTCTGATCTACATAGCTAGACTACTACCTTTGAGTGTCGGAACTCCTCCTTTGTCCCTAACAAGTGCTGAGTCTCTATAAACCCTTGCTGGTTGTTTTAACAACTTTTATTTATTTATTTATTTATTTACTTACTTACTTACTTATTTGTAGGTAGGTAATTTGAAATCAGAGCTGTTATTTCACCTTAACTAGAATAGAGGGCACTTTAAATCCAGCCAGTGGCTAGCTTGACTCTACATCAAGAGGTTGTGGCCCAAAGTAATTACGTTCTTGCTCCAAGTCCTGGAGACCCACGTTTAAAATGACAGCAAACATTTTAAGTTGTTTCTATAGCAACGACTTACCTCCTTGTCAGGCTCACTCTCTTTTGGCTTCTTCTTTTTGGTGTCCCTTTGTTGGTTTTGAGCAGGAGGCTGAAAGCCAAACAGTGCATCAATGACAGGTAGGTGCAATACATTAGCCCAAGAAAAGAGGGATCCCAAGCAGCTCAGGGCAGGGTCCCCATGGTTGGTTTGAGAGCCCTTGCTGGGATCCAAGACCTACTTATAAGCCTCAAGGGTCAAGTTTCAGGGTTCGCTGCTTTCTGTCCAGGGACATTAAACAGATTTTGACTTTAAAATGCTTCAGATCAAGAGCTGGGAATATACACAGAAGTAGAGACTTGCCCAGTATGCAGGAGCCCTGGCATCCACACCCTGGACTACATACTCTGTCTCCGTGCCTTTCTGTCCCCTCTAAACTTTAAACAAATAGCGTCATTGGAAAATGTGTGGCTGCCACCAGACTTTCAGAGTCCAAAAAATCTCAGTTTTAGAAAGCCTTCAGAACTTAGAAAAGTTCTCTTATAATTCGTTATTTAAAAATCTTATAAAACATGAAAATACTGTAATCAAATAATCCTGCTAACACATATAAGTCCTCAAAACAAGGAGACTGCCAAAACAAGACAGTAAAAATATAACAAAGAACCAGCCGGCAGATAACAGAAATTGTTGGTCCTCTTCCCCAAGGAGACTGTGCATTTCAAATTTTAAAAAGTTTTATTTGAGACAGTGTCTTGTCACATAGCCCTGGCTGATCTGGTGGTACTCGCTATTTACCCCAGGCTGGCCTCAAACGCTCATTCTCCTGCCTCAGTCTCCAGAGTTCTGGATTCGAGGCATGCACCTCAGTGGTTTCTGCCACTAGAAGGGAAAAAGTGTTGCAAGTCTATCCAACGAAGAGCTGAGAAATTACACCAGCTGGTCGGTCAGGTAGGAGGTTGGTGAAAACCTAGCGTTTCCCTGGGCGATAGGCAGCGGGCAGGGCACCGGCGGGGACACACCTTGCAGCCCTGCCTGCACCGGGGTGCAGAGTTGGAGACCGTTGAGTGCTCCTGGGCCTCATCCCCAGAAGCCCGCCCGCCCGGGTTACCTCCTGCGTCGCCACCCGCCTGGCCCCGGGGTCGCGCTGCTCCGCCAGACGCAGCCTCAGGCCAGACAGGCGCTGGTGCAGGTCGCGGTTCTCTGCCCGGAGCTGTGCCACCTCGCTCGTCAGGCGCGGGCCCTCGGCTTGTCCCCGCTCGGGCCCGCGCAGCTGCTCGTCCCTCAGGCGCTGCACCTCCGCGCACAGCCAGCGGATGTCCTCCTCCTGTCGCTGCAGGCGCGAGGCCACGGCCTGAACCGCCAGGGCCTGGGCCGCCATGGCTGCCTCCCTAAGCCACCCGCGCCCGCAGCGGGCACAGCTAGCGTGACCCGGCGACGGGGCGGGGCGGGGCTGAAGGGCCTCGGGAGGCGGGGTCACTGCACGGGGCGGGGCGATGGAGGAAGAGGGGCGGGTCTGAGGCTGGGTATCACCGCATGGGCGAAGCCATGTCTGGGCAAGACGCAGGGGGCGGAGCGATGGTCTCTGAAGAGGGGCCTATAAGGTGGTGGGGGCGGGGCCTGAGCCCGGCATCGTGAAAGGGCGGGGAAGTGGGAGGGGACGGGGCGGGGCAACATGGCAATGGCGAAGTGATGGGGCAGGCTGAGAGCAACGGGATGGCTGGGCAATACTTCATGAAGCAAGGAGAATGGGCAGGGGAAGGGGCCCACAGGCAGGGACATGCAGGGTTGAGAACTACCCCCTGGCTTAGGTAGGCAGTTGGAGTGGGACCACTGGATGGGTTTCTCTAAGCATTTAGAGGTGTGTCCAGGAGATACTAGAAGTGTGCTCACTTTGTTGAAACTGGAGTTGGAGAAATTGAAGCTCGGAGGAGGTATGTCTCTTGACCAAATCATCCAAAGTGTTGTCAAAGCCTGATGAGGTTCTCTTATGCCCCTCTTTAATTCTTGCAATCACCACAGTGTGCAAACAGGTTAAAAAAAAAAAAAAAAAGCAGCCATTGGGATGAAAAAACAACAACAAGAGAGACAGTGAACTGAGGAATCACACCAATCTTGTCCTTTGGCCTCCATGTACACGTGCACACATATGCACACTCAGGACTAGGCATAACACACAATTTAAAATGAGAATAATAAAATACAAGCGGAAAGAGTGCATGAATGTGAGAACATGTAATAACTAACATCTACATAGACAAAAACAAAATGATGGAAGTTATCAACTAAAAGCTCTAGAAAATAGTCAAGAAAATAAAAAAAATGATATCAAAGAAAACTATACATAGTTAGTTGTTCCCCAGTGTCCATGGGTAATTGGTTCATGGAGAAGAGCCCCTCCCCAAAAATATCCCATAGATACTTAAGTCTTTTACATAAAATGTCCAAATAATTGCATCTAACTGATGCACACAATCGTGTATGCCTTACGTCATCGCTAGCCACATACAGGCTAATACAGTGTAGCTGTGGTGTAAATTGTAGTGTTGTGTAGGAAGGAGTGAGAAGAGTCGGGTGTGCATGATGCACGGCTTCCATTCTCTGCAAATACTTTCAGTCTGTGGTCTGTTGGTTTACAGAGCAAAGTGGGTAGAAACGGAGGACCTATTGTATACATGTCCTTCAACCCAGCAGTCTTGATGCTGGAAATTTTCTCTGAAGACACATTTTAAGAACACAAAAATGCATTTGCACAAAAAATCAATTCAGGATTATTTGTAGTCATAAAATTCCATACGGGGAATGGCATCATTGGCTATAACACACAGACTCGATGGAATACTGGTTAGTTGTTCAAAAGGCATTAGGGAGAGCTCTGTAAATTGATGCAGTCTCTTCCTGAAGGTACTGTGACATGAAAGAAAGAAAAAGCTAAGTTCAAAAGAGCTTATGTGACAAGTTACATGTTGCACAAGAAAGAAGAGAAAATAGAGCATGTCTATATCTACAGTAGAGAGAAGCTGGGGGGTGGACTAGCAAGCCATGAGGTCGGTTATCTACAAAGAACCAGGAGAGAAGAAATGGGTGGGAGTGATGCCAGAGAACCATACTTCTCTGGCTGTGTCCTTTGCAGTCTTGACTTTTGAAGGCCTATCAATAGTCTATGTATTTCAAACTGAAAAAGCATTAGATACATTGAGAGCAAATTGAAGCAAACTTAAATTACTGCTATCCAAACTGAAGACAGTAGAGAGGAAGCAAAAATGAATGACTGTAAACAGTCCTGGCAGAGAAAAGGTGGATGAACCATGAAGAGACACTGGCATTATTTTAGAACAAATGAGCTCAACCGAGTAAGACTGAACATATTGACTTGGGGATCTGCCATTCTCACTGTAGAAGAAAGATGCTATAGAAGGAGATGAGCGAAGAAGTAGAAACCCAGTGGCAGTTAGGACATCTGGCATCAAGATCTTGATCTCTCACATGTCTCCACAGTAGAGGAGCCAGAGCTCCTAGGAGGAAGGGCTCTGTTGAGGTTGGGGCATGTAGACAAAAGATAAGACTGGAAGAACCTGCCTTGATGGAGATTAAGGGAGGGCTCCTCACTACCTGACAACAATATGTCACAAGAAGACAGGAACCAGCTCACAGTGCTTCGACTAACCAAACTGGGGCCATTTGAAGATAAAAATAAGGACCACAATGAATTATAAGCCACTGAAAAGTAGAATTACTCATATATGCATACAAATAGTTCTTTGAAGCCAAAGAGAAGCAGAGCTTAGCTCACAGACCAATGTCAGAGACTAAATGGAAAATCAGCAAGCAAAACACTTAACCTCATGAAATAAAAATAAGCATTTTAAATTTAAAACATAAATATCATAAAAGATAGAAAAGTCCCAATTAAAGAGAACTGTTGTCATGACAATCAAAGGCAATATCTAATCCTAGACAGAATCCTGGGTGGGGTAAAAACTGTGGGTGGTGCCATCCCTTACCAGATGGTTCTAATCCGTGTAAATGGTAAACTGGGCAAGCCAATAGGGAATATTACCCCATGGCTATGCTTCTGTCTCTGCCTCCAGGTCCCAGTGCTGAGTTCCTGACTTACCCTCAGGATGGACTATAGGCTGTAAGACGAAATAAACACTTTCCTTCCAAAGTTGCCTTTGGTCAGCGATAGAGTGAGCTAAGACAGTTAGATTGGGGGTGGGGGAGGCTGAGGAATTATATCTAGTCACAATGTAACTATATCCAAATGGTTCAAGAAAGAAAATTGCAGGAGAGTGAACAGATGGTAAGCGGAATGTAAAATAGTAATATCAAATGTAGGCTTCTTGTCTTCAGTTAGGATTACTATTGCTATGATGAAACACCAGAACAAAAATTAAGTTGGGGAGGAAAGGGTTTATTTGGCTCACACTTCCATATCACTGTCCATCACTGAAGGAAGTCAGGACAGGAAATCAAATAGGTGAGGAACCTGGAGGCAGGAGCTGATGAAGAGGCCAGGGATGAGTGCTGCTTACTGGCTTGCTCAACCTGCTTTCTTATAGAACCTATTACCCCCAACCCAGAGATGGCTCCACACAAAATGGGCTGGGCCCTCACCCATCAATCACTAATTAAGAAAATGCCCTAACATACTTGCCTACAGCCAGATCTTATGGAGGCATTTTTCTAATTGAGGTCCTGTTCCCTCTGATGACTTTAGTTTGCCCCAAATTGATATACAACTGCCAGCACACTTCTTAAAATGTATGTCTGTTCATGTTACTCCCATGGGTAAAGGCTCTAAGAACTTCCCACTGCAAATGAAGCATGTTAATTCCTTTTAGTGTTGCTGTAGTAGACTGATTAAAAGCACCTTAAGGTTGGACGGGTTTTGGCTCAAAATGAACAGTTCAATGGTACAGCCCATCTCGGTGGGGGAAGCCTGGTAGCAGGAGATCAAGGCAAATGGTCACATGGTGTCTACAATCAAGATAGTGATGAATGTCTGTGCTCAGCTTGCTTCCTTCCCTTTTATGCCCTCTAGGATCTAAGGACAGAAAATGGTTTTTCTGACATCAATAAACCTAATCCAAATACTCCCCTATAGGCATGCCCAGAGAGCTCCCATGTGACTCTATATCTCAGCAAGTTGACAACTGAGATTAAATCATGTACAGAACCTACCATGCCAGTAGGACCAAGCACCCTGTGCTCTCTGTCATTGGCCTATGTATGAACCCACCCACACCCTGAAACCCCTTGTGCTAATTCATCAAGCTCTCAGACCTTCAACACTACTCCTTCTAGTGCTCATCAGTATTCCCTGCCCTCTCTCAATATCTGACATCTTTTCAAAATCAGTGTGTGGTCAGGGCAGTGGTATCACATGCATGTAATCCCAGAACTCATGAAGTAGAGACAGGACTATATCTGTGTGTTGGACCCTAATTCCGGGGTCCTGATGGGCTGGTGGGAGAGCCCCGTGACACAAACACCAAGACCAGTAGATGCAATAAGCAAGAGGTGTTTATTGAACGAGTACACTCGGGTGACAGCAATCTCAGGGAAAGCTGCATACCTCCCCCCCAAAGGGTTCAGGCTCCCGTTTATAGAGACAAACCGCAAATCAGCATACATGCATGGGGCACAAGGTGATTGATTACAAAGTATGATCTCATGTTTGAGAGATCACCCAGGTATGACCTGTTCTTATTCAAAGGATAAACCATAGAATGACTTGGAAAGTCCCCAAACTGTCCATTGGCCAGGAGTGACCCAAACAGTGTTGTTCATCTGAGACCATTTGTCCCAGTGTTGGGGGCCTATTTCCCTGTTGTGGGCCAAGACCTGGGAGAGATTTCACTTCAGTTATTTCACAAAAGATTGATGATTCAGTTACTAGCCCTATTTAACAGAATCAGCCTAGCATAACCACTAGCCCTATCACCATAGATAGTAACTTTCTTGTTCTCATATCTGTTCTTTCCTCCCATGTCAGTGTCCACTTTTATGATTTTTATATTCTACTTGTAAGAACTATTTTCCTGCCCCTTTCCCACATCCTTGCTCTGCAAACTAAAATCTTTCATGTGAGTTCAAGGTCAGCCTGGTGTACAGTATGAGTTCCAGGCCAGGTTCCAAAGATTGAGAGAAACCCTGTCTCGAAAAAAAAAAAAAAAAAAGAAAAAAAGAAAAAAAGAAAAAGAAAAAAAAAAGAAAGAAAGAAAAAAATCAGTGTGTGTGTGTGTGTGTGTGTGTGTGTGTGTGTGTGTGTGTGCACGCGTGTGCGCTCATATGTGTGTTTGTACATTGTACATGGAAGTCAGAGGACATCAGGAACCAGTTTTCTCCTACCATTTAGGCTCCAGATCCAACTCAGGCCATCAGTCTTGGCAGCATTACCTTCACACATTACCTGACCCTACCTGTACCTCCCCCTGGCAGCTGGAAGGCTATCTTATTCATCATTATTCTCTATTAAGCATCCAGTACAAATAAAGTGGGTTGCTGTGTAAAACCCTTTGAGTAAAGTTGGCCTGCAACAAAAGATGTGTTGCCAGGGCCTGGGTGGGGGTGTGAACAGAGCACAAAGGTGTCTAGGACAACAAAGCAGTCCTTTGAGACAAGACAGTGATGGACAGCTATTGTTGGTCATTCTTCCAAACACAAGGACCACACAGTACAGAGTGAATCTGACTCTGCCAGGGCCCTGGATAGTGATATCACTGAACAATGCAGGCTGCTGGGGGATGTTTCCAACACATGAGGCCACTTGTAGGCAGGGGTGTGGACAGAAAGTGAGGTCACATGTGGGGAGGGATGTGGAAAGTCTGTATTTTTTGCTTAACTTCTCAGGGAGCACGAGGGACCTACAGATCACTGACTGAAAAAATAAAAATAATTTTAAAAACCAACAATAAACCTAAGAGACCAGAGGTCACAAAGTACCACAGATGGCATCGTCTCTCTCAGAAGTTCTAATGAGAGCTCCAAAAGAGAACATAGCTGGGATTCTGGCTTCTTCTGCCTTGGTCTGAAGCTCACAGGCCTTGACCATATTGTCAGAGCCTGGCCCCTCTGCGTACTTTCAATAAGTTTTTACTAAGTGTATGTTTTATTAAAAGGGGAAGTCAACAGACCAGCAGACAAGCTTATTGGGAAGATGGTTCACTACAGCCCTTCAGAGAAGGCACATCCCAGCTGGAGGAAGCAAGAGGAGGCAGGAGGATGAAGATGCAGCCAGAGCCTTTATGGTTTCTATGGCAACAACAGAGGCAGAGTATTCAGTTTAGGATTGGCAGGGTTGAATAATTTTAGGTATTAGTATAGGGCTGTTCCTTGTGTCTGGTCCCTGATCCTAGGGTGATGAGGGCAGGTGGACAGTTGCCCCGCATCTAAGAGTCTGGCAAAGGGGTGACTGGGGATGGGCTCTCAATTGCTGGGTTTTCTATCTCCAGGAGTTGACTACTCTAGGAGGGGCATCTCTCCAAGGTCAGCAAGGCAAGTATCATATCATGAGAACCCAAGGTCATGCGTGAGCAATCAATAGCTAAGCAAAGTTTTTTCTTGTGAACCTTCAGATCACTCGAGGGAGTTCGGATTTACTGCTGAGCAAATTGTACATATACATGCTATAGAAAAAGATCTAATTTCTTCTATAACCCAAACCATTGAGGGTGTTACAATACAGTAGACTTTGTTTACCATTTCCCCGAAACACCAGAGCTTCAAATCACTCCTCATGACTGTCCCTGTTACAGTGACTCACTTGTCTGCAGAAGTGCAGAGGACCAGGACAAGAATCTACCTGCAAGAAGCAACCAACCAGGGTGCTGCCCTGAAGTGACCCCTGGGACACAGAGGTTTCAGATGGGTATAAACATGAAAACTAGCAGGGCACAGCTGTATCGTAGCCACACAATCTTGAGTGACACATTGTTTGTGGCAGCAGCAGCCTCAAGCCAACAATAATCCCTTCTTCTAATCTGGTGTCATTAAATGGACACTAGGCTTAGGTCAGGGAAGAGGGGTTCTCTATGGCACTGGCTACTAAATCAAAGGACTACTTTGACGTTTTAAAATTTCTCTAAAAATAGAAGGACTATGATCTTAAGAAACAGCATGCAGGGGACAGCTTCACAAATGAAAAGGCTGTTAAATGACAACTGGCTCTAACTCTTCACCTCTCCTCCTTAGGGCTTTACTGCAAGGTGGCTTCCAGCCCCCAGATGTGTGGTGGAAAGTGCTCCTACCACATATAGGTAGCAGTGTACCTTCCTGCTATAGCTACAATATTATGATGTAAGTTGTGAGCATGGCAGACTCAAAAGAATTATTTGCGGGAGTGAAGTGCTAGGAAAATGATTATTTGGAGGTGAAAGCAAGAATGTGAATTGGTTGGGCTTTATCTAGGCTGTCTCCTGTTTGTCTTTCAAAGTTGGCTGCTGCAAAGGGGTAAGGGTTAACAAATATAGCACAATCCTCTTGGGCCAAGGCTGTCTTCCCTGCATTCTCCCTGGGGTTAATCCGATGCCCCCCCTTCTTCTTGCAGACCTATACTGACTCCAGACAGCAGGGTGCCGTTGCTTCCAGGTGTCTGAGTGTGAGGGTCCCTACCCGCAAGGCCTCAGAGTGGTAGCCACCAGGAGGGAGATGTGTCCCCAGCTCTACATAGCCCAGCATGTTGGAGATAGGGGCCAACTCTTGGTTTTATTCCTGTGAAACAAGGACGCAGAGGGAGAAGGAGAAGAGGCACCGGTGGCTCTCAGAAATACTGATGAGGTACAAAGAGCAGCTAGTGAAGGACTTCCACCTGGGCCGCGTGCTTCCCTACTTGGTGTACGACGGTGTATTCTCCCTAAAAGAATACAGAGAGATCCTCTCTCAGGACTGCTACCCAGAAAGAGTGGAGTGCTTTCTCCTGAAGCTTTTCTCCAAAGGTCCGGATGCTTTCTGTGCCTTCTGCTCTCATTTGGATGATTTCAGCCCTTACCTGCTCACCTCACTTTTCCTCTATTACCAAGGTAAGAATATGATTCACTCTAGAGATAGTAAATGTTACAATGATGGCCTGATGCAGACATCTGTAAAAACACTGTGGAATAAGAGTCTCAGCATAGCACTAATGTACAGCTTACTAAAAATGTCCAGACTTCTGAAAAAATTTTCATAATGTAGAAATAGAAGCTAGGATACAAAAGGAAATCTTGCACAGCTCCTGACACAGCCTGAGAGTGTCTAAATATCTAAAAGACTTCTTTCTGTCTTGTTTCAGTGGTGATTTTAAGTGCAAGCCATAAAGTGCTAACGGGTTAAGAAAGCAGGGCTGAGATTTTGTTCACAAAAGATACAAATATTATGATGCTTCTTCAAAAACATCAGAGTTATCATATGACTCAGCAGTTCCGCTCCTGGGCAGCCACCCAAAAGAAGGGAACATGTGTCCACACAAAGACCTGCATACCAATATCCATAGGAGCATTGTTCATGGCAGTCCCAAAGGCAGAAATATCCCAAACGTCCATCCACTGATGAGTGAACGAATTGCGGTATGTCTACAAAAGTGAAGATTTTCTGCCATTAAAAGAACTGGAGATTTTGTGTATGCCACAACACATATGAACTTCAAAAATGTTATGGGGGAAAAAAAGAAGCAACTCAAAATGCCATGGAATTACATTCATAGAATTGCATTAAATGTGAGGTCTAGAGTAGGGCTGGGCTGTAGCCTTGTGGTAGAGCACTTGCCTTGCACGTATTAGACCCTGGCTCAATTTCCAACACTGAAGAATAAAGTCTCAAATAGGTAAATCTACAGAGACAAAAAGCAGATTACTGGTCAGCAGAACTTGAAGTAGGAGGTGCAGAGTAGAGAATGAATGCATATGGAAACAGGGGGCGGGGTGAGGGGGTGAGGGGGTGAGGGGGTGAAGAGGGTGAGGGGGTGAGGAGGATGAGAGAGGGGAGGGGGATGAGGGAGGGGAGGGGGATGAGGAAAATGCTCTGAAGTTATCCTGATGGCTGCCCACCCCTGTAAGTACACTGAAACACAAGGAGAGATATTATGGCGTGTGCGCTATATGTGCATGAAGCTGCTGGTATTTTCAGTTTCTCTTCTCTCAGTCTTCCAGAAGGATCCCTGTAGCTGACTCTCCCAAATTCTCAACTTCCTCCTTCTACAAAGAAAGGACTGTGCACTGCTGAGATGTGCCTGGGTGCCTAATACAAGAATTAAAACGAGAAGGGAGATGGACTGAAAAACGAGACAAAGTCTGGTTTAGGAAAGTGACATGCATCCTGGGGCAGTGGTAGGACCAGTGGGGACAGAAGCAGATGGAAGGGATTGCTGTGGCTTGCATGGGTATGCAATAGGATGTTTGCACATTCTGAAGAGGTGTTGGTTTCATTTGTTTATGACACAGCTCCACAACTGAATCATGAGGGCCCAGCTTCTAAGACTTGTCTCCCTAGGAAAAGAAGTGTCCTTAGCTTTTAGGATTATCATTGTGGATTTCAGGTTTACATTAGGTTGCCCACCCTACAGCACTTGAAGTGGAGTGGGGGCGGGGGGAGACAGGCAGTGGATCTCTGTAAGCTCAAGGCCAGGCTGGTTTACATAGAGAACTCTAGGCTGCATTGTGAACTGTGGCAGAGAGACTGAGAAAGAGAGAGAGACAGAGAGAGAGGAGGAAGGAAGGAAGGAAAAAAGAAAGGGACAGGAAAAAAAAAGAAAGAAAGAGAAAAAAAAAGAGAGAGAAAGAAAGAAATTCCACTGGTGAGTTTCATGAATCAAGAGAACTCCCAGTGCCACTGGCTCCCAGGCCAGGCTAAGATGGAAAAGCCATGAATATCCCTGATCAGGGACCAAAAAGGCCATACCTGTTTCCTTCTTTCTTTGTTTTCATTTTTAAATATGCAAGGAAAATAGGTGTGTTTTTTTTTTAAATACATATTTTATTTACAATGTGTTTAGGGGACAGAGTGATGGAAGATGTCATTCTGTAAATATGTTTCTCTTATTGGTTAATAAATAAAGCCCTGTTAGCCAATAGGAAAGCAAGAGAGGAGGGACTAGGAGACAAGGAGAATTCTGGGAGTAGAGTAGATTCAAGATGTAGGTCATGAGAGAATAGGTCTGGACCCTGTCTCCGCTAAGATAAGACCACGTCAAAACACTTAAATTAACAGAATTGGGCTAACAGTTAAGACAGAGCCAGACAATACGAAATGCTAGTAACATGCTAACAGCTTTATATCTATTACAGCGTCTCTGTGTGTTATTTGGAGCTGACGCAGCTGTGGGACCAGGCTAGTGGGAAAACTGTTTGTAACAACAGGGCAATTTACAGTTACAGAGTCAGAGCTACCCTTCCATCCTCTGGATCCCAGAGATCAAACTCAAGTTTGATGACAGGTACCCTTAGCAACTGAGCCTATTACTAGCCCCCAAATTGGTATTTCCCCCTAAAACCTCTATCTCTAGAAAAAAATGCCAGTATGTTCTTTTTTTTTTTTTTTTTTTTTTTTTTTTAAAGAGAGCAGGGGGTGGGGATGAGTGGGTGGGGAGAACTTTATTAGTCAAGGCAGGAAAGGCTTGATTTTTGAACAGCTAATGGTTGCTTTAGCCAGGGCCTCGTGTAGCCCAGGCTGGCCTCAAACTTGCTAACTTGAAGATGATCTTGAACTCCTGATCCTTCTGTCTGCTCATGTGCTGTGGTTACAGCATGTGCCTTGACATCTGGATCAGTTTTAAATGAACTAAGAGAAATGTGTCTTCATAAAAATGAGAACTGGGTCCTATTTGTACAATCTGAGATGGCCAAATCTACAGTGATATGTTGTTGAAACCTCAGAAAGGAGAAGAGGGGTAGCTGCCTTACACCAGTGTCACAAACGTGACAATCACCTGTGTTGTAACGCAGAACAAACCCAAAGGATCCTACAAGATGCGCTTGTGGCAGAAGAGGCGGCGAGGACTGGAGCTCAACGGGACCCCAGCAAGGACACTGAAGACCAAGGACAAACGGCTCAGTTATTTCCCAAGTATGTTAACATTCCCAGTGTGTCTGCCACCTTTAAAAAGTCCTGCTTTCCACTTTTCGCTTCCCCTCCTCCCCCTCTTCCCCTCTTCCTCCTCCTCCACGGACCCTCATTCCACTGTGCCCTTCAGCTGCTTACACAGAGTTCTCCTGAAGGCCTGGTTTTGTAGGGTGTGCCAAGGCCAGCATTGTGACTTCTTGGTTATCATGTCGTGGAACAAAGGAATGGTACTTGAGGGTTGCTGTCTGTTGTAGGCAGGTGACTCTGGCTAGCTCATTCCCAGCATCCCAAGCAGCTATATGTGTTAAAAGGCTAATTCTTAAACCAAAATGGGATTTATAAATTTGAGCAGCATCCTCTCAAAAGCCTGGTGATGCTTCTTTCAAAGAAAAACCCACTCTCTTAATTGCTTGTAGAATGTTCTGGAATTGCTCAACGTATAAGGACTTCATCTGTCTTTTAGGTTCATAAATTGCCTGTGTTATGGACAAGACTAAGGCCTGACTTTTGGTTAGACTTCATGTTCATTTCTTGCAGGTACAAGCTTCCTGAGAGGAAGGACTTTTATAAAGTGAGAATTAAAATGGCCCTCTGTGTTCCTTGATCCTCCATAAGCATGAAACCCGATGCTGATGGTGAATTAGCCATCAGTTCTCTTTAATTTGCTTGTGTCTTCTAAGTATCTAAGATGTGATCAGTAACCATCCAGAAGATGAGTGTTGGCTGTGTTTAAACTGTCAGGCTCATTGTACATTTGTCCTGTTGCCTCTACTGCCACAGTCTGTTCCCTCTGCAGCATATCCTGGATTTGGCCCTGGGAGGAGACCATACAGCTTGCAGCCAAGCTGATAGCAGTCTTTGAACCTGATCTTGGGGGTCCTGCAGTTCTGGGAGATTTGCTTAGGCTGGAGCTGGCTTGCTGGTTCAGGGATGACCCCCACCATGCAGAGCAGCGTGTCCTGCTGTCCCTGTCTAAGAGAAGAGGTCTGGCCCCATTGCTCCCATCCCTTCCTGTTCAAGGTCCTGGACTCCCAGGGCCTCTAGCATTTGCGAAAGCGGGGACTTGTATTTCTTTTCTATTGTCTTTCTTTCAGTAAACAGAAAGGGTGAGCAGTATTTATAAGTAGATACAGCACAGAGACACCAACAGGCAGATTTTAAGGAATTGGCTCACTTGATTTTGGCAGCAGGCAAGTCCCCAAGCTGCTGGTCCCTGGGAATTTAGGCAAGAGTTGGTGTTGCCACCAGGTCTCAGCACCCCCAGAATCTGGAGGAGTTTCTGTGAGATAGCGTTGAAGAAACCCCAGCCTCTGCTCTTGTCCTTACACTCTCCATTTAAATGAGTCCCACCCACAGAACAGAGGACAATGTGCATCACCCAATATTTATTGATTTTAGTATTACTCACATCTAAAAACATGCCATACAAATGTCTAGGTTGCTGTTTGAGTAATCAACTGGACACTACAACCCAGCAAGCATGACCTAAAATTAAGCATCAAATGTGTTGTATAGCCTTGGGCAACCTGCTTAAACTCTATGTGTCACAGCAGCAGAACTTTGCAGATTCTGACTTTTTGTCTTAGGAGGGAGGATCCTGTTCCTGGCTTCTTAGCATAGCTTCTCTCTTCCTGAGTTCTAGATCCTTTCTTCTTCTTTTTGTGCCCTGCCTCAGGAATAAATAAGGACAGAGGGATGCTGTGTCAACTTGGTGGGGTCACAAAATCCAGATATTTGATCAAGCATTATTCTGGATGTTTCTGCCAAGTGTATGAACATTTGAGCTGGATGAACATTTACACTGTTAGATTCTGAATAAGCTATAGGATACAAAATGTGGGTGGGTCTTCCCAGCTAAGCCAAAAGCTGGAAAGAACGGAACAAAGACTGGCTTCCTTTAAAAACAAGACACTCTGCTGTCAAACTGCTTTTGATCTTCTCCCTCCCTCCTCCTTCTGTTCTCTCTCTCACTCTCCCTCCCTCCTCCTTCTGTGTCTCTAAGTAGAAATAAAACAGTGCTCAATCGTATCCATTTTGAACCCCAAGTAAATAACAGCCAGGTCTCCAAGGCAGCCCTTGAAGTTGGCTTCCTCTCTGATTCCTGGGGAAGTTCTGCACACTTTCCCACTTTACCTTTCATTCCTAAATTCCACATCTGCCACCAGCTCTTCTCCCAACATCTGGGTTACTATATGTGCCTGTGGGATATGAAGTGTACTGTGCCTGCCCCAGAGCTATTTCACTTTCTGAATTCAATGGTCCTAAACTTCTACTTTTGTGGGGTTATCGCACTAATAATGAGACTATGTCATAAAGCTTCTAGATTCTCATCCCTTTAAAACAGCTCATGAGAAGGACAGTAATTCAGGTAAGTTACACACACACACACACACACACACACACACACACACACACCATCCTGTTTAGATTATGAACCAATAGGCAGATTACCTGATTTTATAAGGGAGTTGAGAGTTACTTTCCTGAGTGGTCTTTAACCACATTAACAGCAAACTCAACTTTAATTCCCTTGGCCTGTTAGAGGACAAGTGCCCACACATTGCTAACATTGTGCATGCCACCCTCCGTGTCCTCTGTATGAAACCACGTGCTCTACTGACTTTCCTGAGCTCAGCATCGGAAGGCAGAGGGACAGAAGCTGACCCCCACTGTAGCACACATTGTAAAAGTCAGGCCAGAAGGCATCCTTCAAAGCGGACCTCATCCCTGCTCAGCTAACTGAAACATGATTGTCCTCTTATTTCTGAAGGTCTAGAAAGAATGGCGTTAACTGGGGCACGGCAGATACTTGCTTTTCCTCCTTTTCCTTCTCATTCAGCCCCCCAGACAATGGCAGCCTTACTTGCTTGCAGAGGCACATGAGAGGAAAATAAAACAGAGGTCAGGACATGCCACAGCCCACTTGAAGTGTCTGCGGGAATAACCTCAATTTTTAGAAGCAGACAATAAATTGAAGAGCATGTCCCTGCCCCCACACACATCTGTATGAATTCACCAAGGAAACTGTATCCAGGACCTAGGATCTACCAATGAGAAGCCAGAGACAGACCTCATCTAGTCAAGGCTGCAACACTCAAGACCAAGTCAAGCCCTGAAACCCTTACTGCATTAGGGGAAATAAGTGTTGAAACAAGTGTTGGCCATACTTTATATCTAAAATTGTAACTCAAGAATTATGTCTCTTCAGTGACTTGATGATGCAGTGAGAGTTTAGATCAGTGGTTCTCAACCTATAGTTCATGACCCCTTCGAGTGCTGAATAACTCGAACAGGTGTCTCTAAGACCACCGGGAAACACAGATACTTACATTGTGTTTCTTAACAGTAGAAAATTACAATTATTAAGTAATGACAAAATAAGTTTATGGCTGGATGTCACCACACAGCATTAGGAAGGTAGAAAACTACTGGGCTAGATGATTCCATAGGATAATGAGACATTTCTCATCACCCATACATACAAGCCTGCAAAATCGGCAAGGACTTTCCAATATGTTATTCACCTCTCTTGTATGAGGTTACCAGATGACCCAGGTTTAGGAACAGGCTCAAAGATGGAATAACTTCCTTTAGGTTTTGCATTCATTTTTCTTTTCGGAGACCCTGTGATCTCCAAAAACCTTGTGTATCTCAGCACAGGGTACTGTATCTAAGACCCACATAGTCTTAAGTATAAGAATGAATAGATAGACCTATTCCCCATTCCTGTCTACCAGAAACTCTAATGTGGATATAAAACAGCCAAACCACAGCCAACCTGGTCCAACAAACTGGAATAAAGTTACCATGGCAACAACATATGTTGAACATACGCCTGGGATACAGGCTTCTTCGCTGACTAACTACCTGGGAGAAATATTGCAAAGCTCGCCCTATTGCAGCCTATCTGGGAGCTTGTTGAGTATGTGTATTCTGGAATGTTTTGAGGCTAGGAAGAATTGTGTTGTGTTATCATTCCACTCAGAACTTGACTTGATGGACCCAAGGAAGTGTGGGTAAATCCTTGGGTCTGATCCCAGGACCTAAGGAAAAGCTGTGGGGAATGTTTGATGAATGAGGTGGGTGAATGTTTGGGGGAGGGGCCTTGGAAAGAAGGCACACATTGATGAAAATAGATGTTCATTTAGAGTTGAAAAGAACATGGTGGTGGAGTTGGGTGTAGGGAGGACTGTGCTATTAGATGAATGTGCTTTTGGTTTAAGAATGATTAGGGTTATATGAGTGCTTCCTCTTGGAGAAGCTGGGAGGACAAGCAGTCATGTGTGCTCTTGGGCTGGCTAGGAAGAAGGGGAATTCAATCCCCAGGATATGCAGATAGGAAACAGGGGACTGAGAGAGACTCATTCTTTTCTCGAGTGTCATTTTTTTCCAGATACTCAATTGTCATCCATTCTAGTTTGAAAGAACATTGTACTCTCCCCATTGTTTTTTCCACATCCCACACCCATCCCCTTATTCTTTTTGAGGATAAGCACAAGTCGGCAAGAACTTTTTGATTTTCTTTAAAATACTTTAATTGTGTTGTTTTCTTAGCAGTCGGGCCAACAAACATTGGGCAATGGTGGCACACACCATTAATCCCAGCACACAGGAAGCAGAGGCAGGCAGATCTATGAATTCAAGGCCAACCTGATCTACAGAGTGAATTCCAGGACAGCCAGGGCTATAGAGAGAAACCCTATCAATCAATCAATCAACCAATCAATCAATCAATCGATAAATAAAATTGAGCCAACAAGATGATCTCATTCAATTCCAAGAAACCCACAGTAGGAGAAAACCCCCCTTCAAAGTTGTTCTCACATGTACAGTATGGCACATGCACCGGCACTTACATGCATACACGCACAAACACACACACACACACACACACACACACACACACACACACACACACACACAAGCAAAAAGGATCTACCTTATAATTCTAGAACCCAAGCAGCCTAGGGTGGTGTTCCCCAGTTGCTAGGCATGAGCAGACATGGAAGGCAGAGCCTCTCTAAGCCTGAGCCAGCCTGTCTTCCAGCCCTATCCAGACTTCATCTTGCTTTGTTTCTTCATAGGTTTAATCTCATAGACATGTATCTTGCATGTGCTGTGTTTTCTCTCAGTGGAAATATGCCTCCCCAAGGACAGCTGTTTTTTTCCACTGGCACAGCCTCGTCTCTGGAGCTATGCGAAGAACATAGGAGTCAGGCTAAATGTTTGTATAAAACACTTAACAAAGATGTTTTGGAGAGATGGCTCAGAGGTTAAGAGCACAGGCTGCTTTTCCAAAGGTATTGAGTTCAATTCCCAGCAACCACATGGTAATCATTTCTAATGGGATATGATGCTCTCTTCTGGCATTCAGGTATAGATAAGGATGGAGCATTCATACATAAAAAATAAATACATAAATAAAAATTAAAAATAAACCGAACAAGATTTTGGGCAGAGGTTTAATAAAATATGTCGAAATACTGAATTCTTCACTAATAGAGACTGGAAGTGAACCAAATTCAATATACAGCCTGTTTTGCAAGGTTTACGTGTTTTATAATGTTTACAAGATGTAATCTGTTTACGCCAGTCTGTGTGGCTTTCAAGCTAGCCACCAAGGTTGAACAGTTAGGACAGAGATTGAACTCCCAAAGTCTCTGGCCCCACAAAAAAAAATTATCAACTGTTGACATAGACTTCATCTTTGGTTCAAAAAGTACTAACAGATCAAGCAGAGAATGCTTTTAAAAATTACAACATATATTGTTTGAAAAAAATTTCAGTGAAAAAACAAATCTTGCTATCATTGGGGGAAATGGACTGTTACCAGGACTTTAGAAGACATTAAAGAGTATTATTTTTTTTTTAGAAGTATAACATAGTTAATTAATCCACTAACATACTTACCAAAAAAAAAAAAAAGTGTCATGCTGGCTGAGATGTGGTTTGGCTTTGATTGACGAGGGTTTTTAGGGACTGAACCCAGTACACACTAACCACGCATCTGGGGCTGAGAGTCATCTTCTCAAGTGAGCCCTTTGAATACACTCACTGCAGATTCCACCTTTCCCTGAAAACCAGTCACCTTTTGATTTATTTAAGGTGACAAGACTTGCATATGGACATGGTATAACAAGATGTCTTTTGAAATATGAAATTGTTAAATCTGGCTAATTAGCATATGCATTATCCCAGAAAACTTCTCACTCAAATGAGTCTGTCTAGACATCAGGACTGTCCCATCTGCCTATGTGCCATGACAATTTGTACGTCGGGGTCACCAGGACCCTGCAGGTGACTGTGTGTCACTGTGTGCACAGCCTGAACCTGGGTACTGTTTTAGGGTGGGGTCTCTGACGGCTTTTCAGTATCTTCAACATAGGGATATAAGAGTTTGGTCTTAATCCTCTGGAAGTGATGATTGATAGTCCTTACAAACACTCACTTCTCCCAGGGGATCACATTTGTTTTTAGGGTTTCTTTTTGTTTGTTTTTGTTTCTGCCCTAACTGGATGACCAATGGTTTGCCAGTTTTCTTAGTTATTTTCAAAGAACTTGATTTGAGGCTTATCAAATTACATTGTTTTTGTTTTTGTTTGTTTGTTTATTTTTGTTCCTTTTTAAAAGACAGGGTCATATGTAGTGCAGGCTGGCCTCTGCCTTGCTAAGTGGTCCAGGATAACTTTGATCCTCCTGCCTCTGTGTCTCAAGTGCTGGGGTTCTGATCATGTGTCGCCATGCCTGGCTGCTCTCTCTGGAGTTGCCTGCTGGCTTTTAGAATCCACGTCTTTTTCTTTGTCTTCTCACTTTTGGACACATTCTTCTGTGTACTAGACTGTGGGCAATGCCACCTGTGACTTCCTGTGTCACTCAAGAGTGAGTGAAGGTTTCTCTTTGTTTTGCTTAAATTTCAAAGTGCATATTGCTTTAGCTTGCTTGCTCTTTCTTTCTTACTTCCTTCCTTCCTTCCTTCCTTCCTTTCTTTCTTTTCTCATGTAGATTAGGGGTGTTCTATCCTGTATAATTTCTCATTTCTGTTACTATGGCATTGTGATTAGAAAAATAGCCTGAGTGTTTTCTACATTTGGAAAGAAATGCAGGATTTCTGGCCTGATACTGTGTCAGTTCCTATAGATATGTCATATGTTTTTAGAAAGAATGTATGTTTTCTACTGCATATCGCATTCAAAAATACTGTTACCATTGAGTCAACTTTTGATCTCAATATTTAAAATGTCTTTTGCTTATTTTTATCTATTTAGTCCTTTTCTGAGATTTGTTAAATTCTTTAATTTTGCCCATTGACTTGAATATTGACAACACTGGAGGGTAAACCGTGAGTGCCCGTATTTTTCTCTGCAAATTTTCTTTAACTGTCTTTTTAGACAGACAGCATATTACTTGACTTAAAACTGAGGGTATTGAAGCATGGTCAGTGGTTATTTTCCTCTTTTCTTTAGTTCTCTTCCTGTGAAGAGCTCAGTTACTTTTATTCATTACAAAACTGTTTTGTAATGAAAATTAGCCCAGAAATAGGGAAGAGATACATTGAACATTTTCTAAACTCAGATGGAAAACAAGGGTAAAACCTGTCAGAACCCTTAGGGTACAGCCAAGGTGAGTCCCACAAGGGACATTCATAGCCCTAAGTGCTCACACTCGAAATCAGAGGGATCGAAAACAAATAATCTATTGATGCAGTGCAGAGCTCTGGAAAAGCAGGAAGCCAAATCCAAATGAAGCAGATATCAAGAAATCGTAAAGAGAGGCACACACCCTGTTCATTGCTGCACTATTCACAATAGCAGGATTGATAACAGGGGGCGCATCTATGTGGTGGAGTTTTATTCAGTTACAGAGAAGAATACAATCTTCAGGGAAATGGATGGAACTGGAAAACATTGTATTAGAAGCAAGGCAACTCAGACTCAGACAGACACAGCATGTTCTTTCTCATGTGTAGATTCTAGCTTCTATGTGTTAAATGTGTGTATCGAAGTGGGAGTAAATGTAAGTAAAGTCCAGTAAACTGGATATGGGATAAGGAGGGAAAGGCTGAGGAGGAAAATAAAACATATGTGATATGAAAGTGGAAGGGGGGATAATGGGGGAGGCGCATTGAGGAAAGGGGGGCCAAAAGGGAAAATAAGCATGGAGGTGAGCCCACCGTAACAAAGTATGTATGAAGATGCTATCAAGAAGCCTGCTACTTTGTAAGCTAATCAGAAGAGCTAACCATGGTATGAGCCATGTCTATGCTCAACAGTTACAGGAGAGATGGAGAAAACACCTCTGTTCTGCTTTTAGTTTTGCAGTTACGCAAAATTTCACTGGCTGGCTTTTCTATTGTCTTTGCTGTCATGATGAGGCTCACAAATGTATCTATACTATGAGTAAGTTCCTAAAAGGGGAATTGCCTTCAGAGGATATTTGCATGCATAACTTTTATGGATATTAGCTAATTGTGCCCTGTAAAGCCTTGCACCAGTTTATTGTCCTCAAGCAATATGACTGCCTTATTTCCCAGTATCCTAGTAACACAGAATGCTGTCACACTTGAGAGTCTTTGCTAGGATAGAAATAACAGCCTCTTGTAGCCTCAATGTGGGAAGTTCTCATTTAGGGTGAGACCAAACATGATTCCTTTTCTCAAGATTCATCTGTCTTCCATTTATCGCTGTTCAAAAGTTTTGCACATTTCCTGTTAGATTTTTGTTCTTTTCTTTTTAAGTTTGTGTTTTAAAAAGTGTGTGTGTATGTGTAGTATATACGGGGTGTGTGTGTGTGTGTGTGTGTGTGGTGAGTGCCATGTGTGATGTGTGTGGTTGGTGTGTGTGTGTGTGTGTGTGTGTGTGTGTGTGTGATGTATGTGTGTGTGTGTGTGTGATGTGTGTGATGTGTGTGATGTGTGGTGTGTGTGGTTGGTGTGCATGCGTGTGTGTGTGTGTGTGTGTGTGTGTGTGTGTGTGTTGTGTGCAGGTGTCCTAGGAAGCTACAGGATGCTGGATTTCCTAGAACTGGGAGCCCAGACATGGGCTCTGGGAACTGATCTCAGGTTCTTTGCAAGAACAGTATGTGTTCTTAACCATTGAGTCAGCTGTGCTGGGAAGAGGGCACCTTGGTTGAGGTATTATCTCTATCTGATTAGCCTATGGGCATGTTTATGGCATCATTTCTTAATTAATGATGTATGTGGAAGGATCTAGACCACGGTTGGCAGCCCACACATGGGCAGGTGGTTCTGGTATGTATAAATAAAGCAGGCTGAGCAGTCACTAGGAGCAGGCTAGCAAACAGCATCCTCCATCGTCTCTCTTCAGTCCTGCCTCCAGGTTCCCGCCCTGCTTGAGTTCCTGCCCTGACTTCCCCTCAGTGATGGACTATCACCTGGAAGTGTAAAACTGTTTCCTCTCCAAGTTGCTTTTGGTCATGAAAGCTATCACAGCAGTAGAAACCTAAGTAGAACAATGCCCTGGCTTTTCTTACACATCTTTAATAGCATATTGTATCGTAGTATGGACTGAATGTTAATCTCCTCCAAGACCCAGGTTGAAATTTGGTTGCTATTGCAATGGCTCAGTAGTTATGAATGCTTACTGCTCTTGCAGAGGACTGAGGTTTGGTTCTTATCACTCTGGTGGCTCACAATCAGCTGTAACTCCCACTCCAGGGAATTGACATTATCTCATCTCCATGTTTACCTGCACACACACACACACACACACACACACACACACACACACACACATAATATTATCAAAAAGAAGCAGGACCATTATGACATGATTAGGCCCTGAGCACGTTACTCTCACGAGGAGGAATTAGGTTGTTCTAAAAGGGCATATTTGGGCCCTTCTGTCTCCCATCACTCCATCGTGTAAGGATGAAGTCTTTTTCCCAGTTGAGAGGACCTCAATCCAATAAATTTCTATTTGTCATAAAATGTCCAACCTACAAATGTCTTGTTATAGCTTCATACATGGACATGTAGCCATGAAATTATCCTTTGGAAACTTGACCTTCCCAATTTGAGCTTCCCAGAGTCTTTTGACTTTGGGTATGTAAAATTTTTACATAAAGGTGTTCCCCTTTATTTTTAAGTAATGGACTCATCAACTCTTTTTTGATAATCCTAGGTTTTATGTCATATCTAGGAGGAGCTTCCATGGTATTTTATTGTAATTTGAGAAATGGTCTCACTATGTAAACCATTCTGGCCTTGAACCTTGGAGATCTGCCTGCCTGTGTCCAAAAGGTGTGTACCACTGCACCTGACCAGTATTTTATTCTAAATGACTATTATTATTTACAGTTACATACTTAATTATGTGATAAATTACCCTTTGTCCTGGATGTAGGTGTGAGATATGAAATTACCATTTTACTCCTATTTTGATTTTAGAATCAAATTACTTCTGTATGGGGAAAGAAAATAAAAAGGAAAGAGAGAAGCTGGTTGGTGTACTTGCCTGGATTCTTTCAACCTTACACTTTGAGAAAGAATTCCTTTATTTTTGCTTTGGTGTTGTGTGTGCATGTATGTCTGTGTAACATGTGTATGCCTGGTGCCTGCTTAGGCCAGAGGAGGGCAATCAGACACCGTGGAACCGGAGTTATAGATGGTTGTGAGCTGCCATGTGGGTGCTGAGAATTGAAGCCAGATCCTCTGGAAGAGCAGCCAGTGCTCTTAACTGCTGAGCCCCCTCTCCAGCCCCTCATTATCCTTGTTCTTAACTCTTCAATTCTTACAATGTTTCTGAAAATGTAGATTTCCACGTGAGTTTTCTTAGTGTCCTTTGGGAGTGTTCTGAATTTTTCTTCATATGAGTTTGCACCTTAGTAGTATTTATCCTATTGAGGCAAGTATTATAGCTTGGATGGGAACTCTTCCCCTAAAAGGCAGTGTTCAGGGGTGGGAAATGAATGAGTCAAGAACTCTTTGCTTTTATCAATGGATTAACCCATTCATGGATTCAAAATCTGAATAGATTTTGGGGAGGTGGAAAGGCTGTGGGGATTTGGCCTGATGGGAGGAAGTAGGCTACCCAGGGAATGTCTTTGGAGGTTGCAGCTTGCCTGGTCCTTTTCTCTTTCATTTTGCTTCCTGATTTAATCACGAGAAAAGCCTCTTCCTCTACCTTCCCCTGCTTCCAAGTTGCTCTTGACTCATTTCATGTCCAAAACAATGGAGGGAGTGAGAAAAATGTAGTGTGAACCTTCGGAAACCCTTCCTACCCTAAGGTTTTCCTTGAGTATTGTATCACAGTGATCAAAGCTTGCTAACACAGAAAGAATGGTGCAACTGGAAAGAATCCTGATACCTTTGCAGATTAGCATAAAACTTACTTCTCTTGGATACAAGGTTGGTGAGCACACTGCTGGCCTACATCCTGTGGCTCTGGTGTCCAGGATCCTCCCATTTTGATTTGTTTCTTTGAAATCCAGAGCTCAGACATCCTGAGACCAAGGAAGAGATCCTGGAGGAGACTGTGGTATTAATGTTGTTGATCTGGAGACAACATACTTTTAACAACATTTTATTGACTAAACCAAGGCCATCTAATTGTAAAGAGTCTGAAGGAGGCACAGTCCCCTTTTGTCCCCAGTAAAAGACAGGGACCAAGCCCGAGGAACAATGAGTCATTCTCAAATTAGTGAAACCACTAAGCGAGGCATTTGGGTAAGCTAGAGAAACACTCTGGTCATTTAAAGTCTGGTAACTTTTACAAAAGGCATCTTCTATCAGGAAGTGAATGATGGAGGCTGGGAGGAGGCACTGCCAAATGGGAAGGTAAACTGAGGCATGCAAAAGCATGCGATGAGGAAATGAAGATTTCAACCCAAGCCTGTGTCCGGAATGGCTCTGATGCTGGTGAAGGAAGGCTCGGGCTGGCAGCTAGAACTAAACTGAAAACATGTGGCCTTGGTGGGGAAAAAGCTACTAAGAAGGAAGCAGCAGAAAGGGACAGAGCCAAGCCCAAAGGGCAAAATCAGGGCTGTGTGACAGGAAAAGAATGGCCTGTGTCCAGCCTGGGTCTATGCTAAGAGAGCATGAGCTAACAACTTCCCTCCTACTTTAGCAACTGGCTAATATTCTGCCACTGCTCACAGACATGTCCCTGAGGGACACTGGATAACAAGCAGCATAGAGAAAATAAAGCTTGCCCTGAAGGAATTCTTGGTTCTGCTAAGGAAATTGTATCTGTTATTAGCAGCCGCACTGCTTCAGCTCTGAGACCTTAGTCTCCTGAAAGGGCCATGTAATTTTAGCTAATTTCCCTGGAAGTAGCAGGGCTTACAAGTGCTGCTCTTTCAGAAATGAAAACTGTATTATCTTGACGCTGCTTGCTGTGTTTTGTAGAAATATTTAAACAATGGCATTTTCTTTCTTCCTAAGGAAATGAGAGTATGGGGATTGATCTAAAGAAATAAATGTGGTGGGCTGGGGATGGCCCAGAGGATGAGTGCAGGTAGACAAGCTCGAGGACAGGTGCCCTGCTAGTTCAGACAACCAATTTGCTTGGGGATTTCAACCTCCCAGAGATGCTGGAAGAACCTGGAGCCCCCTCTGTAACCTCAATGGTGGCAGGTAGAGATCCCCCGCAAGCTGGCTGCCTGGACTAGCAGAATCTGGCAGGTTCAGCAAGTGGCCTTCCCCTTAGTAGCTAACATGGAGAATGAGGGAGATACTGGACACAAGCCTTGGTCTCTACTTGTAAGCATGAGCACATGTGCACTTTTATACACACACGTGCATACACCTGAATATTTACGTTGTCTTTTCAGATCCTTTATCATTGCAGTGATATCTAAGAAACCAAATTGTAGACTCATACATACCAAGTAGTTATGTCACTTTTATAGAAACAGTACTTGAAAAGAGATAAAATTACAAATTCACATAGAATCTTATTTCATATTGCTATGCCCCCTTTTCTCTGTGTGTGTGGGTGTGGTGTCTCTGTGTGTATATGTATATGTGTGTGTATGTATGGTGTCTGTGTGTGTGTGTGTGTGTAGTGTGTGTGTGGTGTATGTCTCTCTGTGTGTGTGGTATGTGTACATGTGTGTATATGTGTGGGTGTTCATGTGTGTATGGTGTGAGTGGTGTGGTATATTCATGTGCATATGTGTGAGAGAGTGTGTGTGTGGTGTGTATGTATGTATGTGTTCCTGTGTATATGCTGGGTGTGATGTGGTATGTTTGTGCATGAGGGGACTATGGGGATGTTGGGGGACAGAAGTACATGTTTGATATCTTCCTTACTCCTTACTTTTGGAGAAGAGTTCCCTGACTGAACCTAGCCCTTAGCAATTCCAGGCAGGTTGTCCAGCAAGCCACAAGGGCCTTCCTGTTTCTACTTCTGCAGCAGTGGGTTACAGGGGCCACCACCCCTGGCTCTTTTCTATGGGTCCTGAAAGATCAGGTACTGATACTCGCACACAAAGAACCTCACTGACCAACCCATCTCCCTGATCTGGGTAACCTTATTTATATCTAAGCAAGTTAGACCTATAACCATGAAAATGGTTATATTACAAATATTGGCAAACCAAAAGTTACATGCCTTCTTCTATCTGAATTTGACATAAAAGTGCCCAAATTGCCTCTAACTCTACCAACTATGCTCTCAAGTTGTCTTGGAAACAATTAACTGTTCCTTTAAAAACATTCTTGGGCTAGAAGGAAAGCCAAGCACTTGTCTACCCAAGAACTGTGAAGTTCTGGGTTATACCCCAGCTAAGCAAGGCCTTAAAGCCCTCCTGTCCATCCTCCATATCCACCAAAGATCATTGCCCTCCAGTACTGCACACCACACCAAAGTTTATTTTTTTTTCAGCTTACATTTATTGGGAGAAATATATAATGTACAATTTTTCATAGTAAGAAAAAAAAAACAGTACTCAGAATTCCATGACAGAACCAATTGCTATAGTACTTGTTCAATATTTAAAACTATAGTTTATTAAGAGCCAATATAGGATATGCCTGGACCCTGGGAGCATTTAAATTTTAATATTGTATCTTATGAGCTACAGATGTTTCCTGGATGTTCCTTATATTAACTCACTTCATCTCCTTAAGCAAATTTCAAATAAAAGATATCCTTCATCCTTTACCCTTCTGAATTTGCAATCAGTGCGTGTGATAAGCTATTGACCAGATCATAACTATGAGGCTAAAATGTACCACAGTCCTCACTTAACACAAGGATAGTGGTACATCACCACTAGATGGTACTATTAAATTTCACATTGTCAAGCTTCCCATTAGCAGTGTTTTGTTTTGGTTTTTGTTTTGTTTGTTACAAAGAATAAATTATTTGTAATACATTCTGTCCTTCCCATCAGTACTCTCCCCTCTTCTTCTAACTGGTAAGTCACCCTGTTTCGAAGGGAATAACAGCCCTTTGTTTCACAACAAAATCTCATAGGTTATGTTCTTTGGGTTAAATAAAATGTGAGTTCTGGACAGCAGGCACTGAGTCCTCGTTTTCTTTCATAACTGCCTTTAAGCCAAACAATTAATTCAAGGATCTGAAATAATAGTTTTCATAGCCAACTAGTAAACTTCAAAGAAAAGAGAGATGACATTAGGCAAACCCGAGGTTGCCCTTCTTCGTGGTGCACGTAGCTGGCAGCATAGGCTTTTGTTTCTTTTCATTGCTAAGTCTTGCATGGAAGGGATGCTTTTGGTAGATAGGGTGAACGTTGCCCTTATCAGTGGGATTCGAGTAACTAGCTTGTGGCTAATACTCTGTTTAATCAACGCACCGTAGTTCCCAGCGGCTCCTCTGATGGGCATCAGTGCCAGGTTCAGTCACCCGGGAAAATAGTCCTTTCGATCCATAGAGTACTGGAAGCTAATTTTACTCCGCACTGCTAAACTGGGTCATTTTTCATTGGGAAAAAAAAATCCCATGCTATTTACATGAGGTCATTTTTATTCTGGTTTGTAATGCATAGATGAAATCCCTAGCTGCTTTTTGATGAATGAGTCAGAGAGATGGTTCTCCAAGTCCTGACTCAGTTCAGCTCTCAGTAACCCATCTCCAGGCAGACCGGCATCTGAATTATGTACATCAGGTCAAATGTGCAAAGATGGTTCCACAGTTTTTTACGGATAGCAGAGCCTATCAGAGTCTCATGTAAAATGGCATAGCATTCACATGTAACTAGTAAGCATCCTTCTGTGTATAAATCTTCTCTAGACCACTTACAATGCTACATGCAATGTGAATGTTTTAATACTATATTGTTTGGGGGGAACAATTGACAATAAAACGTCTATACATATTCAGGATGGAGGCAACAATTTTTTTTAATTTTCAGTTCACAGTTGTTTACATGTGTGAGTATAGAACCTGAGAATACAGAGTACTGATTATGTAGATAAGGTTCTTTTCAATAAGGAACACATTTGATGAATAAATTGCACGATTAAATAGCTAAAAATATATTTACATATAGACATCTATTCCTGCTTCTTTCATGAGCGAACATATCCCCCAAGCATTTAGTTCAGTACTGTAAAAAGAAATCCTTTATATGTTTTTACACATAAATAAAAATGTATGTATTCCAATAAAAATACAACCAATTTATAATTTATAAAAAAACTATTGTTTTCCAAATAAAAATTCTGAATGACTATTTACTGAGTGCTATTACCAAATCTGTGGAACACAAAGTATAAAGATGTTTCGTCTTCCATCACAGAAATGCCAGAGATGGAGAGGACTGGACCAAAATAGTGTGTTCTGGACATAACAGGGCTGCTGCCCTCATGAGCTCAAAGCACAAGTGCAACAGGAGAGCAGGCCAGTCAGCACTCCAGCATGGATCAGGAAGGGACTTCAGAGGCCTTGCCCCTAGCCAAGGAGCCATTGACAGTTGGTGGCTTCTCTGGGAGGAAAAGTTGGTTTTCCTTAAGGCTTCACACCCATGAATATAAAGGCTGCATAAACTGGGCTAGGTGAATTCTTTAAAAATGAGAGAAAGACAGAGAGAGAGAGAGAGAGAGAGAGAGAGAGAGAGAGAGAGAGAGAGAGAGAGAGAGAGAGAGAGAGAGAGAGAGAGAGAGACAAAGAACAAAGTTGGGAAAGGAGCTGGGGGTGGGAGAAATGGGGGTGAATGTGATCAAAATAATGCCAATATGACAGTCTCAAAATATTAATTATTATTATTTTTTTAATGATGGTCCCTATCCTCAAGAGTAGATAGTACATTAAGGACAACAAGCCTGAAAATTTAAAAATAGTGCAAGGTTCCACAAGCCTCGATGCCAGCCATTGTGAATGCTAGCAATAATGGGGGATTGAACACAAGAAAGTAGAGACGATTTCCCAGAAGTGACTGGACTAAGGAGCTTATCAGTCATATAGTTCCTGTCCTGGCTGTGTATTAGAGTTAGGATAAGACTTTACCAGGGGCTTCTGACCGGCTCAGTGCCTGTGAGGTCATCCTAAGGAGACACGGAGTCATTGCGGGTCATTCTGGATGCTGAGTGGGAAACAAGGCCAGAAGGTAAGCCAGTCACATCACTGGCCAATGATACGATATGCCCACGAAGGGTGATTTTCATTATGCCACAAGGTCCTCATCCTTTGAGTGACTTTGCAGGGGGTTTGAGGAATAGCCAGAAGTTCGCATTCAAAGAAACAGTCAAAATGAAAGACCTGCAGTTAAGGAAGGCGTCCCCGGGCAACCTCCTGCCAGTCTTAGGACAGGATCACTCCATCCTCCTCCACCTAAGCACGTGTGTCTGTGATAAACTACAAGCAGAAAGGGGGGAGTCACTACCAAGGAGTGCAAATTTTAAATAACATACAAATGGCTCGCACATCTGCCACTTAGTCCACATTCTCCCCTTTCAATGCACTTAATGTTCTTAAGTAAAAATTCCATTTTCACCTTAAAGTGTCCTGTCTATTTCCTGCAGCCTCAACTGCCTGTGCCGTGACATTGGTGTAGGGACTAAGAAAGAAGCTATGCTTGATAAAATTGCTTTTATTTTTCACTGTGGGAAATTTATAGTAGGAGAAGAATCTAAAGAGCTCCCAGGCTCCAGTCACCAGTTTTAGCGATGGTCACCTTTCTGCCGTTCTTGCCTTTTCTACAGCTGCATCCACACCCATGACCCTCTTCCAGTTATGTAAGATTTTTTTTTTTTGCTGTTTTATTAGAGGCAGAATTTACATATATCAAAGGCCATAAAAGTGACAAAACTTGGCATGCACCTTTGGCAAATGCATACACTTGGGTAACCCACCATCCTGTTGTGACATAGTGTAGCTTGTATGTTTTTCGCCAACCCGCCCGCTGCCGGTCTGGTGAGCCAGCCAGCCCCAAATAACACGAAGAGACTCTGTATTTGATACAATCCTGTTGGCCAGTTACCATTATTGTTTATGGACTAGCTCTGTCTTAATTATTAACCAATTTCTACTTATCTAAGTATTTCCACATGGCTCATCTTACCGGAAAGCAGAGACCCCGGCATCTTGATTCCTCTAGGCTCACCATCCTGACTCCTCCCTACTCCTCCCTCCTTCCTCCTAGTTTCTTAGTCCCTCCTATCTTCCTTTTCTATTGGCCAACAGGGCTTTATTAATTAACCAGTATGAGAAACATATTTACAGAATAACATCTCCCGTCAACATAGAGTACTCCCATTATGTGGGGAAACTTTATGTCCCTTTCCAGGTAATCCCCTACCAACCATGTTCTATTCACAGGATCGTTTCCACCTGTGGAGAGCTTCACGTGTTTTATTTTAGTCTGTCATCTAAATAAAGTACACAATGTTTACTCTTTTGTATTCTATACTATACGATGTGTGTGAAATTCAACAATTCGATAAATATTTTAAGTATGTAACCATGGGTGAGAAATGCCACTCTGGGAAACGGTGGTGACAGGGGGGTGGTGTGGGCAGAGAAAGGATTCAACAAGACAGAGAAAGCAGCAGCCGCAAAGAGCTTATCACAGACACTGTGGGACAGTGACAGTGACAGTGTATCCAGAAAGCAGATACATTGTCTGTTAAGAGTCATTCAGACATCTGTATTCATGGGAATGGGATCTACACAGGCCACCAGTCACTGTCTCCGTTTCTCAGTGCTCTGGAACAACTGAAGCTTCTTACAGCTATTTCTTTCTAACAAGAGAGTGGTCCTCAGAGGCAACAGCATCCTTGCTCTGAGTCCATCATCCCTACAGCAGTATCGGACTCGCTGTAAGGCTAAAATATCTCCGGTAGTCCTCCATTCCAGAATCCTCATTCCCTCTAGACAGAACAACAATGTAAAACACAACATTTGGATGGAAGTCTCTGTTTTGAGCTGGCACATATTGGCCCCGTCTACTACCGTTGATTTGAAAGAAAATAAATTTTGGTGGGGGTGGCTAGAGAAAGGGAACAATAGAAATGTCAGGTGACCTGTCCCGTGGGTCAAAGGTGTAGAGGTTCACAAAGAAGGAACTGGACCACCTGTGAAAAGATGTCAGAGAACCATCTGCAAATCAATCTGCTAGCTCTGGAAGAAAGAAATTCGACAGAGAGGATAAAATGAAGACCAAAAACAAGGAGGGGACATCCATGTGTGTTATCACACTCAGGAGTAATAGGAACCAGAAAGCCAGCTCCATATGCCCCTCCATAGTAGCCATCCCTCAGGGGCGCTCTCTCTCTAATAAGATGCTGTTCTCTTAGCCTCTCAGTCAAATCTCCAAGTATCCCAACTGATTGGTACACATGTAGCATTCTTTTTCCAGGGCCAGGTAGGTCCCCTTGGGCCACAGGAAATATGTTGAGAGCATGGTGGATTTGAACTGTTACTGTGGCAAGAGAATCAGTGTG
This sequence comes from Cricetiscus sungorus, assembly GCA_030556225.1. NCBI lineage: Eukaryota > Metazoa > Chordata > Mammalia > Rodentia > Cricetidae > Cricetiscus > Cricetiscus sungorus. The sequence goes on along the minus strand of JANBXA010000007.1, from coordinate 31,522,125 downwards.
TTCCTAAGAGCCTTGATGGAAGCTGGGGTATCTCTCCTAGGTGAAGAGATACCCAAAAGGGAAAGAGTGGATGTGTTAGGGAGGATTCAGGTGTCAGGATTGACTAAGGCAATGGTGCAGGTAGTGGTCCAATTAGCCAGAAGACAGTAATGGGCATTAATTACACACTTGGGAGAAGGCCTCTGAAACATTAAGGCATCTGGCTATATGTGGGTAGGAGACAAGGCATTAAGGAAAGAAGGACACTAAGACCCTTCCTGGAAGGGATTGACACTGAGGGATCTATTCAGTGCTGTTGATTATTGGAAAGGAAAGCAATTTCAAAACTTTCTTAGAAGAGGCACAACCTCCCTAAGGAAATGAGTCATGGCAAGAGGAAGGTCAAGCTTGACTGAACTGAGAGTTTTAACTAGAGTCTCAGTGAATGCACTGGTGCTTAATGTCCGTGATACCTGTATATGCTGCTGTCTTAGAGCTAGAGTGTGTGCGTGTGCGTGTGCGTGTGCGTGTGCGTGTGTGTGTGTGTGTGTGTGTGTGTGTGTGTGTGTGTGGTGTGGTGTATGTGTGGTGTGCGATGTGTGTGTGTTGTGGGGGAGAGTGGAGGTGTGTGTATGAGAGGTGGAGAGGTCTGTAGGGGAAGGAAAAGAAAAGGAAGAGAGAAAGAGAGAGGCTGTTTATATTTTATTCAATAAAAGGATAAAATTGTTGGATAGTTTTACGTCAACTTGACACAAGTTAGAGTCATCTCAGAGGAAGGAACTTCAGCTGAGAATTTGCTTCCATGAGATCTGGCTGTAGGCAAGCCTGTAGAGAATTTTCTTAATTTCTGACTGATGTGGGGGAGACTAGCCCATTGTGGGTGGTGCCACCCCTGGGTTGATGGTCCTGAGTTTTGTAAGAAAGCAGGTTGTGCAAACCACGAGGAACAAGCCAGTAAGCAGCACCCCTCCATGGCTTCTGCATCAGTTCCTGCCTCCAGGTTCCTTCCCTGCTGAGTTCCTGCCCTGCCTTCCTTCAACATGAACTTTGTATAGTGAAAGGAATGGGCCTTCCCCTATGGTCAGCAGCCTGAGTAAAGGCGAGGCCTGGCTCGGGAGGCTGATGCCTAACCAGACTGCACTTCACTGTCAAGTGGCAAGCAAAGAGATGCACAGAGGGAGGGGTTTGTTCTTATATTTGGCCATGAGGATATTGGAAGGAGTGATAGACCCAGGAAGTAGGATTTCTCTGATGTGCACAAAGGGCGGTTGTTAATTGGGTCAGTTCTAATGGCTGGGTAAGCCCTGCCAGTCCAGATAAGATCTAAGGGCAGGCAAAGCTAGCAGTCCCTTGGAAAGGTTAAATTGTGTCATCTAAAGAGATCATGGGACTTTTGGAGATGGTGGGAAGTGGAGACAGATGTAGGGAACTGTGGGAATGAATAGCAGGAGACAAAAAGTTATGGTAGTTTCAAGGATTTGAGCCCTGTGAGGTTGGGGTGAGATCACAGGTTTGGAAAAGTTATCATTTATGTCCAGGTGTAGTCAGAAAGGACCTGAAGGGGAATGTCTGGGATAAAGTGTTTAAAGCAAGCAGGGCATGTGAGTCAGTAGCAAAGAGAGAACAATTTTACAAAATGACATCAGAGTTGAAAGCTATGTGAGAAGAAGAAGGTTTCGTCCTAGGGGAGTTGAGGGATTGGAGATCATTGGGTGAACTGGTTACTGCCATCTTTTATGGTTCTTTGTTCCTGAGTCATCCTGTAAGTCCCATCTGATGTCTTGATAACCAAGATGGGGATGCTGCATGGTGTTTGGAGAGATGTGACAGCTTAGTGGCCAGGAACCTGCTAATTAATGACTGCAGACTCACAAGGGTATTGGGTTTCAATGGACAGCAGGATCTTCAGGGAAAGACATTAAAGTTTGTAAGAGTGATTATGACAGATTCAGTGGTTAGGGATGGCCTGAGGTTTGGTGTATGTTTTGACATGGTCTCCACCTGGGGGTTACCAAAGGACTGGGGGAATCAGGAGAGGCATTGAAGTATTGGGGAGGGTGCAAAAGTAAATTAACCTCTAATTTTGACACAATGTCTCTTCCTAGTAGAGAAATCAAGGGAAGAGCGAGTGAAAAAAAAAATGTTTTCTCCCACGTATCCCCAGGGAAGAATCACCAGCCAGACTGTGATCTGTCATCAATCTTGGTATTAAAAAATTGGGGACTGAAAGTTTGGACCTGGGAAATTGGTGAAGGAAGAATATGATGTGGCCCTGTGTTGTGTGTTGACTAGAAATGGGACTTTGGGGCATGTCATATCTTGTGTCCCTGCTTGCCTTCAGAGAAGTGGGCAGAGCATAGCCTTTCTGAAGAAGGCTGTTTTGAGCTGTGTGGATGAGGATCTGGGTGGCCCCAAGATGGGCAGAATGCCCACAGTGAACTGGGCATCTCATTTGTCTTCACCGTGCTGCTTGCTGCTTGGCCCATCTGGTCCTCCAGACCTCTGTGTTGCTGAAGACCACGAAAGTTTGTGATTAACAAGATATGGAAAGGAGTGTGGGACCCTTGTTCTAGTTTATGTTTTGTCTGATGCTGAGGAAAGTCTGGTGAGTAAAGCAGATGGCTATAACAGCCTGGCCACTTTGGCTTTTGGGGACCAGGTCATTATATTTATGCATAGCTTCAGTTAGCCTGAGCTGAAAGAGAGTTTGGCTTGGTGACGGTCTTTCTTGTTCCCTCCATCAGGCAAGTAATGATGTAGTCCTAATAGCCTCTATCAACAGCACCTAGGGTCTGATTGGCAGGTAGGCTCCCATCCAGAGCCTGCATCAGCACCATGACTGGCCTTCCAGGGTCATTGGCATAGGCTTCGTTGTCCCACCTTGGCGCCAACATCCATTTGTGGGACTCTCTCTCCACTGTGTGGCAGACAGTTAAAATAATGAAAGATCTTCTGCCAGGTAAGGTCAAGGGCTGTTGTAAATTCTTTAATCTCCCAATGAAATAAATGGGACTAAGAACCCAATTTTTGTCTCAGTTTGTGACAGGTCAGTCATAGGAAATGGCTGATGTACCCTGATGGTTCAAGTTTCCCCACTGGCCATTTCATGAAGGGGAAAGAGATATTTGAAGTAGGGTTTTGGCTATCTCTATAAGAGCCTTCTCAGTCTCTGTTTCTTTCTTCTCCTCCTCCCTCCCTCTCACTGTGTATGTGTGTGCACTTGTACACATGTGTACATGTCTGTGTTGGGGTTATGTAGGCAAGGTGAGGAACCTTCCCATGGGTATCCCTTGGCAAATAGTGAACCACTCTTACTATCTACAAAGGACTAGAGGCATCCTCCATTCTGGGGCTTCACCTTGTGTAGAAAGGGTTTCTCTAAGTGCACAGACATCAGTCCAAAGCCAAACCATCTACTTACACAAGGGCCAAATTTTCTATCAGCACGAGGTCAAATTATGCAAGGGTTCATTCTCAATTTGTGTGGAGGAAGGAGAGGCTCGCTGACCTGATGGAAGGTAGAGATCTCAGAAACAGAGGGCTTTCTCTAAAACAGCAAAGCAAAGATTAAAACAGCATGTGGGTCAGCTGGCACTGTGTTTATTTGGGAGCTGAGATAAATGACAGTACAGAAGTCCGGATGGGTTTCAGTTACAGTTTCTATTGCTGTGAAGAGACACCATGACCATAGCAACTTTAATAAAGGAAAGAATTTCTTTGGGGCTCACTTACATTTTCAGAGGTTCAGTGGGACATGGTGGCAAGCAGGCAGACATGGTGCTGGAGAAGTAGCTGAGAGTCCTACATTTTGCAGCCAGCAGGAAGTGGACTGAGGCACTGGGCATGGCTTAGGCATATATGAGACCTCAAAGTCTGCCCCCACAGTGACACACTTCCTCCAACAATGCCACACCCACTCCAACAGGGCCACACCTTCTAATAGTGCTACTCCTGAGAGCTTGTGGGGTCCAATTACATTCAAACTACCAGAACGGAAGGCAGACTAGAAGGCACAAACAACATTCTACTTACTCCAAGGTGCAGTGGCAGCAAATCTCCTGTGGCAGAGAAGGAAGAGGGAGTCCTCCAAAGATTTGTGGGCTCATCCTGGATGATCTGCTGCCAGCCATGTCACACATGGAGAGCAAATGAGGCTCCCAGAGGAGTAGAAAGTGTCCCTTACCATTATGGGCTGTTGAAGCCCCACACATTTTCCATTGCTTTCATCTACCAATGCGTAGCCTTGGCCCGGGGTTTGTCAGCTAATGAATGAGAGGTCAATGGGAGCTCCTTGGCTGGCAGCCTGATGGATGATGGGAGTCCAGGGTCACAGCTTAGGGCCTGTGGGTGTCTGTGGAGAGTAGCTCCAGATATAGCTCTTCAGTTGCCCACAGGACAACTGACCAAACACCGCGGACACTACCGAGAGCAGAAGCAGGGAGAGGCATCCACGTGTGGGCCCAAAAGAGTGTCAGGAAGCAGTTGTGACAGGCCGGGGAATCTGGAAGGATTTACAAGGACACAAAGGCAAAAGTAGAGTTTATTGGTGCCCTGTGACACAGGCACTGAGGCAGGAGAGTAGGAGCCGGCTACACAGACATCCCTGGGGCTGTTCTTCTGCAGAGATTTGCAGGCAGTTCAGTCTGTGAGATAACTGCAGTTGGGCTTGTTATGGCTCAGGCCTTTGGAGGCCATAATGATCTTTCTCAGAGGCAGCAACAGCCTTGTTTGTCTAAGCCCAACCTGTCCTTGGGCAGTAAGCTAAAATAGCTGAGTCTAGCCATCACTCCAAAATAGTGTCAGCAGAAAGCAACTGTAGGATCAGAGGGCTCAGGGCAAGGAACACACTGGGCAGGCAGGTTGGCATGAGTGAGTGTGTGGAAGCCCTCGGGAACCAGGAAACAAGACTTTTACTCTTATTTTCTTGGCCCCGAGTCAATGGCCTGCCTCCTAATTGCTGGTGAGAGCCTGGGAACTGATTCTCAGCCCCACATCCTACTCCTTGCTGCTTTCATGAGTCACTGCTGTGCCACTGAGTGGTGGTGCCAGTTGGCAACCCTGCTTAGAGCTGGAACATTCACATCTCCCTATGAGGACCACACATCTGCCAAGTTCCATCCCGTGCCCCCTGGAAAGACAGGAAGAAGAGAGCCAGACTTGACACACGCATTTGAAATGGTTTCTGCCTCCTCATGGTGGCAGAGCTGGAAATGAGAGATCAGGGGGAGCTATTGGGGAGCCATGGGCCAAAGTTGGTGTTGGGATTGGTCCTTGTTTTGCTAACCCAGATCCTGGCCCTATAATGCTGGTGATAGGATTTTGACCACCTTGCAGGGATGTATTACCCAAATTATTTTGATTTGTGTAGGTACTGTGCAAAGTCAAAAATGTAACTCAGCCATGGACTACAGCTGCAATTATAAAAACAACCCTGCCAACCAGATCAGCTAAGAAGCAAAACAATCTGGCTGTGGAACAGGAATCGAGGTCAGGCACACCGAAGAATAAATACCATGTGGCTCTAAGCCTGGTTTGGGAGTACTAGAAATGGAAGGCAGAAGAGTGAGGGGAACATTGACTTCCAGGAGTACCTGGGATCAAGACCAGACTGGAGAAGCTGTTACAGAGCAGAGGAAAGGGCATCTGGAGGCATGTGTGAACTGAGCAACAGGCTTCTCCCTAAATAGCCAGTTACCTGTCCTCAGATTCCAGAAGGACCCGAGTTAGGCGCTATGAGAAGCACAGGAGAGCTTCTAGTAGTTGGTTAGGACGTAAGTATGGGCAGGTGGGTGTATCTGTTATCTATCTATTGATGGGTGACAAACTATTAATGCAAACTTAGTGATATAAGAAATGACTCATGGTGCCTGTGGGCAGGACATCTCGACACAGCTTACTTGTGTATACAGCTCCAGGTTTCTCTAAAGGCTACAGTCAGGGTGTCAGACAGCTGTGACATCATCTGAAGAGGGTCTGCTTCCAAGCTCGCCTGCACAGTTTCTGGCAGGGTTTGCTTCTGTGAGATATCAGGGTAAGGGTCTTGCATCATTGGTGGTGGGTTGGAGGCTGCCCTTGGTTTCTTGCCGTATGAGTTTCTCCAGCTTGCTATATCACAGCAAGCATGTGAGAGGCGTCAGAGGAAGAATATATGAAGAAGATGGAAAACGTGGTCTTTTATAGTCCCACCTCAGAATTGATACCCATCACCTTTGTTGTATTTTATTCACTGAAATCTGGCTGTTGGGTTCATGTCACAGATACAGGGAGGGAGTTGTATCCATGGCATGGATATCAGGAGTCGGGGATCCATCAGGAGCTGGTTTCCATACTAGGAGACTCAAAAAGCAGAAACATCTTGGGCCAAAATGCAACATTAGGATGGAATTATTTAGGACTCAGATGATGAGTTCAAATGTAGGTGAGTGTGAGGTAAGAACGTGGCTTCCAGAACAGGGCACAACCGTCTGAGACATAGGAAGTCTCCAGAATGAAAAGGGGCTGCAAATACAGGTTAGGAGCATCCTGCTCTGGCCACAGGCAAGGTTTTTCATTCAATTTTATTGCACATGTCTGTAACATAAGAGGGTGCACTGCTGGGGCCAACGGGCCTTTCCTGAGAACTCTAACATAGCCCTCCAGCTGTTGTCCATTTTCTAGAAAATTCCTTTTGATTCCAAAAGAACTGACTGATGAAATTGACCTTGACCACGGTGTTGGACCACATGGGATAAATGAGCCACTTAGACCTTTTAAAGGTTAAAGTTTTAAAATTACATTTTTTTTTCACTAAATAGTTATTAGCTTCCTAGAAACAATCACTTTCTGTTTTCAACAGAAATGTAACATGTACAAATTGGTTAATATTCCTGGATGAAGTTTTAAAATATTTTTTTAAATCCAGATGTAGTGGCACACCTGTAACTACACCTCTCAAGCACTTGAGAGGCTGAGGTCAGACAATTGCCATGGGATCAAAGCCAGCTTGGGCTACAGTGTACGACTTGGCCTAAAAAACAAAAAGGGGAACAAATGTCACATAGCCAAACTACATATTGTCATCACCCTCTGCTGTTGTTTCAAGTAATTGCTTATTGGGGGACCCAAGTCTTGCAAAAATTCTGGTTCCGTCCACATCTTCAATTCCTGGTATAGCCAATTCCCTTAGCATTTGGGGGTCTGATATATTGCATCCCATTCTTTATGTCTTAAGTGTCAACTTGAGGTGATTAAGTCATTTTGCACCACAGAGGCCACTTCATGAAAATAAACACATTCAATCTTCACAACTGCCTGCAAAGTTGATATAATAACCCTGTTTACAGTTGGGAACACTGTTCAAGGCTCCATAGTTAATAAAGGTTAAAGCCAGTACCCCAGTCCAGGCTTGAGCTGCCCTTCTGGTCAAGGCTTCACCGGCATCTTCCCCTTTGATCAGCAGGCTCTGTATTCTCCAAATCTTTTGAGTCTTCACAAGAACTGGGAATTCAGCCCTCGATGAAACAAACACAAAAGAGATGTATGCACACTTCTGAAAGACATTTTTTATTTGTGCTGCAATTTTTCAAGTATTGTTAATTAAAGGGATAAATAAAGTTAACTTGTATTTTATTAATACTATTTAATGAAAATGCTAATTCCTGGTCACTGTGCGTGTCTGTACATGGTCACTGTGCATGTCTGTACCCGGTCACTGTGCATGTGTGTGCCTGGTCACTGTGTATGTCTGTATCCTGTCATTGTGTGTGTTGGTACTAAACACAGACTTGGTCAGTTAGATATGATGCTATTCCATAAAATAGCTACATAAAAAAGGAAATATTGTGCTGTCTTAAAATTCAGGCTTTTACATGAATAGACTCCAGAGTGTAACACTTTAATCTATAAAAAGTACCAAAAGTTACCATTACCATGGCAACATGGTGCATTCATTAGTGGGCTTCAGAGGCAGAGCACTTTGGGGAAGAAGCTTTGCTGAGCATCACTGTGGATTTCTAACTCCATGGGGAGGATTTGAACTCATCCCTGGCACCTGGAATCTCAGTCCCAGACAAAAATATCTCACACATTTATGTTGCCCCATCTCTCCCTGCTATGTATTCAAGGCTGGCCTTAAACATATGATGACCCTTGTGCCTCAGCCTTCAAGTGTTGGGATTATGGGTACACACCACCATACCTGTGTCTTACACTGTGTCTTAACAAAAGGAGAGTGTAATGGGGCTTATTTCATAATTAGTGATTGTTAAATATACATGCATACATACATACACATATGCATATGTACATATATATGTATATATACAAATATATACATAAATGTATGAATTATGTATGTATATACACATACATCTACATGGGGAGAACAAAGAACAGCCTTGGATGTTTTCTGAGACAAGGTCTCTCATTGGCCTAGAACTTACCAGGTAGGCAAGTCTGGCTGGCTCACAAGCCCCAGATATCTACCTTTATTCCCTCCCAGAGCTAGGATGACAAACATGCAGCCCCACACCTGTGTGTTCTTTCTCATGGGTTCTGGGGACCAAACTCAGCAAGCAAGCACTGCTGCTATCACAGCAGCTATAGTGCATGCATGTGTATGCATGTATGTGTGCTTGTGCACGCACATACACATATGTTTGAATGTGTGTATGTGCTCGTGTATGTGTGTGCATGTGTGAGTGTGCATGTGTTCACGTGTGTGTATGTGCGTGTGTACATTTGTTCACATGTGTGTATGTGTGTGTGCATGGGTGTGTGTGTGTGTGTGTGTGTGTGTGTGTGTGTGTGTGTAAAACACAAAGACTAGATTCAAAGATCATCTATGTAAGTGCGGTCAATGGAGAGCCATGACCACTTGGTAAAGTGAGAGAGACAAGGGCACTTTGCCTCCATGAGCTTACACCAGCTAAAGCATGGATGTTGTCATAAAGGGGGCCACAAACTGCTCCACACAAACCCAGGAAAGGCACAATGGCACACTGGGCATGTATGTGAGTGGTGGCAGACCTTACCTTAAATTATATTAGAACCTGAAAGTCCTATTGGACTCGATACCTACATCATAAAAGTAAAGCCACAAATCTGGCCAGGAGACATCAGGGTAGAGACTTGCAGTCATTTTCTGCCTCCCGTTATCTCCTTTCACCCCTCCCTCCTGTCTCCCATTTAAACTCCCACAGCCCAATTTAACAGGGAGGAGACATCTCCCTTAAGAGCCCAGATATACACACTTCAGAGAAAACATACAGTCGGCCATATGCAAATAAGCATTTCTGCTTGACAATGTCACCTCAGTCAAAGTTAGTGTAAACATTCTGGACGATGGTGCTTGAACCGGGGTGGGGTCTCTGGGGAGTAACACAGCAACACTGTCCCTGAGAACCATCTGTCATGGCAGTAGTGTGCTAGGTCCTGAAACCAAGAAGCTGACTGCTGGATATATTTAACTTTAATCCTAATAACCACATGGAGCTAATGATTAACAAATTGTAGATATAGAATCATGTAGGCTACTGAGGAATTCAGTAAGAAAGACAAAATTTCAAACTGTGAAAAGGGAAAATAGTCCTTTCTTGGCCCCCGGCCATCTTGGCAGCTGCTCTTGGTTGGGGGCTGTCCCGCACCTAAGGCAGGAAGATGGTGGCGGCAAAGAAGATGAAAAAGTCCCTCGAGTCGATCAACTCTAGGTTCCAGCTTGTTATGAAAAGTGGGAAGTACGTGCTGGGATACAAACAGATCAGACAGGGCAAAGCGAAGTTGGTTATCCTCGCCAACAACGGCCCGGGTTTGAGGAAATCTGAAATAGAATACTATGCCATGTTGGCTAACACCGGTGTCCATCACTACAATGGCAATAACATTGAATTGGGCACAGCATGTGAAAAATACTACAGAATATGCACACTGGCTATCATTGACCCAGGTGACTCTGATATTATTAGACTCATGCCAGAACAGACTGGTGAGAAGTAGTAAACCAGAAAAACCTTCCTTTAATAAAACCACCAGAGCTCTTAAAAGAAAAAAAGAAAGAAGAAAAAGAAAAAGGGAAAATACACCTTTGTTTTTATTTTTTAACTTTTATTTACAATTATTTATGTATTTATTTTTATTTCTTCGTGTGTGTGTGTGTGTGTGTGTGTGTGTGTGTGTGTGTGTGTGTGAGACATTTGTATGGAGCTCAGAGCACAACTCACAGAAGTCTGTGGCAACAGGCACTCTTTTACCCTCTGAACTGTCATGACAGCCTTTATTTTAACTTTTTAATTTTTATCTCCTATTACCATTTGTTTTTAACTTCTGCTTAGTGTTTATTTCTATAAACCTGTTCTGTAGACAGATAGAATCAATAGGATATAGAGAAACTTTTGTGAGACTTGGCTCATATGACTACGGAGGCCGGGAAATTCCCTAACAGGCTTGGTATAGCTGCAAACCTCAGGATGCACGAGGCATAACTGAATCCAGGTCCAATGGCTTCAGAACCAGGGAAGCAGAGGGGGAAACTCTCAGTGTGAGGACCAATATTCAGTCCAAACACCAATAATCCTGGAGTTCTGGTGTTGGTGAGAAGAGGCATGCATCCCAGCTCCAGGAGAAAGACACTTGGGCTTTTCCTCTGTTTCTGTCTAGTGGGCCTCAGATCATTGGATGGTCCCCATCCACAGAAGAAATGGCTCTCCCCGACTAACTACCAGGCTCTATGACAATCTTCTCTGGCAACATACCTCTATACACGCCTGAAAATGATGCCCATGATTGCCAAGGCGTTCCTTCATCTAGCCAAGCTGACATCTCAGCTGAAGCATCACTCTGCCCCAGATTCCTCTCTGGCCATGGAATGCTACATCATGACACAGCCAATCCCTGCCCCTTCACGGGATTGTCCAGCTGAGCCTGGTTTCACAGAACATTTGAGCTTTTACAAGCAGGCATTTACTGACAGCGAAACTCTCACATAATGAGTGCAAAATGGGATTTTCTTTGTGGTCATTCAAGTCCATTATAAAAAGGGAAATATCAACAGAAACCCAAAAGACTTCTAAGACAGTAAACAAAGGAAATCTTCCCTGCTCCAACCATACTAACATCATACACACACACACACACACACACACACACACACACACACACACACGTTATATATACATATTTACATGTGCAGGTATTTTGTCTGCATGTATGCCTGTGTACCACATGTGTGCACAATACCAGAAGAGGGCATCAGATCCCATGGGCCTGGAGTTACAGACAGTTGCGAGCTGCTTTGTGGATGTTCAAAAACAAACCCAGGTCATTAACCACTGAGACACCTCTGCAGCCCCCAGGCTAACTTTTATAGAGCATATCATATTCTTTTATGGTTTTAGATAACTGAGAAGAAAATCTAATGCCTTGCAAATCTAATGGATCTTTTTGTCAAAGAGAAAATGGAAGAAATGGTAATTTGTTACTTAACAAAACCAAGATGAGATTTCTTGTTCTTGTCACTGCCCTCAGGGACATAACATTTAGATAGAGAGATCCCGAATAAGGGAATTAGTGACAGCCAACAACGGACTCTCCATGGGAGGGTAGGAAAGTTTGGTCCTCCATGCCGGGTAGAAGGGGTGAGACCTGACATGATGCTACTTGCTCATGTCACTGAATGACACAGGAGTGAGCATAACACAAACACTGCTTTGCTCAGAAAAAAAAAAAAAAATGCTCTGAGAGACTAAAACACAAAAGGGACCGATATGTTGTTTATCCCATCATTCCCTGTAATAAAACCCTCAAGCAGAATAGACATTGGCACTTTCTGAAAAATGGACTGTCCGGGTTGAGAGGCCTGGGCCCCTGACCTGAGAATAGCTGGCTCCTACAGCCAGAGTTCAAGTCTCAAGAAATAGATAAGTTCAGTCTGAAGGATTAAAGGGAAAGGCAAAAGCAGACTACAAGCGAGATTCTGAGGTAGAACTCGGGACCACAGCTATGGTTCAACATAGCCATAGTCACAGCATTAAAAACATGGGTCAGAGGAAGCACCCAGATCATAGATGCCACCGATCTTCGTGCCCACGCCTGGAACCCAGACTCAAGAAACAGCATTGCACCAGAGAGTTTGAAGGTATTAACTGGTTTTAATCTATTTTGGTTGGAACAACATTTCATTTGATAAAAATAAAGCAAAGTAGAACCGGAGTGTAACTGGGCGGTGGAGCAGCACAAATAATTAGGTAATTAATTGGGTAACTCATTAATTCAAAGCAAATAAATAGAATAAATATTCTTATTTACTGAGCATATGAGGGTATTTTTGCAGAAACAATGTGGACAATGAAAGCAGAAACAAATAAAATACAAGGCAGACTGGTCATTTCAAAGTTACTTTAAAAGAGGATGATAGGAAAGTAGCTGGTAAATGACAGGCTGTTTCTGGTTACATCTTCAGTGTAAGGACGATGGCAGAAAGAACTTCATTGTGGTGGCAATTGAAACTGGCTGATTTGTGAAATTTTGCCTGTTCTGTCTCTAATCCTGATTTCTTGAAAGGCCAGATAAAGAGCTTACCCCAAGCTTGGGGACAGGGAATTTTCATGTGACTCCTTTTTTACTTTTAGCCTGGTGTGTTAGTTCAACACAGTGGGACCATGAGTTTTTAGTGGACAGTTTTCTGGTGGACTGATGAAGCAATGCCTAAGTGAAGGCAGTTGTGGGAGCTTGATCTGGTTTATTTTTACCTATCTATCTATCTATCTATCTATCTATCTATCTATCTATCTATCTATCTATCTTCTGTGGTTACTGTTGACAACTCTATGAAAGATACTTGGTCTTTCCCAAGGTACTCCTGGCCTAACTGTTCAGGTGGCTCCAGTCAGCTGGTGGCCTTGGTGCTCAGGTCTGAAACAGAGCCCAGTGAAGGAAAACAGCTTAGATGGAAATAGTCGAGAGAATTGTGAGGATGTCATTTTGAACTTCAGTTTGAGATGCCTTCTGTTCTGTATTTTATCCTTAAAATACCAAGATGGGGGAGATGGCTTGTGTCCTGTTTTGCTCTTTATATATGTGATAAACATTATGAACAAATGTGACTTATTTTAGCTTATAGCTTGTAGTCCGTCATGGAAGAACATCAGGACAGGAACTCAAGGCAGGACCTTGGAGACAGGAGCTGAAGAGGAGACCGTGGAGGAGTGCTGCTAACTGTCTTGTTCCTCATGGCTCACTCAACTTACATTTTCTTTTTATAACCTGCCCAGAAATGGCACTGCCCACCGTGGACTGGGCCCTCCCACATCAATCATTCATCAGGAAATTGCTCCACAGACTAGCCTACAAGCAATCTGATGGAGGCATTTTATCAATTGCGGTTCCCTCTTCCCAGATGACTCTAAATCGTGTCAACTGAAACAAAACTAATCAACACAGCAAGCAACTGTCAAGCAAATATGAGGACCAGAGGACCATAGCATGCATCCCCAGAACCCATGAAAATATGAGGTGGGTGTGGTAGCCACCTGCCATTCCAATCTTAGATGATAGAGACAGGGGATCTGCAAAGCAAGCTAGGTAGTGGGAGTAGCCATATTGGTGAGTTCTCAGTTTAACTGAGAGACCCCACCTGAATGAGTTAGGTACAAGGGCCATCATATGGATGATTCTTAATGTCGGTCTTGGTCTTCCCAAACAGGTATAGATATACATGAAAATAGAAAAAGAAAATATAATCAAGGATCCAAATAAGTACAATTCACAAACATGATCTTACATATGTATGAAAATTTCAAAGATTTCATAAGTAAACTATTAGAGCAAGGAAGTGAATCAGCAAACTTCCAGGACACAAAATCAATATTTAAAACTCAGTTGAATGTTCCTGTGTTAACAATAAACAATCAGAAAATAAAATTAAGAAAATAATTTCATTTGTGACAGAATTAAAAAGAATAAAATACTTAGAAATTAACCAGGAGATAAGAGATTTTACACTAAATGTAAAAAAATGTTCCAGAAAGTTATTAAATAACAAAGTAGAAAGAAATGAAGCCCATGTCTATGCATTGGAAGAATAACTATTGTGTAGGTATCACTACTACTCAAAGCAGTATACAGATTGAATGTGATCCCTTTAAAATTCTCATAGGGGAATTCTCTTTACGGGGAACATTATGGCTAACAAGCATATATAAGGATGGTTTGTAGTACTAATCAATAAGGCAAAACAAACCAATGTCACAGTGGGAGTCTGGGTGTGGCTAAGTGATCTAGGATGCATTGAAGCTTTGTAGTTGGAATTTTTCTTTGGGTCAACCACCAGATCACAAATGAAAACTTGGAGACTTATTATTAATTATGAATTCTCAGCCTTAGCTTAGGCTTATCCCACTAGATCCTTTAATCTAATTTAACCCGTTTCTATTCATCTATGTTTTGCCTTGGGATTTTTTTTTTTACCTTTCTTTCATTCTGTGTGTCTTACTTTCCTGCTTCCTCTTTGTCTGGCTAGCTGGCATCTCTCTGTCATCTGCTTTTCTTTCTTCTTTCCAGCCCAAGTTCCTCCTCCTACTTACTGTCCTTGCCCAGAAGTTCTGCCTGTACCTGCTCCCTCATTATTGGCCATTCAGCTTTTTATTAGACCAATCAGGTGCCTTAAGCAGTCAAGGTAAAACAGCAACATATCTTTACATAATTAAACAAATGCAACAATCTTTATATAGTTAAACAAATATTCTGCAACAAAGCTTGACCCCCACTATATGAAAATGTTTCCAAAGCTGAAGAAAAAGAAGGAAGAAAAGAAGGACAGAAGGAAGGGAAGGAGGTAAGAAGACACAAAGAAAAACAAAATACCATACTGAGGTACCATTCTCTCATCTATTAGTATGGCTACACTGAAAATAGAACATAACAAGACTTGGTAAAGGATGTAGGGAAATCAGAACCCCTGTGACTATCAGTGAAATGTGAAATGGTGTCACGGTTAAGGAACACTGAAATGTGGCCCCTCAAACTAAAGCTATCATATAAGCCAGCAATTTTACTTCTGAGACAAAGGACTTTAAAGGAGACTCCTCAGGGATACTTGTGCACTCGCTTTCTAAGCAGCATCATTCAGTGACCTAAAGATGAAGCAGCCCAACTATTCACCGGTGGATGAATGGGTTGCAAGGATGTTCACCCACACAGTGAGATAGTCTTCAACCTTAGGAAATTCTAGTACCTGTTACAACGTGGGTGAGCTTTGAGAACACCAATGGACAAATGACACGCGGGTCTGTTCATGAGCAGTAGTTAAACTCACAGAAGCAGAAAGCAGAATATTGGTTGGTTGCCAGGGGCTGGAGAGATGGGAAATGATAGGTGTTACTTGTGGGTATAGAATTTCTGTTTTTCAAGATGAGAAAGTGGATTGGCCGTGGAACTAAATATGCTAACAGTGTTGAACTGGACTGGAGAATGGTCAATATGCTAGTTATCTTTGTTGTGTTTTACAATTTAAAAATTGTGAGGATATATTAAAAGTAGCCCCTTCTGTTATGAAATAATTAATTCAATGATTGTGCATGGTACCATACGATTTGAGCATTCAGAATGAAGACTATATTTGCATAAAACACCTTGTACAGTCATCAACAAACCTCTTAATCAAGGCACTTGAGGTGCAGTGAATCACCACTGAACAATGTGCTGCTCTGAGAAATGGGTTGCTAGGTGATTTCATCATTGTGTAAGGACACAGAGAATACATAGGTGAACCAACTGACTGCAACACTACTAGGTGATAGAATCTCTCAATGTTTGTGTATATGTATATGCATATATGCATCCATGTGTATGCATGTATACACATGTGCATCTGTGCGTGGAGATCAACCTTGGCTGTTGTTCTTCTGGTGTTATTCACCTTTATTTTTGAGACAAGGTTTCCCACTTGCCAAGAACTCACCAAGTAGGCTAGGCTGGCTGGCTGGTGAGACCCAAGAACCCACCTCCCTCGGCCTCACTTGTGCTTGGAATATAAGTATGTTCCACCATACCCTGTTTTTATTTGCTGTTTTGTTGCTTATCATGGGCTGTTTATTGGGCTTGAACTCAGGTCCTTATGCTTTTAAAGTATCATCTCATCCATTGACCCCTCACCTCTGCCCTTGGTGATAGAATCTTACTGTTACAGCATGAGTACTGTTACGTAGCATATGACTATACTTTTTAAGCCTTATTTTTTTATGAACTGCAAGGAATGATTCTTTGATTTAGACATAATTGTGATGCAAATCATCTTTACCTACTCACTGAAGTGTGGCCTTCAGCTCTTCACCTCCTTAAATCAGTTTCCTCGTCTGTAGCATTCATTGAGAGTTGAGCAAACCTGTCCGTGCCTATTCTCTTCTCCCCGCATCACAATCTCCACACTGTCCCCTCCATTTCCCTGTCCGTGCCTATTCTCTTTTCCCCGCATCACAATCTCCACACTGTCCCCTCCATTTCCCCTGACGAATCCTAAAGAATTGGTTCTACAGTGTACACAGAAATAGACACAAAGTGCTCCGATAGAACCTTCTAGAAGGACACAGGAAAGTGAGGTCACAAGCAGTCAAGACACGGCAGTAATACAAACTTTCCTCGTCCTGGAGCTAACTTTGGTAGGGGTGTTCTGCTCAATGACCTCTACCTTTCTCCAGACCTCAGTGTGGCAACAACCAAGGTGACCTTTATCTTCCTGGCTTAAACTTCAGGGCCCTGGAAAACACTGAGTAAAAAAAGAATATCCCTCTTTCCAGGGGCTTTTGAAATTCAGCAAAATGTTTATAATTTAAGTTTATTTCAAGGTAGTTTTCGTTGTCGTTGTGATGGTGGTAGTGGTTTTTCTGTTTTGTTTTTTGAGACAGTATCTTATTATATAGCCCTATCTGGCCTCAAAATCATGATCTTCCTGCCTCAGTGTCTTGAGTGTTGGGATTACAAGTGTGAACCACTGTGGTTGCCGTAGAAAGCCAATTTCTTCTAAATGACCCTTTAAAACCTTTTTGCTCCCTTTTCCTATTTGTACAAATGATTTTCTCTAGCTGACAATGTGATGCAGTGACATGGAAATTGTTAATGTTCAGCCACCCAATAACCCACTCAGAACATTGGTGATAAAAATAGAGACCTCGACCTCAGAGCAAAGAGTCACTTAGTGTATTTATTTAGTGTGTTATAATTAAAACTGTTGTGAATTCTGCAGCTTCGTTTTGAAGAGGCTGAGAAAACCCTTTTTCAGGTTAGTTCAAGCAAATTCACACTTCCTGGATTCCAGTTTGTGCTTTGGGATCTAAAAATGAACCAAAGGTTAAAAACAAAAGTAAGTGATGCCATTGTGGTATGCCCAGTCTGGTGTAGACACAAAAAAGTGTATGCAATGCATGTCCCATACACATCCAAAGGACACACTTACAATAAACTCAACTGAGGCTTGGCAAGTCCATTTTTAAACCAAGGATGTTATTGTTCACACGTGCTTTTTTCTCAACTGTGGATTGAGATCGGGTCTGTGACCTTATCATCAACTCTATTCTCACCTTTTAGATTGAATTCTTTTTAGATTAATTGAAGCATTAAAAGAAACCGCAGGAAGGAAAGACTGCCAGTAAGAGGAGGTAACTGAAGGGTAACCACAGTTTTACCAGCCTGCATATTGGAGAGGGTGGAACCCCAGGAAGGTGTGAGAACATTAGTGGTCAGGAATTCTCTAGCCCAGCACTTTGTGATTGTTTGAAAGCATGCTCCAGACATTTATGTGTATAGCCCTACATGTGGAATGGGGTGGGGGGAGGGGAGGGG
This sequence comes from Cricetiscus sungorus, assembly GCA_030556225.1. Lineage (NCBI taxonomy): Eukaryota > Metazoa > Chordata > Mammalia > Rodentia > Cricetidae > Cricetiscus > Cricetiscus sungorus. Next base: position 31,504,338 of record JANBXA010000007.1, on the reverse strand, counting down.
AGGGTGGTCAGGGTGCATGTGAGAGGGGGAAAGAGGGCAAGTGGGAGGGAGGGAGAGGAAACTGGGATCGACGTGTAAAAATTTTAAATTATATTATTGATAAAAAAAGAGAACACAATCTCCTCCTTTGGGAGGTGGCTAGGATTTGGTTGAGGGCATGAAGAGAGATCCCATGGTCTCAATTATGCTTTGAAATCCAAGAAGGAGACATGTTTAGCTATGTGCCTGCTTTCTTTTACTGTGTGACACCCTTCACCATGTCAGAATTCAGAAAAAAAAAAAAAAAAAAAAAAGCCCTAGCACGAGCCATGCAGATGCTGCTTCCGTGCTTTTGTCATCTTCATGTCTTGAGCTATTGACCAATTAACTTCTATCTTAAAATTATCTGGCCCACTGATACCTGGGGACATGGAAGCTTGAAGATGTGCTCCATGGTTGGAGGCCACATCCCATGGCAGCAGTCACAGCCTTGTGATGAGTCCTTCTGGAGTGCCCACCACCTCTTTAAGATGTCCCACATTTTAAGAACCTTCCAGTCCTACTGTTCTTAAAGGCTGGATTGGCACTTGGTGCCAAATGGTATTTGTGGATGCAAATGTCTGAACCCAGGGTGTCCCATGGTTTAGAGGTGTGTTGCTTAGTGTTTCTATTGTTATGAAGAGACACTATGACCATAGCAACTCTTATAAAGGAAAAATAGTTTAATTGAGACTAGCTTACAGTTTGAGAGGGTTTTCCATTATAGTTATGGAGGGAAGCATGGCGGTGTGCAGAGAGACATGGTACTGGAGAAGCAGCTGAGAGCTCTACATCAAAGTCCACAGGCAACAGGAAAAGACTGAGAGCCACCAGGCCAGGATTGAGCTTATGATATCTCAAAGTCCACCCCAGTGACATACTTCCTCCCACAAAACCACATCTACTCCCCCACAAGGCTACACATCCTAATAGTGCCACTCCCTATGACCCCAAGAGGGCCACTTTTTTTCAAACCACAAGTTGGGTTTCTGTAGCCTGGTTTTGACCTTTTTGCTCACACTCCTCCTTCTCTGTAACTGGATTCCAGGAGGTTGGCTCAGTGTTTAGCTGTGGGTGTCTGCTTCTGCTTCCATCAGCTACTAAATGAAGACTCTAGGATGCCATATAAGGTAGGTATCAATATCATTATTGTGGAAGGGCATTTAAGGTACCCTTTCTGCTATTGCTTAGATTGTTAGTTGGGTTCATCCTTGTAGATCTCTGGGCATTTCCCTAATGCCAAATCTCTCCTTAAATCTATAATGGCTCCCTCTGCTATGGTATCTCTTTTCTTGTTCTCCTCTATTCTTTTCCTGTCTCAATTTCCCTCATGCCCACCTCTTCCCTCCTCTTCTCCCCTTGTCTTTCTCCTAACTCCCTCTCCCCTCTCCCCATGCTCCCATTTTGCTCAGGAGATCTTGTCCCTTTCCCCTCTCTGGGGGACCATGTATGTCTCTCTTAGGGTCCTCCTTGTTTCTTAGTTTTTCTGGTGGTGTGAATTGTAGGCTGGTGATCCTTTGCTCTATGTCTAAAATCCATATATGATTGAGTACATACCATGTTTGACTTTTTGTGACTGGATTACCTCACTCAGGATGGTTTCTTCTAGTTCCATCCATTTCCGTGTGAATTTCAGGATTCCATTGTGTTTTTTCACTGAGTAGTACTCCATTGTGTAAATGTACCATAGTTTCTTTATCCATTCTTCAGTTGAGGGGCATTTAGGTTGCTTCCAAGTTCTGGATATTACAAATAATGCTGCCATGAACATAGTTGAACAGATGTTCTTGTTGTATGAATGTGCATTTTTTTGGTATATGCCTAAGAGTGGACTTACTGGATCTTGAGGTAGACTAATTCCCATTTTCCTGAGGAACCACTATACTGATTTCCAAAGTGGCTGTATGAGTTTGCACTTCCACCAGCAGCAGAGGGAGTGTGTCCCTTTCTCCACCTCCTCTCCAGTATAAACTTTGGTGTTTTTGATTTTAGCTATTCTGACAGGAGTAAGATGGTATCTCAAAGTTGTTTTGATTTGCATTTCCCTGATGGCTAAGGGTGTTGAGCACTTTGTTAAGTGTCTTTTGGCCATTTTAGATTCCTCTATTGAGAATTCTCTATTCAGTTCTGTACCTCACTTTTAAATTGAATTCTTTGTTATTTTGGTAACTAGCTTCTTGAGTTCTTCATATATTTTGGAAATCAGCCCTTTGTCAGATGTGGGGTTGGTGAAGATCTTTTCCCACTCTGTGGGCTGCCGTTTGGTCTTGTCAATCGTGTCCGTTGCCTTACAGAAACTTCTCAGTGTTCATCTCCTGCTGCCTCTGTACTTGGCTGGTGACTCCCCTCTCACTCTGCCCTTCCTCATCCCATGGTTCTCAGTTTGGCTTTCCTGCCTAACTGTATCCTGTTCAGCTACTGGCCAGTCATCTTGTTTATTCAACCAATCACAGAGGCATATATTCACAGTGTAAAGGAATATTCCACAGCACCAGGTAATATACCATAGCAATGAGGAATGTAACTCATGCATGCATCATGAAGGTAGCCTTTGTCACTTTTGTGTCTGAGACAGGATCGTACTATGTTGAAATTATGGGTGTCTGCTACTACGCCCAGCTGAGGAAAGTGACTTTGATATGGAAAAAGCATGGTGGCATGAGAATCCAGGTATTCTCTCATGCCACAAGGACTTTCCTTTCCTCATCTACACAACGTGGACCTGCGCACTATCTTACCAGTTATTCTCAATTGAACCTAGGAGAGTGTTTCAGACTGGGAACTGCCACGTGGCAGAGAACTGATATACTGGTTTGGTTTACTGATGTGAAGCAAAAGTCTTGCTGGGCAGCACTGCTGGATCTGAAATGCCCTCCTATTAGATGCAGCAGTTCTCACTTCAACGCCTCTTGAGCCTGCTCTAGACCACCAGAAATGGCGTTACTCTCTCTTGTGCTGGCAGGAATGACACGGAATCAGGTCTTGAGGATGATTTAATCCAAGGCTTTCAGTGCTTCCAGTGCCATCACCCAAAACATCAGCTTCATGGTTCCTTTGGCACATAACCATGTCCAGAGACAGTCCGAGGTTCTCAGTTAACTCTGTCAGAAAACACCCTGGCTTTCTCCTTGTCTGGAATTGGATCTCTTACCCAAGTTTCAGACACCTCTGGCAAAAGAACAGGCCACCCTCTGACCGCCCATATTCAGCTCTGAAGGAAGAGTCCACTTCCCCGAGACAGGAGCACTTATGGAGTGGAGCAGTGCTCTGTTGGAAGGCTATGTCTTCTGCACTGATGAGTCTGCATGAACAGGAGGGTTCATATTCTGTTACTTTTTGGTAAAAAATAATGTCAGGTATTGGTGGTCCACACATTTAATCCCAGCACTCGGGAGGCAGAGGCTGGCAGATCTCAGTGAGTTCAAGGCCAGCTGGTCTACAAAGCAAACTTGCTCTGTAGGACTGTTGCACAAGAAACTCTGTCTTGAAAAAAAATCTAACAAGTAAATAAATAGAATATGGAATAGCACAATTATGCATTATTCATGTGCAGAAAATATTTTAGGAAAGATAAATACAAAACTGTTCTTGCTACTGCCTCATGGGAGATAGGGATGGACAGGAGAAAATTTTTCACTGTACATATGAATATTTTTTACATTTTTGAATTGTGCTCTATTATTATTGGTTCAAAAATATTAATGAAGGGAGCCAGGTGTGATGGCCCATGCCTTTAATGCCAGCACTGAGAAGGCAGAGGCAGATGGGTCTCTGAGTTTGAAGCCAGCTTGGGCTACGTAAAGAGTTTCAGGTAGACCATAGGCTATATAGGTGAGCATTGCACAGTGGTATAGGTTGGGTAAGTTCTGGAAGAAGACCAAAAATCCTACCTGTTCATGTGTATAATAAACAGAATTAAACACATGAGGTAGGGCTGTGGAGATGGCTTTTCGAGTTAAGTGCTTTTTTCTTAAGTATGATGTAAGTTGGATCCTCAGAACCCATGTAAAAGTTGGATGTGCATAGCAGCTTCCTGTAGTCCCAGGACTTGAGTATACTCAGGGCAAGCTGGCTAGCTAGACTAGCCATCATGGGTGGGCTCCAGGTTCAGTGAGAGATCCTCAATATATGAAATAGAGAGCAATCAAGGAAGATACTCGATGTCAAGCTCAAGCCTCGATTTTGCTCCCACACATGTGCATGTGTACCCAAATACAGCATCCACATATGTGAACATATACATACATGCAGGCACTCATATATAAAAAATAAATATATGAGGGAAAAGCTAATAGAGTTGCAAGAGAAAACAGAACAATTCACAATTATTACGAGGGTTGTCAAAACCAATTTCTGCTAGTGACAGTTCTAATAGGAAGAAATTCCATAAGGATTCAATTGAACTGAATGAACCACTCAACTTGATCTAATGGGCCTTCATACATTACTTCAATAATAGCAGAGTATACAAAAGGAGCATTCACCAAAGTAGTTACAAAACAGCAAATTTTAAAAACTAGAAATCACACCAAGCGTGCTAGATAAGTCATCTCAGAAATTAATTTTCATAAGGTTCTGGAGATTAGGAAATAAAATTTTAAGGTTCTACCTGATTCAGTTCCCAGAAAAACCTCTTTACCTGACTTATAAATGAGACAAGGGAACTAAAACTATACTATTTTACATATGATATGATTGTTTTCATGGGATATCATACAATTAGGAACTCGGTTTATATAACAGTCAGTTTCTTTCCCATTAATAGCAATGAAGAAGCAAAATTAAAAGTTAGAGACACAGCATTACTTATAACATTGCCACCCAAAATAAAATATTTTGATATAAATGTAACAAAATACTTACAATTTATATATTATAAAACTAAAAAAGACTGATGAAGAATCAAAGAACCAAGGTACTGCATATTAATGCCGAGGCAGGCTCCATATCATTCAACGTCAGTTATTTCTCACTTAATCTCAGGATTCAATGCAATCCCAATCAGAATTCCAGGAAGTTATTTTGAAAGCTAGGTAGAGATCCAAAAGACTCTAAATTAGCCAGTACCACACTACTGAAAGAGAAAAGAGTCAAGGGTTGACAATACTAACCTTCGAGACTACAGCAATGAAGACTCGGTGATTCTGGTGAAAGAAAACATGGTAAGTTTATAGCACAGAATGTGATCCACGTTAAATGATCTTTGGCAAAGGAGTCAAATAAATACAGTAGAAAAGCTCTGCCAGAAAACAAAGCTGGGAAACCTGGACAAACACACGGTAAATGAAGCTAGACACAGAATGCAATGCTTTCACAAATTAACTAAAAATGAAGCAGAAACCCAATTGTAAAATGCAAACTTATAGAACCCCTAGAAGGTCACACAGGGAAAATCTAGGCAACCTGGGGTGCTGGTGTCTCTTTCGATATAACAACAAAGACACATCTATTGAAACACATGTAAAGAAACGGATAAACTAAATTTAGTTGGAATTAGAAACTTAGGCTCAACAAAAGACACTGTTAAGAGAATAAGAATTTTCCAAGCACCAAGACACACACCTTTAATCCCTTGGGAGGCAGAGCAGGCAGATCTCTGTAAGTTCAAGACCAACCTGGTCTACATGGCGAGCTCCAGGCTAGCCAGGGCTACATAGTAAGACCCTGTCTCAAAAAATAAAGAGAGGCTATGGAGAGAGACACTATGGCCTAGACTGGTAGAAATGTATGCACAAGAATTACCTGATGTGGGACTGCCATCTGAAATATACAAAGAACTCAAAACTCAGCAAAAAAAAAAAAAAAAAACCTACCAATTTAGTATGTTTAAATGGAAAACACATCCTAACAGACATCTCATGAAAGATATACAGATGGCAATTGAATACTCGACATATGCTGTTAGAGAATTGCGAATTAAAACAACTGTGTGTTATCGTCACCTTTAAGATGGCGCAAATGAAAACATTCATGTTGAGTGTCAGAGAAGATGTGGGGCTACCGGAACTCTGACTGATTGCTCATGGAAATATAAAAGGGCTCAATTATTTTGGAAGGCAGCTTGGCAGTTTCTTACAAAATTAAACATGGGTTTACTAAAGGAACCATTGGTCACCACTTTTTGTATTTACCCAAATGAACTGAAATGGAGGCCCCCCCCCCAAAAAAAACCTACCTAGGAAGGTTAATACCAGCTTTACTTTGAATTGCCAAAACTTGGAAGCAGACAAGCATTCCTCAATAGGTAGAGTTGTAGGCAAACTGTGGTACAGCTACACCCTTTATTACTCAATGGTAAACAAAATTGTACAAAAGAACCTTAGATGCATATTGCTAAATGTTAAATTTTCCACATAAAATATCACCCATTAACTCATGTTTTTGAACAGTAGGTGACACTACCTGGGGAGGTTGTATAGCCATATGTCTAGCTAGCAGTAGGGCTAAAGGTTGTATGTAGCCAGACCTCCCAGCTTCCTGATTTTCAGAGATGTAACTAGGCCATGTCACAAGCCACTGAGTCACAAGAAAACCTTTCTCCCTTACGTTGTTTCTTGTTAGGCATTTAATCATGGCTTATGAAAAAACACCAGGTAGAGGATGACAGTTGAAAAAGGCTACACACTCAGTCCTTCCTAATATGTCATAGTCTGGAAAAGTAAAATCAGATTGCAAAAAGAAAAAAAGAGGGGGGGGGATCATTCTCTGTCAGGAGCCTAGCATGAGGAGTGAAAGAAAATGACCAGGTGAAATGTAAGCAGTGAACTATTTGTTTGTTTGTTTTTCAAGACAGGCTTTCTCTGTGGTTTTGGAGGCTGTCCTGGAACTAGCTCTTGTAGACAGACCAGGCTGGTCTCAAACTCACAGAGATCTTCCTGCCTCTGCCTCCTGAGTGCTGGGGTTAAAGGTGTGTGCCACCACTGTCTGGCATGGGTGAACTATTTTGTGTAGCATTATAATAGCAGGTATATGACATCATGCCATCTACAGGCACAAATTAGTTTTTTCAGCATAAAGAGTAATTCCTTCTTGTTTGCCTCTATTCTTTCCCTGACTTAATTTTCCTGCTCCCTCATGCCCTCCTCTCCCCTCCTCTTCTCCCCTTCTCTTTCTCATAACTCCCTCTCCCCTTCCCCCATGCTCCCATTTTGCTGGGGAGATCTTGCCCCTTTCCCCTTCTCTGGGAGGCCATGTATGTCTCCTTTAGGGTCCTCCTTGTTTCTTAGCTTTACTGGTGTTATGGATTGTAGGCTGGTGATCCTTTGCTCTATGTCTAAAATCCATATATGAGTGAGTACATACCATGTTTGTCTTTTTGTAACTGTGTTACCTCTCTCAGGATGGTTTCTTCATATAAAACCATGTAGCTATGCTTTAAACTGGAGGCCTGTATTCAACTACTTTTTGTCTTAATGTTTATCTTGTTTCATAGTATCACAAAGTTGCTCTCAGAAAGTTACTATTTGTTCAAGTTGCCTTTACACTCTTAATTCCCATCTTATTCAGTCTGAACTCTCTTTTGAAGACAGCACAGAGTTGGATGCTGCTTTTAAAATCTAACCTGACAACTTCAGCCTTTTGATTAGGCGCTTTGTTCATTCATATTTAATGTTATTCTTGATACGGTCAAATTGTATCTGCTATTTTTGTTTTGTTTTGCTTCTCAGTCTGGGTCTTACAACATAACCAGGTTGGCTTTGAACTCTCAGTCCTTCTGTCAGTCTCCTAAGTCCTGGGGTTGTGGGAATATGCTACAAAGACTGGCTTTTCTCTGCCACTTTACTGACTTCTGTATATATGTAGGTCATGACATGATTCTGTTTTGTTAGTGTTGTAAATATTCCTCCTTTATTGCATTCTTTTCTAAGTAGATATTTTTCTACTGGGCCACTTCAATTCTTTTGTTAATATTTTGACTATATTTCTTAGTTATTTTCTTAGTTGATATTTAAATTTGATAAAGCTAGCAAGACAAAGCTGGCATCAGGAGACCAGTGAGTTTCCATGTAAATACTAGGAAATGTGTGGATGCTGTCTGTGTGGCACTGTCTGCGTGGATGCTATCTTGTGGTACTGTCTGTGTTGATGCTATCTGTGTGGATGCTGTCTGTGTGGATGCACTCTTGTGGTACTATCTGTGTGGATGCTGTCTATGTTGATGTTATCTGTGTAGATGCTGTCTTGTGGTACTGTCTCTGTGGATGCTGTCTGTGTAAATACTGTCTGTTCTCTCCCCTCTTTCTGGAAGCACCAGTTTCTACCAACCAAATGGCTCTAATCTTGCTCTCTGAGACTGCTTCTGTCTGGAGACCATCTAGATTCCACCCTGGCCTGTAGCCCAGGCTCCAGACTGAGCCTGAAGGGTTCACACCTTTTGATTTGGGCTCCTTCATGCCTCATCAAACATGGCCTCAAAGTAACCCAATGTTAGAGCATCCCCACTCACATGCCAGAGGCCAGGCAGCAAGCTGCTTTCCTAATGCAGAAAGCAGGGCCTGATCTGATCTATTTTACAAAAACAAACAACAACAACAACAACAACAACAACAAAACAACAACAACAACAACAACAACAAAAAACAAATCTTTCAAACTCTATTATCCTCCTGACTTAAAATGGTGGAAAACCTCATCTCACACCGTTGCCACACTTCAAGTCTTTATAGTCCTACCAGTTATCAGTTGTGTGCTCTAAACATCTCCTCCACCCTCCTTAGCCCAATTTCAAATAAATTATTACTGAGATTCTAACCATTTATGATGTGATTGTTTAGAGTTAGATTTTTGTGCTGTAAAATGACAGACTATCTTACACATGTTTTCTGATAGATCTAGGACACCAAATCCCTTCTGGATATTTTTCTCTGAAATTACACTGAGAGAAATAAACAGCTGTCAGGAGTAGGAACTGCAAGCCCCTGGACTGCTGACTCGGTGCTTCATGGCTTCAGGGAGCTCAGTCTAGGGTCATGTGACCCAGGTCACTTGGGAAGAACCTCACAGCGGCAGAAGATTGTGACCTAGGAGCATGTCACTTCATGATGCACAGGAAGTGAGAGTGGGAGACAGTGGGATGAGATACAGCCCTTAAGAACACATCCATGATGGCCTGCTTCATCCAGCTAGGTCACACCTCCCAATGTTTCCAGATCCTTCCAAAATAGTGTTACCAGCTGGGACCTCAACATGAGCCTGCGGAGGGCATTTCACAGTCAAGCAGTAATACATACTTTTTTTTGCCAAGATGACAGGCCCATAACACATGCTGCAGATTGTTTTCTTTGCCATCCAAATGTCCTGCTTTATATCTCTAATAGTTCAGATAACACCATTTCTCCATCTCTTGCTGGGCCTCAGTATTTTCTGCAATGAGGCAGAAGGAGAATGTCCTAGAAAAAAAATGTAATGGAAACTCTACTTTGTCCAGTCAGAGGGATGAAAAAGCAAGAGAGTCCAGTAGAACCTGGTGATGTAAGCACTGAATATCTATCGTGAAGCCCCAGTCAGAAAGGAGTGGCCTAATAGCCCCCAAGCTGGACCCATGTCAGTGTTCATGCAGGGAAGCTAGGGCTGATGAAACTGTATTGAGGACATTATTGGCATTGGAAACATTTCCAGTAGTGAGTCTGTTAAGGGCTGTGCTATACAATAATGGTTTCTGTACCTTTTAGTTTCACCTGCCCTGATCTCAACTTACAAGAAAACATAGAACCAACACATGGGAAGTCAAGGGCATCACCAAAATCTGAAGCCATGCCAGTGGGCACAAGGTTACCCATATAGATCAAAGCCCACAGTGCATAAAGCGCAGAAATAATGCATTCATCTAATGTTTAAATCAGATGGGCCATTTAGTTGAGTCCTGTTAGAACTTTTGCTTTGGTTGCTAGCAGTAAAAGTGTCTTTAGAAAGAAAGGGATTATAAAATTAAAAAAAAAAGTGTTTTCTCTATACACGCAAATGGAAGCAAGTATCATCCCAGGTAGATAACAGATAAAAAAAAAATGTATGCACGCACGTGCTCGGGCACGCGCACACACACACACACACAGACACAGACACACACACACACACACACACAAGCTTGCACATGTACACACACAAGCTCACACCCAAGCTGTGACCCCCTAATTTGTACTGCTGAGGTATAGAATTTCGTGGATGTGATTGTTCAAGCAGGGCAACCCATTACTGGCAAATGTCCATGTATTTCTTGGTTTCGCTTGGAGAGTTGTCCTTCAAAGAAGACAGTGTTGCTGTGACCCTGAATGGTTGTCTAGATTTCTGGAAGGCCCATGTAAGAAAAACTCTCAGTCTCAGCATTCACATTTCCCTGAGTATGTGGGACCACGAGGGTATGCATACTTATTATTCTAATTATATAACCAAGTTTTAAAAATCAGATTAACAAATTTAACAACCCGTATAGATGTCAGATGTTGTGAGGCGAGATGTGACCAGTGACAGAGTACCTCCTACACGGCTCTGCAGCATGACAAGGGGGAACCTGGAGTGCCAGAGACATGTTCATTCTTCATAGATGTTTCTAAGACTATGCCAGTCTTCAGACTGAGCCATGTTGTCCAAGCCAACCTTTCCAGAAGCTTCCTTGAACTTAATATGGAGGCTCAAAAGATATGTTGTCTCATTCCTTACTTAGTTTCTCAAATATCAGTTGTGAAAGCCTATGTGCATGTATACATTCGTGTGTGTGTGTGTGTGTGTGTGTGTGTGTGTGTGTGTGTGTGTGTGTGTGTGTGTTCACATGTAAGGTCAAAGGCAACCTTGGGCATCATTCCTCAATAGCCGTCCATTACTTAAAATCTTGTTTTGTCTTTTTAAGACCAGGTCTCTCAGTGGCATGAAGTTCACCAAGTAGGTCAGGCTGGGTAGCACAAGAACCAGGGATCCATCTGTTTCAGATTCCCTAGTGCCAGGATCACCACAATTTGTTTATAAAAAATATGGTTTCAGGGGACCAAACATAGGTCCTTACCCTGAGCCAACTGAAGGTCTCGATTCACAAGTTGACTAATCTGGGTGTTCCCTTCTTTCAAAAACCTGCTACCATTTTATCTTTCCCTTATGACAGCAAGTAATTCCTTTATCTTCTGCTTTGTTTCATGTCTATAATAACTCTTCTCTTCTCAACTCGATCCCCACGAGAATTTCTTTTTTTCTACAACATAATATTTTTATTAATTATTTGGGGTTTCTGTATAATGCACCAATCATACTCACTTCTCACTCCTCTCAGGTCTGCCCTCCCACCCTTGCACCCCCCCCCAAATAAGTCTAATTTGTATTGCCCAGATACTCATTGGAGCATGGTAATACTCCCTATGGCCATCCCCTTAAAGAAAACTGAGTCCTTCCCCACCCTCACCCCTGCTACAAGAAGCCTTTAACTGTGAAGAGCTATACTTGAGCATCTTTATGACAGTTTTTAAGGATGCTCTTCCATAGCTTCCTGTCTGGACTCATTCTTTTGTGTGTGTGTATGGGGGCGGGGGGTCGGTGTCACACAAGACTTCAATGTCTCTTATTCTCAGCTAAGAGTCTACAGTCATTGATACCATTGCAAAAGAAGCTTCCTTGCCCATAGCACTGATCCTGAGCATCAGCATGGGCTCCACTGGCAGCTTAGATCATGGGCATCTACATGGTTTCTCCAGCAGGAGCAAGGACTGGGGATCTGAACATGGTTTCTGGCAGCCGCATGAACCACGGTCTTTTTAGGAACTTTCAAGGATCCGGAAAATGAACCATTCTTCATCTCAGAGATTTTGTTGTTGCTCAGATTCAGGGTGATCATGTGGTTGGGCTGCATGTCTGGGGGCAGGGCTTGCACTGCAGGCTGCTGCACACCATCCTGCTCTCGGTGCCCTATGCCCTACTGGGCACAGCCATAACGTTTACAGCCCACGGACAGGGCCATACCTCCGTACTCTCCTCCCCACCACAGGGCAATCTGTGCAAACAGCAGCAGCAGCTGCAGTGGCTGCATGCTGCAGGCCAGGCCAAAGGCACAAGCAGTGGCACCAACCAGCCCGGCAGGCAGTGACGGAGAAGCAGGCCAGGTGCTGGTCCGAGCCTCCCCATGGCCTGAAGTCTGGCTCTACTTGGCAACAACGTGCTCCTTGTCTGCCATGGCTACCTGTCACCACTGCTCAGTTCCCACCATCATCCCCATATCTTTATCACAATGGGGTCGCAATCTTCTGTGTGTCACTCAGTCTATTAATTTTGTCCAAACAGCTTTCCATGCAAATACTTACAGCAATGAGTCTTGTTCAAGGAGTTTCAAGTACCACAAATACTAGAGTAACACTGAGACTCACCTTAGATGTCCTCTTGCTGCTCAGAGTCAGGGTGACTGTGCAGCTAGGCAGTACAGGGTGGGGGTCAGGACCCTAGTGAGCTCCAAACCACAGTGCACGCCATCCAACCCTCTATATCAAATGCCCTGCTGGTACTGCAGGCACAACCATTATGCTTGCTGCTCAAGGGCAGCACCATGACCCTGCACTGTCTGCCCCCACAAGATTTCCAATATGCTTCTTGTAATGTTCAACATCATTTGCTGGGACTGAGTATCAGTGTCTCATATAATGGGCAGAAAATCTGTAAGGTGCTTTCTTTTGCTAAAAAAAAGAACATGGTAGAAGTCTGACAGGCCTGGAAGCCACAGTTTTGTGGGTCTTGGCATTGGGCGTTGTCTGTTGCTGTGAAGAGGCACCATGACCACAGCAACTTCTATAAGGGCAAACATTTAATGGGAGCTGGCTTACAGTTCAAAGGTTTAGTCCACTGTGGTTATGGTAAGAAACAAGCAGCATCCAGGCAGACTTGGTGTACTACACCTTGATCTGCAGCAACAGAAAGCAAACTTCCACACTGGGCATAACTTGAGCATATATGAAACTTCAAAGCCTGCCTCCACATTGACACACTTCTTCCAATCAGGCCACACCTGTGCCAACAAGGCCACACCTCCCAATGGTGCCACTCACTATGGGCCAAGCATTCAAACACATGAATCTAAGGGGGACATACCTATTCAAATCACCACAGGTGTACTAGTCACACGCAGCATTGTGTAGTAAGGTAATTGCCCTAAGCATCTTCCCTACTTAGCTCATCCTCTGCTGGGAAAATGCATTCTCAGAGGGACCACTGTTCTCACTGGAAAGTGAACCAAAACCCATGGCAGAGACAGTTATTCAACTATATAATCAACCCTCTATAGTTACAGGTTCTGCATCCATAGATTCAACCAACGGTCAAAGAGTTTGGAAAAGAATTACATCTGCACTAAACCTGCAGAAATATTTTCTTGTCATCATTCTCTGCCCAATACAGTGTTTGTGACACAGTAACCGCTTGTGTAGCCTTTGCAGCCTATTAAGCATCATAAGTCACCTAGCAATGGTGTAAAATATATAGAATGATGTGCATGAGTTCTCTACAAATACTGTATGTACCATCTTCTATAAGCGAGATCAACATCTGCAGATGCCCCAAACTGCATAGATACTACAAAACTGATTGGTAGAAGCTGCAGTCAATCAGGTGCAGCATTTATCTTACCGTTCAGTTTACTTATCTCACTCAATGGGGGATTTCTAATTATTTTAGGTAGGACAACTCTTCTTTGTTCAGACATCTCCCACACATTCTCAGGCATCTGGAATGGCATGTTCCCAGAACAAATAATGATAACACTTCCCATTGGTCATTACAGTCAATGACACTTATGTCCCACTGGAAGTCATGCTTTTTCCGATTGAGAACCACTAGCTCTTACTAACAAGTATCTATGAAACGTTGCAGCTCAATTTTAAAGTTACAATGCTGTGTTGGCTCTGGGAGCAAGAGTCACAGTTTAAAACTTCCAGTAAGTTAGTGCATGGTATTTGTCAAAGTATAATGTGCTAGCTTCTCTCTTACTAGCCAACCCCTCATCCCTCCCCCCACCCCAGTCTCTGGGAGCCTTGGGCCCTGTAGTGCCTCCAGGACCAGATTCTGAGTATTTGTTAGAAATGAAAAATCTACCCAAATCAGGAGTTGTTTAGTATGCAAGCTGTGATTTGAGACACAATGACTCAACAGAACAGTCTAGACAATGTCTTGGCTCTTCATACAGTTAGACCTGCCCTATTGGCACGAATGCTTTGGATCCCAACCCCCAATGGGGATTTGATCTAATTCAAACTTCCCCATTGGAGTGAAAGTAGAAACTTCTTCACCAATGACCTATCACATTCCTACCCCACCTGGATTCCCACATCTTCTAATCATGAAACACTAAGACTATTATTAGGTTTTGATAGTTAACAATGGTCAAGGCCACTGCTTATGTTTCAGCATTTGCTCAGAAGCTACACTGTCTGGCATTGATAGAGAGATGACCCAGTTGGTCAAGTAGCAGTGCTACCTGTGCAAGCATGGAGACATAATTTCAGATTCCCAGCACCCACATAGAAAGCTGGGCTCAAAGGTACATGCCTGTCATTGCATCACTGGGAAGGCAGAGGCAGCAGCTTGCTAGCCAGATAATCTAGCCTAATTAGTGAGCCTCAGGTTCAGGAAGGGACCCTGCCTCAAAAAGTTAAGTGAAGAAATGACTGAGGAAGACACTCAACATTGACTTCTGGCCTTCACATACAAGTACACATGTGTACACTTACCTCCACCATTTACTCATGTACACGCACACAAGAAAATCTTACTTTGTAACAACCATTTACCACATGACCTGTCCTTCTCAGCAACAAAAATCCAAAGGTCCTAAGACTGCAACCTCCAAAGGGAAGGAGTGACTTGAGGATTGTGCCTTGGGGCTGCCAACAGAGATCAGCATAAAGGGGGGGGCGCTTGTGCTGGCCCAGGCCCGTCCAGCTAGCTCTGGGAGACATCATGAAGATCAGCAGGTCTCCAAACTGCTTGCTTCTGTCTGCAGCTGGCTGAGCTGGGAATGCATACTGACAGTCTGTCCAAAGATTTACCTGTGCCCCACAGAGCTTACCTGCCTGCTTTGCTCTGCTGACAGAACTCTTATTTGTCCAGAAGCTAGCTGACACATTTCCAGTTGTCAGCAGAGAAAGAGATGGGTAATTCAGCAAACTCAGTTTCAGGTTTTATTTATTTATTTGTTTATTTATTTATTTTTAAGTTCCTAGAATGTAGATTTTCAGTCGCATTTAGGTTACATTTGCCCTTTTTTTCTGTAGAGGATACTGGACCCAAGAAATTCTCAGTTTCTTAATTTTCTGTTTTGACATAAACTCACTGAGTAGGTCAGGCCTGAAACCCTCTGTGTAGTCCAGGCTGGCCTTGAATTTGTGGTCCTCCTATCTCCTTCCTCAGCCTTTAGGACTGCAGCTTGTCACTGTGGCTTGCACAGATACCTTTTTTATAATGATGGCAAAAAATATACAATACTGTATTAGCTACTTCCTGTTGTGACAAACACCCGGCAAGAGTGGCTTAAGAAAGAAGGTATATTTGTCCCCACAGTTTAGGATGGAGTCCATCATAGCAACAGGAGCATGTTGGTTGTGGCTGGTCACATTGCTTCACATTCAGAGAGAGAGAGAGAGAGAGAGAGAGAGAGAGAGAGAGAGAGAGAGAGAGAGAGAGGAGGGAGAGAGAGGGAGGGAGGGAGGGAGGGAGGGAGGGAGGGAGGGAGGGAGGGAGGGAGGGAGAATGTGTGCCTATGTCTGTGTGTGTGTGTGTGTGTGTGTGTATGTACCTGTGTGTATGTATGTCTGTGTGTGTGTGTGTGTGTGTGTGTGTGTGTGTGTGTGTGTGTGTGTTTCAGATTGCTTCCTTCTTTATATCCATTCCAGGACTTCAGCCTAAAGAATGGAAGTCACTCACATGCAAGGTGTGTCTTCTTGCCTTAGTTAAGTCTCTCTGGAGACACCACTCATATTCAGAGTTGTGTCCCTTAAGTGGTTCTAAATCGTGTCTCGTTGACAAGGCAATCCATCACAAACCTGTCATGTAAACCTTCTCATTCCGACACTTGAAGTGTTCAGCTCAGAGGTGTCCAGTGCATTTGCCTGGTTCTGATGCTGTCATCACTGTTTGGTTTCAGAATCAATTTTGGGGAGACTTTCGTAACTCCACCTACTTTCTATCCTTCATTACATATCAATGAAAGCTGGAAGTCTTTTTAAATTGCATTTTGTGTTCAGCCAGGATGCAGTTGATTAATCTAATTTTGAAGACTGTGTACCCCTTGCATGCTATACAGAAATGACTGAAAATATAGTCAAACTAAATACACACAATGGACTATTTTCAACTCACTAATAACCCCTGCAGTGTGTTTATTATTATATACACATATCATTTTCTCCTACGTGTTGCTTTTTTACTGATTCTGAAGAACTGAGACACATATAATACAAACAGAAGAGGAACGTCTTTAATTACATATGTGTAACTCCTCATAAAATTTAGAGCAACTTATTTTAATGTTTTAAAAAACATTATACAACAATGAATATTTTTAAAGTTAAGTATGGGTGACATAGATTCTTTATTCTTTTCTTGTGCCCACAAGAACATTTCTATTTATAAAACTTCAGCTCATATACCCACTTTAAAGCTTCCTGGCTTCATTATAAGGCTAGTATTTGGAGGGAAAAAAACAAAAATATTGTCACCAAAAAAAATTGCTGTCAGGAAAATTGGGGGTTGTTGACTTAGTAACGTAATTGAGACTGCCTGTGGACCTGGCTGTGGGCGATTAGGCTATGATTAGGATTTTATTCTTTTAATTGGCCATATCTTTTTTCCTTATTCTTATCTTTTTATAGCCACCTTCCCAAACCAGTAAAAGCCTCATCCGAATTTGAGATCTCAGTCACCTTGTTTACATAAGCACTGCTCACAGGGGAAGTGAATTTTCAACAAGTTGCTTACACATAGTTGCTACCTAGTTTTCATTTTGACCCAATAAGCATCAAATAAAGGACTTGTCTGTCATATTTGGGGAGTTTCCTGTCAGTTATAAAAGTAAAAGTTGCCTTAGTTTCTCTAAGAATTTGTATGTTATTCTTCCACAATTCCATTCCTACTCAATACCAATCATAGAGGATCATTTCACGTAGACAACTTAGTGACCGAGTTATGAAAAAATGAGAGAAGATGAACTTCAAACACTGGATTTCCAACATGATTCAACTAAATGACTGAGCCAGGTAAATGTTTTAATCAAACTACTGGTTTCATTATCAATGTATTAGTCAGCTTTGCATTACTGTGACAAAACATCATGTGACAATTAATTTATAATGTGGAAAAGTTCATTGAGACTCATGGTTCCATCAACTCTCAACAGCATCATGAGCTGGGGATATTAAATATCAAAACCTTAACTATTAAATATTTGAAAACTTTCAATAATGTATTACACATCTTGCTCTCTTGCTAAACACTGAGGGAAATTCATTCTGCAAATTATGTTTTACAAACACACCTTTCCAGAAGTCATCACTATACCTGGAGCACAGGTAAAGAGTTGGCATGTCTTAAACCCTGAACCAAGACTATCTTAAAAGATCTGGCTGGCAAAATGTTCCAGTGGGTCAAGTGCTTTCTGCCAAGACTGGCAACCCCGAGTTCAATCCCTGAGACCCACATTGTGGAAGAACCAACTTTTGCAAGTCATACTCTGGCCTCTCCCTGCAAATAAATAAATGAATATAATTTTTAAAAATTTTAAAACAACATGTTAAAGTATCTGAATCTAAATGTGTGTTGCATGCTTAGAAGGGAGAGTCTCGCTTCAGTGACTCCCCAAGGCAAATGTTTGACAGTGCAGGGGGAGCCACAGGGAGACAGATGTTTGGCCAGGAGGAGGATCTCAAATTCATGGCCAACCTGGGCTATAGAGTGAGGCACAGTCCCATCCACAAAAAGAAGAAAACAATGGTTAGGGGCAGTGCCCAAAATATTCAAGGTCCTGGATTTAATAAACAATCACACACACACACACACACACACACACACACACACACACACACCAAATACCACATATACACACCAAACACCACACACACAAACATCAAACAATACACACACACTAAAATAAATAAATAAATAACACCACACACACCCCAATCACCACACACATGCCAAACACCACACACACATACACACCCCCCAATCTCATACACACATACACACACACACACACACACACACAATAATAAATAATACAAAGAAACCTCACAAATAGCAGCAAGATCACAGAAGCTGACCTCCAGGGCTTTTAAGAAGAACAAATCAGGGAATTGCTTACATAGGCTGTGTTTTTGGTCTTTGGTCAGTCTGTGGCTGGCTCACCTCAAAAAAGTAATTTTCCTAGGGCTGTATAGTTTACATGTTAAATTCAGATAAAAATCTCCCAAACCCTTTGCCATGGTGTGGAAGCCATGCATCCATGTGTCCTTCTCAGTGTTGGGGAGGTGCATGGTCTGTCCTGATGGAGTTTAGTGGGATGAGTTTTTCCTGTCCACAGGAAGATCAGAAGTTCAAGGCCATCTTCAGTTACATAGCGAATTTGGAGCTAGCCTGTGCTATATGAGGCCTTGTCTCAAAAAAAAAAAAAAAAAAAATATTTTTGAAAATAAGGAAAGCCTCTTAGGAATTCATGGAGTCCTCACTCAGGCTCTGGGTGACTTTAAATATTTTCTCCAAATTTTAGAACTATGCTAATGATACACAAATATCCCACCCTAAGTGTCCATACATTTGATCATTGGTGGGCATAGTGACACGTACCTGTAATCCTAGTACTTAGGTGACTGGGGCAGGGGGATTGAGAGTTCAAGGACAGATGTGGCTACATAGAGAAATCTGGCAACAAAAAATTACAAACCCAAAACAAACATAAATTGGGGTGAGAAAACAATGCGGATGGGATTGCCTCAAATCTGCCATCTTTTTCTTAAAATGTTCCCAGTCACATCTCCAACAGCCCAGGTCCCAGCCTCCTGCTAAACAATCTTACCTTTCTTTTCTGTCTTTCACTTCTCTCCACCACCACCACCTCTTCCTCCTCCTCCTCCTCCTCCTCCTCCTCCTCCTCCTCCTCCTCCTCCTCCTCCTTTTCCTCCTCCTCCTCCTCCTCCTCCTCCTCCTCCTCCTCCTCCTCCTCCTCCTCCTCCTCACTATGGAGCTCTGGTCACTAGAATTGCTGTATAGACCGGGCTGGCCTGACTCTGTCTCCCCAGTGCTGGGGTTGAAGGAATGCACCATAAATACTCCATGGTGCCCTATGTGGCTGCCTCCCTTCACTAGTTCTGTGAATCTATAACAGAGCCCTTATCCGATACTTCTAAATCTTTGTCCATCTCTCTGCAGGACTCAAGATTTTATTTGAGCAGCCAAGGAAATACTTCACCCCCTTCTCTTTCTCTCTCTCCCCTCTCTCCCAACTCCCCTCCCTCTTTATTTTAAAGGAAAAAGACACAGAGACATTTCTTTCTCCACTGATGAGACTCACACTGTCTTCTGGGGAAGGCAGAAATGCTTAAGAATAATTTCTAGCCACCCCCTCTTTCCCATTGCTTTTAGATAGTGCTAAAGAAAAATAACAGTTTATGCAAGAATTGACAAGATAACTCAGGAAATTGTGGAAAAACTTACACAGGGCACTATGGAAGAGCTCACTAAGATCAGATACAGAGAGGCTGAGGTTTCCGTACTCCCAGAAGGCAGTGCTATGTAACCTTTTAAAATTATGACCATAAAGAATATAATGAAAACTAAAATTGAGATGAATGCTGCTATTAAGGACAAAAATAGGACGGGATGGAAAGGAGGCTGAGCCCCTCCAAGGTCACTATCCACGGACGTGAGATAATTGCTTCACTCTGGCCATTAATTTCTGTAGCTCAAGAGCTGAAAAAGTACCAAGGGGAGTGGAGTGTTCTTTAAAGCCCTTGGCTCCCATGCTTATTTTAATCATACAATTTAAATTATAACGTTTAATGTTGTTACTGTTGTATAATTTGGGTATATTTATAAATTTGATATATTTGTGTAGATACATATAAAATGCCCTGTGCCGTACAGACAAAACTGCTGAAAAGTTGCCAAAATGATTCTTGGCATTTCAAAAGCCAAGCAAATTATAAATTATAAAGCAAAAGATGAATAAATCGCACCACATGCAAATATACATCTATTGCTTACAGAGAAACTTGTCCCCATAAACCAGGAGGACAGGTTTGTCCTGTGTGTAACCACCAGGGGACCAGTCCAGAATGCATGCCTGTCAGCCTAAAAAGAACAGTCACAGAAGAGGAAACAGCAGCAGCTCCTTTCTACCCTCAGGCAGGAAAATGCAAGCTATGGGGATGGCTCATCCCAACCTGCACACTGGTGTCAGCACAGCCCCCACCCAGTGCGAGCAGCATGCAGAGCGGAATGCGAAGGCTTTCTTCCCCAGGGGCTTGGGAGAGCACTCTGAGACTTTCAAAGCGGGAGGTGTGTGCTGGTCATCACCCCGAGGTTATACCTGAGATCTATAGGGAGGGGCAAACACGTAACAAAACAAAAAACTAAAACAAAAAACCAAGCATAATCAGGAGAATATTTCTGAAATGAAAAAAAAAAAACCAAAAAACAAAACAAAACTTAAATTATCTATAGTCTGAGTAGGGGTACTATATATATTCCTAGCAGGCTTTAAATCTCATTTGTTTGATTTTTTTTTCTAAATTTCTTTTATTTATTTTACATACCTACCACAGTTCTCTCTCCCTCCCCTCTCCCCCCTCCTCCCCCCCAGCCACGCTTCAGAGAGGGTAAGGCCTCCCATGGGGAGTCAACAAAAGTTGAGGCAGGACCCAAGTCCTTCCCCCTGCATCAAGGCTGAGCAAGGCATCCTACCATAGGGAATGGGCTCCAAAAAGCCAGCTCATACACCAGGGATAGATCCTGGTTCCACTGCCAGGGACCCCACAAACTGCCCAAGCCACACAACTGTCACCCACATGCAGAGGGCCTAGTTCAGTCCCATGCAGGCTTGTTTAAGTTAAATGCATTGTTGGGGCTGGCGAGATGGCCCAGTGGGTAAAGGAACTTGCTAACAAGCCTAATGACCTAAATTCAATCCCTGGTATCCAATGGTAAAAGAAGGAAAATAGCTCCCTGGACTTTGTCCTCTGACCTTCACATAAAAGCTGTGGTACATGCGTGATACCCCCCTACAAAATACGTAAATAAAATAGAAAGGCAGAGTTAAAATTGGGTATTATGTAACCTGTAACCTTTAAAATGTAAAGTTAAATACTAAACAAGATTCCAGTATAAGTTTCCAGTGTGAGTTTATATGTACTCAGACTGGGTACCATCCACTGTAATAAATTCAAGTATATTCCCAAACCAATTAAAATAAAGGGTTCCCAGCCTGCGATGGATGGTCCCAACCTTATGAACAGCAGTAACTGGACTTGGTGGGGACATGAAATCGATTGGGGGCTTGTTGGGGATGTAGAAGCTGAAGGAGAGAAATATGTGAGTATATCCCATTATATACATGCATGAGACTCTTGTGAATAAATGAATGACACTGATGAGGAATTTACAGAGAGGGGTATCAGAAGTTATGGATTTTTTTCAGTTTTTTTTGTTTTTAGTTTGTTTTTGAGACAGGGTTTCTCTATGTAGCCCTGGCTTTTCTGGAACTCACTTTGTAGACCAGGCTGGCCTCAAATTCAGAGATCTGCCTGCCTCTGCCTCCTGAGTGCTGGGATTAAAGACATGCACCACCGCCACCCAGTAAGAATTTTTTTTTTTTTTTTTTTTGAATGGCAGTTTGTCTCTAAAAGAACTGCGGCTATGAAAATCTGACGAGTGTCATAACCCATCAACATCTTAATCTAATTTCAAGAATGGTTCCTCATAGGCTCATATATTTGAAGCTTCTCTCTTTCTTCCTCAATCTCTGTCTGCTTCATGATTGTGGATAAGATGTAAGCTCTCAGCTTCTCTAGCAACATGCCTTGCTGCCTACTGCAATGATCCTAGCCATGATGATCACAGACTCATCCTCTGAAACTTTAAGCAAGCCCTCAATTAATGTGGACGATGGAGGCCCAGCTCAGGAGGTTTCAGAGGGAACAACATGAGAAACTGGGCTAGAGACCATTCTTGTGTATTTTGGCAAAGAACATGGCTGTCTTTCCCCCTTGTCCTAGAATCTGTCTGAGGCAGTTTTGTTGGCAGAGGAGATTTGAAGACAGCTTGATGTTGACTCTCTCCTGTGGTTATGTCACCCCTCTTTGGGTAGATCTGCATTGAAAATGAGCAGCAAATGGGGTAAATGAAATGCAAAGCATACAGTTTAAGGAGGAAAAGAGCAGCAGGAATGCAATGTTGGAGCCAAGTCCTGTGCTCAAAGAGATATCTTTAAATAAAGGGCTGATGTGAAAAGGAATGAAGGGAATGATGCCCTCGGGCTGAGAACCCAGCCAGCTGATCCTGCACATTGATAAAAGGGAGGGAGGGAGGGAAGGAAAGAGGGAGGGAGGGAAGGAGGGAGGGAGGGAAGGAGGGAGGGAGGAAAGGAGGGAGGGAGGGAGGGAGGGAGGGAGGGGAGGAAGGAGGGAGGGAATAGCCTAAAGAATCATCAGTTTCTAAAGAGCATCAGCACATCAAAGCTTAAATGCAATTCAAGGAGGGGCCAGACTCTATATCCACCAGACAGCAGCACTTGGCAGCTTCCTTCAAGTGCTTCTGGCTTTAGAGTCGTGAAGGATACATGAGTATAGGGGCTGTGCAGTTAAAGAGAGCTACTGAGGCCAGGAGTGTGACGGGAGTCTGAAGCATGATCCTAATTAGTCTAATAATAAAAACCTGGAGTCAGATGCCAGGGTAAAAGCTGAAAGATCAAAGAAGTAAAGGACCAGCCACAGTCACCTCTTACCTCTCTGACTCTGAAAAGGACCAAGCTCCTGTCCTTATCATTTCCTGTCTGTCTGTGCAGGCCTCCAGACCTCTATAGTTAACTAGTGGCTAGCTCC
Source organism: Cricetiscus sungorus (assembly GCA_030556225.1). Lineage (NCBI taxonomy): Eukaryota > Metazoa > Chordata > Mammalia > Rodentia > Cricetidae > Cricetiscus > Cricetiscus sungorus. Next base: position 31,481,272 of record JANBXA010000007.1, on the reverse strand, counting down.
ACCCTCCATCTCTAGACAAGCTTTATTTGTCAGAACACAAACAAAATTTCACAACAGGCGTCCCTCCACAGAAGCCTGGAGAAGCCATTATAAGAAGCTGTGAAAGTAAAGCCTGGGTTGTGTTGGGGACCCCAGGATGTTGGAAGCACCAGAGCCATAAGGCACCTGCCAGGGAGAGCTGCACACAGGGAATGGAACAAGCTCAGGGAGAGATGTGCATTGCAGTCAGCAACGCTGGAAGGGGCAGAGCTTTCTAAGTCCTTTGACATCAGACTACGCTGCAAAATTTGGAGTTTTCCCTGCTGGGTTTCAGTCTTTCTTTGATCCAATATTTCCTCACTATGCTCCCATTCATCCTTTTTTGAGTGGTAAATGTATATTCTGTGCTATTGTATGCTGGAATTTTGTGATTTGCTTTTGATTTTACTGGGGGTTTCAATTCAGAGATTGCTTCTAGTCTCAGAAGAGATTTTGGACTTCGAAACAGTGTTGAAACTGTAAGATTATAGGGACTTTTGAAGTTGAACTAAGTAAATTTTGCATTATGATATGGACACAAACTAATAGGTTTTCTGCCCACCTCCCATAAGTTTCTCCACGGACACAGTAAGCCAGATCAAGCCAAACTGAAAAATGATCACAGCAATTTTATTCAGCAAAGCAACTCCCGGGTGAGTTTAGTCCCAGAGACCCAGGCCTGAGAAGTCATATGCCTAGACCAGGGCAGGAAAGATTTATAGATTGTGAGAGGTGATGATATGTTCACCACAAGCTGGCTTTGTGACCAAGTATGGTCAAAAGGTGAGCACTTAGGTGGGGACTGGGGGAGCTAGCTGCAACAGCGAAGGATATTGCAATAGTCAGCAAGAATGAAGAACTGGGATCTCTGTTCCTTTCCTTTGTTCAGAGACTCTCAACCAAACACAAGCCTATGACCACCAGACAGTGGAATGTGATGGTTTCCATGAGAATGGCCCCCATAGGCTCAGATGTTTGAATGCTTGATTCATAGTGGAACTGTTAGGGAAGGATTAGGAGGTGTGGCTTTGTTGGAGGAGGTGTGCTGCTGGGATTTTTAAAAGTTTATTCTTCTCTCATACATTACATTCTGACCACAGTTTACTCTCAGTCTACTCCTCCCACACCCTCACCCCAACTTTCCCTTTCCTCCAAATCCACTCCTTCGCCATTTCCCTTCAGAAAAGAGCGGGCCTCCCATCTTAGAGTTTTATTGCTGTGAAGAGACACCATGACCATGCAACTCTTATAAAATGAAATGTTTAATTGAGAGGGCTCACAGTTTCAGAGATTCAGTCCATTTTTCCATTTTTTATCATGGTTGGGAGTATGGAAACATGGAGGACCAGCTAAGAGTCCTTTATCTTGCAGGGAACAGGAACTGGACTGGCTCACTGGGTGATATCCTGAGCATAGGAAAACTCAAAGCCCACCTCCACAGTGATATACCTGCTCCAACAAGGCCACACCCACTAATAGTGACACTCCTTTTGGGGGACATTTTCTTTCAAACCACTACACCTCCCCTGGATATCAACTGAACATGGCATAACAAGTTACAGTAAGACTAGGAACAGACCCTCATATCAAGGCTGGACAAGACAACCCAGCAAGTAGGAAGAAAAGGGATGGGGATGAGCTTTGAGGGTATAAAAGCTTATGCTTTTATACCTTTGAGGGTGTAAGAGCCCAGTTAGCTCTCATTCTCTGTGTTGTGCTTCTGGGTCAGATATAAGTTCTTGATTATTTCTCTAACACCATGCCATGCCTACCTGATGCCATGCTTCCCACCATGATACCATAGACGCACCCTTCTAAACAGTAAGCAATCCCTAATTTAATGTTTCCCTTCTGTAACTTTTTTTAGACATGGTGCTTTGTCACAGCTGATGATTAGAAACTGAGAAAAACCCACCAATATTTTTACATATTTCCAGGCAGATCATAATAAGATACTTTCCAGTAATGCAATGGAAGTTATGAAACCAATGAAGTCTCTTAGAAAATAGATAAACTCTGTCTCTAAAGGAGAAAACATCAAACTGAAGAACCCTCTCACCATGTTCAAAAACAACTAACCATTCTAGGTGAATATCCTGCTTTGGCAGGATACCCAAAACCCACATGTAGATAGAAAGAGTTTGTAATGAGTTTGTTTTCCCCACTGGCCACCTGGTCCCACTGCCACGCCAGCCCCAAACAACATGCTGAGACTCTGTATTAGATATAATGCTGTTGGCCAGGTACTAGTTTCTTACTGGCTAGCTCTTTCTTAATGATTAACCCATTTCTACTTTTCGAAGTATTTCCACGTGGTCTCATCTTACCGGGGAGTGATGGCCAGGTGTGCTGCTCTCTCCAGGCTCTCCATGCTGACACCTCCTTACTACTTCCCCTTTTCTCCTAGTCTCCTACTCCCTCCCATCTTGCTTTCCTATTGGCCAACAATGCCTTATTCATTAACCAATAAGAGAAACATATTTACAGAACGACATCTCCCATCATCTCCTCTTTTCTGACTAAAATAAAAAAAAGAGTTTTAACCTTAACATAGTAAAATACGTCACCCAACAGTTATCAAATAAGAATCACAGTTAACAATATTTTGTTCATTAACATTTAGTAAGATTTAAAGAAAATATTTTATCATCTATCCTATCTTTGTGAGTCTAAGGCCTTATATGTAATTTATCTTTAATCCTAACTAAGGAAAACTATAACCATAACTGTCTTCAACTCCATCAAAGACCACAGAAGGATAATACATAAACTCTAGAAATGACAGAGACATCTCGCTACCTGGTCAGGCACACGAAGTTTTTTGTAATGTTCCATATTTAGCCTATAGGCCATAATGTGTCTTGCAGACTCCTCAGCAAAGCAGAAAACTTTAAACTGTCCACCTGTATTGGCAGTTTGTCAGTCACTTTTCTCTGTGTCCTGTAGACTGTCTGGCAGCCTCTTCTATGAAGCAGGAACCCTGTAGCACTGTCCATCTTGAATCAGCAGTCACTTTCCTTTGGGTCTTGCATGTCCAGTTTATACAGAATAAAGTCAAACAGTTCAGACAAGAGCAGTACCTTGTCCAAATGGCTAGTCTTGCCATATTGGAAGCAAATTCCATAATGCATTTCTTCTAGGTCCAACTTCCTTTCCGATGCAAGTGATGTTGCCAGGAGCAGTTGTGCCTCACTGTCAAGAAAACCATTTTAAATACCATATTCTGTAGGTCTTTGAAAGGTTTGAAGAATGCCTATTCATCTCAAATACATCTCTGTATATCTAGAAATCCTAACTAACTTAACTCTAAGTTTTCACTATCAAAGGCAATTGTCTATAATCTGTGTTAAATTATACATTACATTTCTAAATGAGCTATATAAACACAATACCTAGAGGAGAAATATACAAATCACAAAATTGACCTTACATTTGTATCAATAAATGAAAATCCATTCCAAAACAAAGTATTCATATCTATACCATAATTCCCTTTTTACCTTTAAAGAGATTGGTTGTGATCATTAACCATTTATAACCAACCCCATTTAAATGAAAACAAACATTTATAAACAATATTTGGGAATTTGGGCATCATTCTTTCCAAACTACTTCCTTCTGGTAGGAGGCACTGTCATGGGGAATCCTAAGAAGACACAGAAATCCTGGCTGTAGTGGTCTGCAAGGCTGCATTGTCCCATTGACATTGCTTCAGGGGGTCTTGCTTGATCAAACCACATTAGTCTGGAAGGAATCCACAGCTTTTTATTTTCTGCAGAAACAAAATTAGAAATCCTTTTCCCCAATAACTTGTCCTTAGACTTAAATTTTGGAGTCAAAGCATTTTTAAAATATATAAATTGGATTGATTCTGAAGCATTTGTTTTAACAGTTGTTGCTATTTCCTCAGCAATCAAATAATTTAAAGATAACAGAACAGTGTATAGTATCGAAAGTTTCTCTGTGCTTTCCGTCTTTACATGGCTTTTTATTACTCTATTTCTTTTACTTGTATTTTTTCATTTTTTGAGACAGGGTTTCTCTGTGTAACTTTTATCTATCCTGGAATACACTCTGCATACCAGGTTTACTTTGAAATCACAGAGATCTGTTTGCCTCTGTCTCCTAGTGCTGGGATAAAGGTGTGTGCCACCACACCCAGCAACTCTCTGTCTTTTAAAAACCATTTTATTCTTTTTCTCTCCCAAGCCTACGTACGTATATTTTTAAAACACACTGTAAACCTTTAGCGGTTTTTCTTAATGTGAATCTGTCTTTACTGTAAATCTTTATCTTTTTCTGGCCACAAGTCTTTATCTGTTAAACAACAACATTGCTAAAATGAAAGCCACAGTTGTTTTAGCCATGGTCTATCCAAGATGGTGGCGGCTCTTTTACCGCCAGAACTGAGAGCTGTGCTCACTGCCTTGGTCTACACTGCCATCCTGAAGCATGCTGCTGGCTCATAAAAGTTGTCTTTTGTTCTCTAGCACATGTGTGCATACACAGAAAAATACAAACATACATACAACACAAAATATAATAGGTGTAAGAAATAAAAAGACACAGGGCAGAGTATTTCCAAAAGAACTAAAAAATTAATCTCTATGTTGAGTTGAGGATATAATTCAGTGGTAGAGAGATTGCCTGAGATGCTCTGAAGCACCAGGTCCAACCTCCAAGAAAGACAATGTCACCTTCATGATAATGGGTTTCAGGGTGAGAACAAAAGAAATACAGAGATCTATGATAGACTGTCTGTGACTAGAGATCCTGTGGTGTCAATACTATAGAGAACAGAAGGAACACTAACATTGTGTGTGCATTCCAGCATGTTATACACTATGACTGAGCCAAGCCATGCAGTGTGAACTTTCTGAGTCATATGTCTGAAGGCTCAAGCTTAAAAACTTTTCCATAGAGTTGTCTGATACTGTCAACTGTGACATTAACAGAAGGGGGGTAGTAGGGGGGTTGCTGCTGAATGATAGATAATTAAGTGCCATCTGATACAAGTACAGTTGGGTTTCTGGGCAAGAACCCAGGACACACACCCACATCCCTGCTGTTGGCACCATGCAGAGACTGTGTGGCCATATGCTGTATACTGTTAAAAGGAATAAAGAATAGGTGCTACTTTTCAAGAACCATCTAGTGGGGGTGCTCTGTGATACATGAACTGGAACTATACTATTTTATCTTTGTAGATAGCTGCAGGCATCTGCAGCATGAGTTCTCTGGGAGACCGATTGAGAAGGAAGCCACAATGCCTTTTAGCACTACTCTAAGCTATTTGCCATTGCTTTTTCTTGATTCTACTATTACAAGTGGTTACTCCTACAGCCTAGCCAACCCCCAGTGGACTGTCACTGAGGTTGAGGGAGTAGAATTGTTGTGGGGAACTAAGAATTACTCCTTGGGTCTGATAATGAGGGCAGCTGGGCAGATTCTATACAGCAAAGGCAGGAGAAGTTGCTTATAGGTGTGCGTTTCTTTTCTTGTTGTGGTAACAAAATGTCTTGGCAAAAGCAACTCAAGGAAGATATGATTTTGGCTCACAGTAAGTCCATCCTGGTGGAAGTCATCACAGACAACAGGAGCCTGGGACAGCTGGTCACACTGTGCTCCCAGCCAAGAAGCAGAGGGACAGTGAATGCTGATTCTCAACTAGTTTTCCACTTTATGCAGTTCGGGGCCTCAGTGCATGAAATGGCATCAACTAACTTAAAATAATCTCTCACTGTGGTCCCTGGGGGTGATATCATGTAGATAACCCCTCACTGGTGAGACAGGAGGCTTGTCTCATGGGTGATTCTAGACCAGGTCAAAATGACAAATCAACATTACCCATCACATAGATCATTCCCACATTATTTGTTTTGGGAGAAAGTTCATTGCCTGGACAGTAATTTTAAATAGCAAACCCTTTCTGATTGGTTAGATAACTGGACTCTCTCAGTCGAGACATGTTGAAAGTGGGGATATTCAACTAAATGATTTCTCCAAGTCCCCTGGAATATTTGTGGTGTAAACCTTACTGTATACACATGCAAGCCTCTTTAGAATTTAGAAGAATTTAGAATTTAGGATTTAGAAGGTCTGAGCCTCAATAACTCCATTTCCTTTCACAAAGGATTACAGTTGACACGAGTGCTTCTGTCCTATTTTGATAAGAATGTGATTGTACAGATTCTTGTTTTCTTTTCTCAACTTCTTTATTATGCAATATAACTCCAATTAAGAGTATGTCTGTGGTTTTGAAATATAGAATGTCCTTCAACAGACACCACCACCTAATCTAAAATTTGTAATGTATTTGAAGTTGTACACAGGATAGTTGTATAATTTAGGCATTATTTCTGCAAGTGGTCATGTGGCCTTAGCTAGCATTTAGAACTATCTTCCTCTACCATCCATTCTGTATTTCCTTCATGCTCAGCAAGCTCTTCAGCAGGTCTTGGCTCTTTTCCTGGAGGAAAAGACCCACACCTTTATTCATGAAGGGTCTATGCCCTTTGTTGTCCTGCCTGGGTTTTGACTTTTGTCACATTCATTCTGTAATTCATTCGTCTCTCTAGCCATCCCAAAACCAAAAAGAATAAGAAACTCCAGGTTCCTCCCTACTTCTTCCTGTATGTCTCTCTATCCCTCTTCCTCGTTTATCCATACTCTCTATGGTTAATTCCTGTCAACTAGTTGCTGGCTCTGCCCCCTGATCCAAAGTTGATTTTATTAACATTGTCTCAGGTTTCACAGTGTGGTCAAATATTCCACAACCAAGATTCTCTTCCAGGGCACATTTAGAAAACTTTAGACTGTGATGTGTTTCTTAAGTTGGTCAATTTTATCACCAAGTTCATTGTTGTCCTTCACCATATTCTGAGATTCTAGAAGTTAGTTATTTTTTCAGAAGTTCATTCTTTCCCTTTGTCAATTTATCCAGAGATGGAAGGAGCAACCAACCAACAGCATTGTTTCCTTATTTTTCACAAATTGTCAAAAGTTTTATAAATAAAATTACCAAATCCACAATCCATTAATCTGGTTAATCAAATACATTTGTCTCCCTAAGTTTGCAAAATAGCTTCTTCTCTTTTAGAAAAATACCAAATGGCTGGTGATACCAGCTCAGCAGAAGGGCCTGGAGGACCCAAGACTAGGAGGCTTTGGTGTCTTCTAAGGAGGGTTCATTAGTGGAGGATTTGCAATAGTCTTAGGAACCTTGGTCATGATCGAGGCTGCAGGGCTTGTGGAGGTAAAGCCATAAACAAGGAGTGGATCCTTGTCAACAAGCTGGGCCACCTAGTTAAAGACATGAAGATCAAGTCCCTGAAGATCTACCTGTTCTCCCTGCCCATTAAGGAATCTGAGATTATTGGCTTTTTCTGAACACATCCCTAAAGGATAAGGTTTAGTTCTAAAGCTCCTGTCAGTGCAGAAGCAGACTCAGGCTGGCTGGTGGACCAGGTTCAAGGCTTTTGTCGTTATTGGGGACTACAGTGGTCATGTTGGTCTTGATGTTAAGTGCTCACAGAGGTAGCCGCTGTCATCCGAGGAGCCATCATCTTGGCCAAGCTTTCCATTGTCCCTGTGTGGACAGGCTACTTAGGGAACAAAATTGACAAGCCCCATGCTGTTCTGAGCAAAGTGGCAGGCCATTGTGGCTCTGTGTTGGTCTCATCCCTGCCCCCCAGAGGCACAGCATAGTCTCTCTCCTTGTGCCCAAGAAGCCGCTGCTGCTGCTGCTCAGAATTGATGACTGCTACATATCAGTCAGGAGCTGCACTGCCACCCTGGGCAAGTTTGCCAAGGCTACGTTTGATGCCATTTCAAAGACCTACAGTTACCTGACCCCTGACCTCAGGAAAGAGACTGTGTCCACCAAGTTCACTGACTGTCTTATGAAAACTCACACCAGGGTCTCTGTTCAAAGAACCCAGACTCCAGCTGTGGCCAACACATAGAGTGTTTTTGTTTGTTTGCCTTGGTTTTTCAAGGCAGGGTTTCTCTGTGTAATAGTTCCAGCTGTCCTGGAACTTGATTCCTAGACCAAGCTGGCTTTGAACTCCCAGAGATCTACCTGCCTCTGCCTCCCAAGTACTGGGATTAAAGGCATGGGGCACCACCACTTTCTGGCCACATAAGGTTTTTATACAAGAAAAAATAAAGTGAGTTGAGTTCTTTCAAAAACTTTGTAAAATAGCTCACACCATGGACTTTTAGTACTCTCCAAGCTTCTTAGATATGCTTCAGTAACTGTATTGGCAAATTGGAAAGCCTATTATTCTAGATACTTAAAATTTTTATCCTTATACTTCTGCTGCTCTAAAACCACTTCTGGAAACAAAATCTGTATTAGTCAGTGTTCCCTAGAAGAACAGAACTGCTGGTTTTGTGTGTGTGTGTGTGTGTGTGTGTGTGTGTGTGTGTGTGTGTGTGTGTGTGTGTGTGCATGTATGTGTACATATGGATGTATTACAATGGCTTACATCCCTAAAGGATAAGGTATTGTTCTAAAGCTTACAGGCTATGGGCCAGCTAGTCAACAATGACTGTCTACCAAAGGAAGGTCCCACAATCCAGTAGATGCTCAGTCCACAAGGCTGGATGTCTCAGCTGGTCTTCAGTATATATCAGAATTCCAAACAAGCAGACTATAATGCCAGTAAAATAACGGACTTGCCAGTGAAATGGAGAGCAAGCAGGCAGTGAAAGCTAACTTCCTTCTTCCATGTCCTTCATACAGGCTGCCAGCAGAAGCTGTAGTCTAGATTAAAGGTGGATCTTCCCACCTCAAAAGATCCAGATTAGAAATGTGTCTTCCCATGTCAAGTAATTTAATTAAGGAAAAAATCCCTCACAGGAGTGCCCAGCTGCTTGGGTTTAATTAATTTCAGATGTAATCAATTGACAACCAAGAATATCCATCCCAGTGCCAGAAGTGCACAGGACTCTTCTTATCAAGGATAAATGTCTTTCTGTTGTGTACTTACACTAAATTTCCTTTGTCCATTCATCCATTGGTGGACACTTGCACCGATTCCGCAGTTCTGAATAGTGCCACAGTGCACATGGGTGCACAAGTGTCCATTCTACACAATGGCTTTAGAACATCTGGGTGAATACCAGGAGCAAGGAGCTGCTGGATCCCTGGCAGTTCTACCATTAGTTTGTTCTGATTTCCATTATAGTGCTACTAATTTGTATTCTCATTAACAGGATAGGGGGAGTTCCTCTTTCTCTCTCATCTCACTGGCCTTTGTTATTTGTGTATGTGAAGGTGCTTATAATGAAAATGAAATCAGCTTTATCAATGCTAACATCACCAGGACAGCAAAGTTAACTGGGAGATCACAATTGGCAAGTTCTTACACAAGGCCCTCCAGTGGCAACTCTTGTAAAAGACTGTCCAAAACACACACTGGTCAAGTAACGTGGCTCAGCAGGTAAGGGTACTGGCTGCCAAGAATCCTGACAATATTAGTTTGATCCCAGGATCTGCATAGTGGAAAGAGAGAGCCAAGTTCTGAGAGTTGCTCTCTGACCTGTATACACACACACACACACACACACAAATACAAATACTGGTTTAAAAAGCTTCCGTGGAGGCCACCATGGTCTTATGCAAGATGTATCCCTGCAAGGCAATCCACCCTGCACCTGTTCTCTCATTCTTGTCATGAATCTCTGCATTCGAATATTATTATTCTGAAATACTTGATGAAGCCCTAATGTTTGACTTTGCCCATACTTGTCTGTGTGTCCTGCTGTGATGCTCTTTATGTCCCACATAGACAGAACTGTTCTTCAATGTTGGCCATCCTAACAGCCATCGTGGTTACACCAATCATTAGTGCTGTTAAACATTTCCTTATATATCTCTTAGCCCTTGACATGTCTTTGTTTGAAAGATCCTTGAGATTGTTGTCCATTTCTTAAGAAAATTACTTGTTTCCTTTCTATTCAACAACTTTAGTTCCTCGAACATTGTGGATATTAATCTCTTATCAGATGTATGGTTTAAAAAGTCTTTAGCTTAGGAGGTGGAAAGAATATAAGAGCTTGTGGGTGGCGAGGAATGATAGAAAATACCACTGTAGTCATGAACTTACAGTGGATGCGGTGACCTACACAACATCAAGCTAGCCATAATTTCAAGCATGGTTGGAAGAGGAGCTCATTTGGACCCAACTGAGAAGCTATCAACAGCTAGTGGCTGCTGGGGAACAGAGACTCATTGTTCTTGTGTGCATGGTCACTGATATGTGAATGGCCCCATATCCACATGGGCAGCACTAAATAGTCTTAATGGGTAAGGTTTAAGAGGACATGAAGTTGGAAGGTGGATATGTATGGGCACCTCGCGCAGTTAAAGTGGGAGGGTGTTACAAGTAGTTTTCCTGCCAGCCTTGACCCACAGCTGCACCAGCCCCAAATAACACACAGAGATGCCGTATTAGATATAAAGTGGTTGGCCTGTTACTAGCGTTTTTTTATTGGCTAGATCTGTCTTAAATATTAACCCATTTCTATCTATCTAAATATCTCTATGTGGTCTTATCAGAGAGAGGATCTGGAGTTCTGCTCTCTTGATCCTATGTGTTGAATCCTCCTACCTCTTCCCCATGAGCATCTATTCTATTTCCCCTTCCTAAGGAGATCCATCTCTTCCCCTTAGTCCTCCACTTTCTACCTAACCTCGGTGGTTAAGTGGATTGTAGCTTATTTATCAGCGACATAACAGCTAACAACCACATGTAAGGGGATATACACCAAATTTGTCTTTTATGGGTCTGTGTTACCTTATTCAGCATAATTTTTTTCTTGCTCCATCCATTTACCCGCAAATTTCATTGTTTAACAGTTGAGTAACAATTCCATTATGTAAATATATCACATTTTCTTCACCCATTCATCCACTAGGGGACATCTAGGTTGTTTCCACTTTCTAACTATTATGAATAGAGCAGCAATGAACATGTTTGAACAAGTGTTTCTCTAGCAGGGTGTAGAGTCGACTCTGGGTATATGCCCAACAAAATAGCTGCATCTTGATATAGATTTGTTCTCAGTTGGCTGAGTGTGGAACTGACAAATTGATTTCCATAGTGACTGCACAAGATTGCACTCCCATCAGCAATGGATGAGTGTTCCCCCTTCCTTATATTTTCACCAGCATGAGCTGTGATTTCTTTTATTGATCTTGGTCATTCTACCTGTCTTAAGAGAAAATGTCAGAGTAGTTTTTGCCTTGCATTTCCATGATGAATAAGGATGTTTTGAACATTTCTTTTTTTATTAATTTATTTTTTACATTTCAATCCAAGTTCCCCCTCCCTTCTCTCCTCCTGCTTACCCCCCACCTCCCATCAGCTCCACAGAGAGGGTAAGGCCTCCCCTAGGAAGTCTACTAAATCTGTCCCATCATCTCACTGAGACAGGAGGCACCTCTCCACCCCCACACCCCTGTGTCTGGGCTGAGCAAGGTATCTCTCCATATAGAATGGACTCCACTAAGTTAGTTTGTGTATTAGTGTTAAATCTTGGACCCATTGCCAGTGGCTTCAAATATTGTCCCAGTCACACCATTGTCACCTATATTGAGAGAGTCTAGTTTGGTCTCATGCAGGATCCCCATTTGTCAGTAATGAGCCAGTAATCTCTCACTAGCTTGGGTCAACTGTTTCTGTGGGTTTCTCCATCATGGTCTTGACTCCTTTGTTTGTATTATCCTCCCTCACTTTGATTGTACTCCAGGAGCTTGGCCTGTTGGTTAGTTGTGAGTTTCTGCATCTTCTTCCATCTATTTATGGAAGAGAGTTTCATCTTCTCTGGGGTTGTAGATTGTAGGCAAGGTATCTTTTGCTTTATGTCTGGTATCCACTTATGAGTGAAAACATACTATATTTGTCTTTCTGGTTTTGGGTTACCTCACTCAGGACTTTTTCTTCTAGTTCTATTCATTTGCCTGCAAATTTTAGAATGTCATTGTTTCTTACTGCTTAGTAGTACTCCATTGTGTAAATATACCACATTTGTTTTATTCATTCTTCAGTTGAGGGGCATCTAGGTTGTTTCCAAGATCTAGCTATTATGGATAATGTTGATATGAACATAGTTGAGCAAATGTCCTTGTGGTGTGAATGTGCATCCTTTGGGTATATGCCCAACAGTGGTATTGCAGGATCTTGAGGTAGATTGATTCCTAATTTTCTGAGAAATCACCATACTGATTTCCACAGTGACTGTACAAATTTGCACTCCCACCAGCAACGGACGAGTGTTCCCCTTTCTCTACATCCTCTCCAGCATAAGCTGTCATTGATGTTTTTGATCTTAGCCTTTCTGATTGATGTAAGATGGTATCTCAGAGTTGTTTTGATTTGCATTTCCCTGATGACTAAGGATGTTGAGCATTTCCTTAAGTGTCTTTTGGCCATTTGAAATTGTTCTGTTGAGAATAATCTGTTTAGATCTGTACTCCATTTTTAATTGGATTATTCAGTAGTTTGATTTCTAGTTTCTTGAGTTCTTTGTATATTTTGAAGATCAGCCCTCTGTCAGATATGGGATTGGTGAAGATCTTTTTCCATTCTGTAGGGAGCCATTTTTTCTTGTTGACCATGTTCTTTGATTTACAGAAATTTTGAACATGTATTTAAGTGCTTCTCAGACATTTGAGTTTCCTCTTTTGCTTCAATCTGTATCCCATTTTTTAATTGGGTTATTTGTTTTCTTGGCGTCTACTTTTTTAGTTCTTTATATATTTTAGGTATTATTACTCTATTGGATGTGTACTTGGTTGGAGATATATATATATATATATATATATATATATATATATATATATATATTTCCATTCTGTAGCTTTATCCAAACAATGGTGTCCTTTGGCATACAAAAGCATTTCAGTTTCATGAGGTCTCATTTATTAATTGTTCTTGGTGCCTGTGCAATTGGTGTTCTATTCAGAAACAAACAAACAAAAAACAACCTCACAAACCTTTAACTTAGTTCATAGGTTATTGTTTTAATTTTTAATGCTTTCATTGGCATAAACTTTAAAGACTTAATCTATTATGTGTGTGAGCATGTGCATGTGGGTAAATGTGGTGCCTGAGGAAGCCAGCAGTGTTAGATTCCTCCAAAGCTGGGGTGATAGGCATTTTTGAGCTGCTCAAACTCAGGTTCCCTGCAACAGCAGTGTGTGCTCTGAACCACTGAGAAATCTCTCCAGCCCTTATTAGCACGTATTAATTATGCATAGTGTGTTTAATTATGATATTTCATAGGTGTGCATAATGCATTGTGACTATATTTGTCCTCCATTACCCTCACCCCATACACACTCCTGATGGTCCCTTTTCTCTTCCCAACTAACTCCAACTCTCATGATTCACACTGAGGTTTTTTTGGGTTGCCTACAAGATCATGGGCATCCTCTCAGTGGCAATACTACTGGAGAAAGTGTTTCTCCTTCCCCATTCACTCTTTTGTTTCTCTCTGTGTGTGGTGTGTGTGTGCAAATATCTAAATATATTTTCATTTTTCTATTTCTGATTTATTGCCTAAAGTTTTGGAATTGAATCTAAAAACATCTTTGCCTAAATCAAAGTCATGGAAAAAAAGGAAAAAAAAACCCACATTTCTAGTAAATTACTAGAAATTGAATTCCTAGTAAGTTGAAGATAGTACCAAGTACTACAAGCCAAATCCAGAAAGAAAAACAACACATATTTTCACATGTGTGTGCCATCTGCAAATGCATAGGCAGAGAGCAGGACGCTCAGCTCATAGCTGGGGCTGGGAGAACCATGAAATGAGAAACACAGGGTACCAAGCAGCAACTGGACAGGAACAAAAATTTTGATGCTCTGCTGAGTGCTATCACATGACATGATGAGCTCATCGAAGGGCTGAGTCCTTTGTTTCAAAGGCTTGAGAGTGTGGGTCTCATTGAGGACCTTACCGAATGTTTGAGGGGATAGGTGGGTTGTTGAGAGTATTTAGCTACTTCTCTGTATTCATAGTTTCTAACATCACTCTTTTTTTTTTGTTTGTTTTGGTTTTTGTTTCTTTTTTAAGACAGGAGTTCTCTGTAGACCAGGCTGGCCTCAAACTCAAAGATCTTCCTGTCCCTGCCCCTGAGTGCTGGAATTAAAGGCATGGCCACCCCTGCTTGGCTGCTTAATGTCACTTTTTATCTCATAAATATGCACAGCTGTGACTTTCCAATATTACTGTTTGTAAATGCGTATCATTTTTCTTCCTGCATCCCAGCGAAAGCAGCATCTGTGTTTGCTGTTGATTGACTTTCAGCTTGACAGCTTCTTGGGGAGCTCACCACCAAACTCAGAGTATTGTGAGCCTAAGAGAAACTTCTAATGACTCATTTTAATCCCTTTTGTACTAGTGAAGTTACAATCTTGTTCCCCTTAAATATTTAAGCTTAACAGACAACCTATGTTTACTGATAATTTTATGATTTTGATCAAACCCAGAACCATCTTTTTCATTTACTCTTTAGTTAATTTGCATATTTAATAGTAAGCATCACATCTATTTGGCTAATCAAATTTCCTTGGCTGCTTCAAAATACAGATGTAATGCAATTGACCTCAAACATTTCAAAGCAAGCAAGGGAGGGCTGCAAACACAAGACGCAAACTCTCCTAAGCATTTAAACGACTCATCATTCTGCTAAATCAGCCTATTTTTGTACATAAAATCTCTTTAAGCCTTTCAAAATCATTTTAAAAATGAACAGAACATGCACAGGACAACATACAGTTATATTTAAACAGAACTTACATAAGTGTACACTGCATTCCTACACCTCCAGAATTATAAATTATTTATCCAACTAAGGAACAAGACAAGCATACCAAACCAATCGGCATTACAAGGTCAACAGCATAGAACAGTGACATGATCTCTAAATTAAATGCCCTGGAGACCTCAGGCCCAGGACCCCGCTGCTCTGGGATCAGTGTCTTCTTGCAGGCACACTTTCATGTCATGTCCTGGCCTTAGTAGTAGAAAATTCATGGCTTCCAATTGTATCAATTAGTTAATTGAAATTTCTGACAAGCCGATGGTTTTTACCCTCCACCCCAGCGACCTGCTCCTGAATGATTAACAGTAAGTGCTTTCTAGATCTAGATTTGGGTTTTAAATCTCATTTTCTGTGGTTCTTATGCATATTTCTGCCCTAGCATGGGGGTAGTCTTATGGAATTTCCAGCCACTTAGCTGAGCCGTGTCTCATAACCTTACCCTGAATGTTGCTATCCACCCTTGCCAATTCTTTCTTTATTCACTGAGAACTTCTAATCTAGATATGCCAAAAGTCCCACATTAACAGTCCATGTCTGAGTCTCCTCAGTATTTCTAATTTAATTTTGTGTGGCTAAAAGAGAATTATAAACTACCCAAGCTTAGATGTTATGCTAGGCTTTCTGGGATTGTTGGTCTGTGGAAGCTGATTTCAGCTCTTGTCTCAGCGGCTCTCAGTGTACCTTTAGGGCTGAAATGAGATGTCTACACTGACAATTATCTTTTGTACCTGACAACTAAGGCAAGGCCTAGCCCATCGTGTGTGTTCAGCCTGAGTTGAGTGAATGAAAAAGATGCTAAGAGAGATGAAGGATTGCTCCCTGAATCACTCCTTCATCTGTTTCTCAGACCTTTCCCTGGAGGACTCACAGAAGAGGTAGGCTAAGGGCAAAGATTCTTCTGTCTCTCTTTGGAAACCTGACACTTTATGTCAACCACAGCATCTCTCTGACAATTAGACCCTCATTCCAAGCTTCATATTGATGCTGCCCAGTATTTCAGAATTTTATCCAAATCCCACGATGTTTGCATGGAGTGAGCATGACCACAAGTGACCCATGCCCCACCCTACCCTCCATGCCCCACCCTACCCTCCATGCCCCACCCTACCCTCCATGCCCCACCCTACCCTCCATGCCCCACCCTACCCTCCATCCCTCAGATAGCCTGATGATGCCAAACATGGCTCTAGGTCAAGGACAAAAAGCAACAGGTGGTGCCATAGCCATTAGAGATAAAGGAAACAAAGGAAGCTCATTGGTGGGAGGGTGAGGTGTTGATCGTTACTATCCTGGAAGATGGGGCCTGGAGGCTGGGTAAATTCCAATAATTTACTAGATACTTTAAAGAATTTTTTAAATGAGAGGAGCAATACTTTTAAAACATAGGTAATGCTGATGGACAATGTCATAGGTGATGCTGATGGACAATGTCAATATCCTTTATGGCAAACATTACAGGCTGCTCATTCAATTTTCTCTGTTTCTTCCTGAGAAATGTAACTCATATTCTGTTCAGGGAGAAAGAGCAGCAAGGCAAAAAGCTTTAGTCTCCAGCCTCTCTTATAGTTAGAAGCTATCTAGTGAAATTTAAATAGTCTTCAATTGAAATAGAAGTCCCCAGAAGTCCTTGAAAAGGCGGGACTGATTTGTTTTACCAATGAGTCCTCCTATGTATTGTCTTTCCCAGCCATCTTGTGAGCCTACAGAGGAGAATGGAGAAAACCTGAAGAAACGCTTGCATAAACTTAGTTTTTAGTTACTAGCACCCACAAAATCCCTGATATCGCCTAAAATGAAACATAATTAATAGAGGATAAAATAACTCATAAAAAACATTTAGTAAGCAACATTATATGCAAAGAACTGGACAGACTATGTGGGGACCAGGTATAAATCTGACCTGCTGGGAAGTCACTGTCCGCAAGAGGAGATAAGACGTGTACCTAAAGACTAATCTGAGACAGAAAGTGAAAAGTTCCCCCCATGACATTAGGCCATAGGACACTAGCTTAGGGGACTCCCTGAAAAAGCTGAGGTATGCTATTCCAAACAGCAAGTCTGAGGAAAAATAATGACATCACAATGTACAGGAGAGAAAAAATGGTACATTCCCTGAAGAGAAAGAGGCACAGATGATTGATAATTTCTTCTGACTGACTGTTATCTGTATAATTCATATCTATGAGCCACTTGGGGCCAGAGGTAAAGGATGGCATTAAGAGCCCTGTCAACTGTTGGCTGCATGAGCATTCCCAGGAAAGAAATTCCCCATGTTCATGGAACGGAACTAATAAAGCAACAGGAGGGCTGTTACAACCATGATGTGGCAGCTGATCAATTCAGCACTTGGCCCCTGCAGGAGCAGTAATTAACTGCTTTGACCCCTGCTCCCATTCACCTAGGGGAAAAATAATGAAGTATGTACCTTATGGTTCCCTGATGCCTTGAGGAGTCCTGCTACATTAACCCTCAATTTTACAATACAAAGATCGTTTTTTCTGCTCATGTAGAAAAAAAGAAAATGGTTTTTCAGATTTCTAAGATCCAAACGGCCTCTTTGTTTTTACCAGCTCTTCACTGAAGCAATGTTTCCCATTAACCCTCTGCAGACGCCATGTCTAGCTATGGGAGACTGTGACAAATGGGCTCAGGGCTGGGGATGTGGCTCAGCAGCTAGAGTGCTTGCCTTATGTGCATCAAATCCTGGGTTCAATCCCCAGCACCCATACTTAGCCATGGTGGTACACATCTGTGGTGGTTTGAAAAGGAATGGCCCCCATAGGCTCATATATTTGGATGCCTGGTCATTAGGGAGTGAAAGGACCTTGACAGGAATTATGACCTTATGGGAGGAGGTGTGTGCTTATTGGCAGAACTGTGTCATTAGGGGTGGGCTATGAGGTTTCAAATGCTCAAGCCAGGCCCAACATCAGGCTCTTCCTGCTGCCTGTGGATGGGTGTAGAACTCTCTCAGCCACCTCTCCAGCACCATGTCTGCCTGCATGCAACCATGCTTCCCACCATGACAAGAATGGACTAAACCTCTGGAAGTGTAAGCAAGCCCCAATCAAATGTTTTCTTTTTTAAGAGTTGCTGTGGTCATGGCATCTCTTCCCAGCATTAGAACTTTGACTAAGACACACCTATAATATAATATGGGCCTTTTAGGAGATTCCAGCAAGGAGAGGTTAGCTAGTTGCTCCTCAGCTTCTCTGAGATGGCAGGTTTTCACCCCAGCCTTTGATCTTGACTCTTATTTTAAATAGAACAATAGAGATTTAGTCAAAGCTACCTTTAACCACAGGGACAGGGCCGGTGAGAACTGAATTCCCACCAGGCTGTAGCCTGAGCAGCCAGGCTGCTGCCAGAAAAGCAGGCCATAACTGTGGAGTCACAATTGCCCACTGAAATAGCAGATTAAGGTGCAGCCACTGTGCCAAAGATGAAACAACAAGGAATCACTAAGGCCTTTCTTGCTTATGAATTCATGATAAAAATCTAGAATTTGCTTATAATATATATTAGCATGTACCAAAAGAGTATTTCTGCTGACTGAATTCTAGGCAGCCCTGATTTCATAAAACAACTCCTTTATGATAAATGCCCTATAAATCACAAGAAAAATGCATAATGTGAATGACTATATATTTTATCTATAGACTAACAGAAGTTGTTTGTAAAGGTGCTTTTTCTTATAAGTTTGATGCTAGCCATGGCTATAGCAAAACTCTACTTTAAAAAAAATGTCTTGGGTTGGGTGAGCTCACTGTGAAGTTGTAAACATGGAAAGGCTGTCCCCATTACTCATCTGGCATGGACAGCATGGGTGGGGGAGAAATGCCCCCCACCCCCTGCCTATCAGCTGGCAGGCTGACCAACCCTGTAACTACCCAGGCCCAGAACCAGGATTGTAAATTGGCCTACTCCAACATCCAGCCCATCTATGATGTGCTAGAGCACGTTAAGGGGCAGGCCAGTCCTGCAGACCCAGACCCACAGGGTCTCTATGACACACAGCAGCATCAGGATGACCAGGAGTTCCAGTGAGGACCCAGCATCAGCAGTGTAGCAGAAACCAGAGGCCTCAAATTAGACTCTCAGCAATGAACACGGGCAAGTAAAAACATGTGGATGAAAGGGCTTGCCACATGACTCAACTGGGTCACACTGCAGCTTCCAGGATGAGGCTGAATTTTCATTTTTCTTTTTTTTTTTAATTTTACTTTATTTTGGGCGGGGGTCGGGGGTGGGAGGGATCGTCCCAAGAATACAACACAGATACCGATACAGAAGGACAGGGAATGGGATGGAGGTGCATGATGTAAAAGACACATAGAATAAATAAAAAGACAGTTAAAAATATTTTGGACAAAAAAAGAAAATGTTGGGATAAATAAAACTGAAAATATAACACAACTAAACCTAAGGGATACTATAAAAGCAGCACTTTCAGGGAAGTTTACAAGTTAAAATCAATTAACCATCAATTAGTCAATCAAGGAAAGAAGGACAAACGGAATTCAAAGAGCAAACAAAGTGTTATACAAGTCAAGGAACTCAAAAAAGCAAGAGGTCAACTGAAACCCTAGTTTAGAAGGAAGAAAGAAGGAGCAGGGCAGTGGTGGCACGCCTTTAATCCCAGCACTCAGGAAGCAGAGGCAGGTGGATCTCTGTGAGTTAGAGGCTAGCATGGTCTACAGAGTGAGTTCCAGGACAGCCAGAGCTATTATACAAAAAAAAAAAAACAAAAAACAAAAACAAAAACAAAAAAACACTATCTCGGGAAAAAAAAGTAAGAAGGAAGGAAGGGAGGGAGGGAGGGAGGGAGGGAGGGAGGGAGGGAGGGAGGGAGGGAGAGAGGGGAGGAGGGAGGGAGGGAAGGAGGGAGGGAGGAAGGAAGAAAGAGAAAGAAAGGGAAGGAAAGAAAAAAGGAAGGATATAGATCAGAGCAGAAAGAAGCAAAATAGAGACCAGATTACAATCAATGAATGCCAAAGATGGTAAAATGAAGAGTTGCTGTTTTGAAAGGACAAGGAAAATTGACAAAGCTTGGGCTGCACTTGCAGAGAAAAGGTAGAAGATAGGATAAATAAAAATACAGCTGATAAAAGATGCATTGCAATGGCAACAATAAGATTTTCATAAATAATTAGGTAACAATTGTAAGAAATGAATGACTTTCTGGATAGATGTGACATACCAAAACTGAGCTGTGGAATTGTAGGAAACCTGAACAAACCAATAACATTGCATCAATAAGTCTCTTGATAAAGTAAACCCCAGGATCAATATTTTCACTGATGGATTTCACCAAATGTTTAAAGAAACACCAATTCTAAAGACATGTGCAAACCAGTAAATGTAACTCATACCAACTTAATAAAGGACAAAAAGCATATGATCATCTCAATAAAAGCATAGAAGTCATTCTATAAAATCCAACACCTACTCATGATCAAAAAAAAACTTTTAAAAATTAGATATAAATAGATTGTACCTCAAAACAGCATCCTTAACCACACAGAAGAAGGAAAAGTTAACATTCTTTCTTCTAACATCAGAGACAAGGCACACATGTTCAGTGTTGCTGATATTACTAAACACAGCACCGGCAGTCTTAGCCATGGCAATAAGAAAAGAAAAGAAATAGAATTTATCCAGTAATAAAGAAGGGGTTAATTTACCCCTGTTTGCAGACATCAGAACTTTATGTGGAGAAGCATCCAAAGATTTCATCCAAACTGTTAGATCTGATAAATAAACTCAGAAAATTTACAGAACATAAAAACAACCTACCAAAGTACAAAATTTCTCTATACAATAGTCATAAAATTGTTGAAAAAGAAATAATAACAGCAATTTAATTCACAGTAGTTACAAAATTACCTAGGAATAAATTTAAGCAAGAAATGAATGGGGTCCATAAGGAAAAGACAAAACTCTGATGAAACTGAAGAAGACAACACACACAAAAGCATTCCATGTTCACAGATTAGAAAAACTGGTTTATTGATCAGCTGTTCTAATTGATCTCTTTTGTTGTAATGGATACCATGGCCAAAAGCAACTTGAGGAGATTTATTTCATCTTACAACTCCCAGGTCATACTCCATAATGGAAGGAAGTCAAAGCAGGAGCTAAATGGGGGGAGTACTGTTCACTGGCTAGCTCAGCCTGCTTTCTTATACAACCCAGGACCACCTGCCCAAGGATGCTACCACCTGCAATGGGCCCTCCCACATCCAACAATAATCAGGAAAATTCCCCCACAGATTTGATGTAATTACTATCAAAATATCAATGGTATTATTACTAATACATTTTAAAAAACTGTTATTGAGTATGTTTTCCCCGCTGGTCTGGTCCCTCTGCCACACCAGCCCCAAATAACACATAGAGAAGCTGTATTAAATACAAAGCTGTTGGCCAGTTTCTTATCTGCTAGCTCTGTCTTAAATATTAATCCATTTCTATTAATCTAAGTATTTCCACGTGGTCTCATCTTACTGAATAGAAGGCCCAGCATTCTACTCTCTCCATCCTCCATCTTGAATCTCCTCCCTACTTCTTCCTCTCTCTTCCTAGTCTCCTAGTCCCGCCTATCTTGCTTTCCTATTGGCCAACAGTGCTTTATTCATTAACCAATGCGAGAAACATATTTACAGAATGACATCTCCCATCATCTCCTCTTTTCTGTCTAAATAAAAAGAAGGGTTTTAACTTTAACATAACAGCTTTATATCTAATACAAGATCTCTGTGTGTTATGTGGGGCTGGTGCAGCTCTGGTACCAAACCCACAGGGAAAAACAACTCTTAACAAAATGGCGTCAGCAATGTGGCTAATAAGAACTTCCACTTAAAACTTAACAAAAGCTTAAGAAAGGGTTTTAGAAACAAAAGAACAAAGACAAGTAAGGCTTCTTGGTAGCAGCATTTTTTCAGTTGGGCTCTGTTTTGCTAGAGATAAGCAGAGATTTACATGGCTCCTTTAAGGGAGGTTTCCTGACTCAGCAAAGCAGTAAAAAAAAAAAAAAAAAAACCAGAAGACTTTTAAAGATCTCTGCTAACAACTGAATGATGTGTACAAGAACTGGCAATGGCAATGACCACATCTCCAAGCCAGCAACATGCTGCTGGATGGCAGCGTAGGTCAAGGCAGTGAGCATAGCTCTCAGTTCTGGCGGTAAAAGTACCTGCCACCATCTTGGATAGACTGCTGCTAATACAGCTGTGGCTTTCATTGTAGCAATGTTGTTTAGCAGATAAAAAACTCATGGCCCAAAAAAAGATAAAGATTTACAGTAAAGACAGATTCAGATTAAGAAAAACCACTAAAGGTTTACAATGTGTTTTAAAATATACATAGGCTTGGGAGAGAAAAATAAACAGGATAAAATGGTTTTAAAAAGAATAATAAAAAGACAGAGAGTAGCTGGGTATGATGGCACACGCCTTTAATTTCAGCACTCGTGAGACAGAGGCAAGCAGATCTCTGTGATTTCAAAGTAAACCTGGTATACAGAGTTAATTCCAGGACAGATAAAAATTACGCAGAGAAACCCTGTCTCAAAATATGTAAAAATAGAAGTAAAAGAGTAATAAAAAAGCCACGTAAAGATGGAAAGCACAAGAAGAGTCTGGATACTATATGCTGTTCTTTTATCTTTAAATTGTTTGACTGCCGAGGAAATAACAACTGTTAAAAGAAATACTACAGGATTAATTCAATTTATATATTTTAAAAATGCTTTGACTCCAAAATTTAAGTCTAAGGACAGGTTACTGGGGAAAAGGATTTCTATTTTTGTTTCCACAGAAAATAAAAAGCTGTGGATTCCAGACTAACATGGTTTGATCAAGCCAGACCCCCTGAAACTAAGTCCCAGGTGATCCAACATTCAAAACAGCTTGGGCAAGACAGCCTTGCAGACTACAGCCAAGATTTCTGCGTCTTCTTAGCATCCCATGACAGCGCCCCCTACCAGCAGGAAGAAGTTTGGAAAGAACAATGCCAAATTCCCAAATATTATTTATAAATGTTTGTTTTCATTTAAATGGGGTTGGTTATAAATGGTTAATGGTCACAACCAATCTCTTTTTTTTTTAAAGATAAAAAGGGGATTATGGTATAGAAATGAATACTTGGGTTTGGAATGGATTTTCATTTATTGATACAATTTAAGGTCAATTTTGTGATATGTATATTTCTCCTCTTGTTTAGGTATTATGTTTATATAGCTCATTTAAAAATTTAATGTATAATTTAGTACATATTATAATTACCTATGATAGTCAAAACTTAGAGTTAAGTTAGTTAGGTTTTCAAGATGTACAGAGAAATATTTGAGATGGATAGGCATTCTTCAAACCTTTCAAAGACCTACACACTATGGCATTTAAAATGGTTTAGGGTTTTTCTTCACAGTGAGACATAATTGCTCCTGGTAGCACCAACTGTGACAGAAAAGAAGATGGACATTGAAGAAACTTGTTATGGAGTTTACTTTCAATATGGCAAGACTAGCCATTTGGGCAAGATGCCATTGGGTAAGACATGCAGGACCCACAGGAAAGTGACTGCTGATACAAGATAGACAGTGCTACAGTATTCCTGCTTCCTGGAAGGGTCTGCCAAGCAGACATTCTGCAGGGCACAGAGAAAAGTGACTTTCAAACTGCCACTACAGGCAGACAGTTTAAAGTTCCCTGCTTTGCTGAGGAGTCTGCCAGACACACTATGGCCTATGGACGGAAGATGGAACATTACAGAAGAATTTCAGGTAGCGAGATGTTTCAGTCATTTCTAGAGTTTATATAGAGTTTATATACTATCCTTCTGTGGTCTTTGATGGAGTTGAAGACAGATAGTTATGGTTATAGTTTTCCTTAGTTAGGATTAAAGTTAAGTTACATATAGGACTTTAAACTCACAAAGATAAGATAGATGATAAAATTTCTTTAAATCTTGCATGTTAATGGACTAAACATTGTTAACCGTGGTTCTTATTTGATAACTGTTTTGTTATATATTTTGCTATGTTAAGGTTAAAAGCATTCTTTTTATTTTAGACAGAAAACAGGAGATGATGAGAGATGTCATTCTGTAAATATGTTTCTCTTATTGGTTAATAAATAAGGCACTGTTGGCCAATAGGAAAGCAAGATAGGTGGGACTAGGAGACAAGGAGGATTCGAGGAGTCAACATGTAGAGACTTGAGAGAACAGAGGTCTGGGCCCTCTCTCCAGTAAGATGAGACCACATGGAAATACTTAAATTAATAGAAATGGGTTAATATTTAAGACAGAGCTAGCCAATAAGAAATGCCAACAGAATTATATCTAATACAGTGTCTCTGTGTGTTATTTGGGGCTGGCATAGCAGCAGGACCAGACCGGCAGGAAAACCTGCTCATAACAAAAACCTGAAATGTGTAAGAAATCATGAAAGACCCCAAATAGCCAAACCAATCAGACAAAAGGGAGGAGCGCTGGGCAATGTAGTACCTGTTTCAAATACATCTAGAGGCTGTTTATTGAGAAAGAGATTAATTTGAAGAATACATAAAAATCAAAATCAGCAGAAAATGATTTTAAAATTTATAAATTAGCTGGATAAACATTTCTCAGAGAAGTATTTGCAAATAGCCAACAAATATTATTTCAAAAATGCATTGGGCTGGGAGTAAGGCTCAATGGTAGAGCCTTTGCCTAGCATTTCCAGGATGGAGATTTGATCCCTGAGACACACATCTCAACATCACTGACCAGAAAAATGCAAATAAAACCACAATGAGCGATAGCCTTATCCCAGTTACACAGTTGTTATCAAAGATTAAAGATAGCATGTGCTGGTGAATGCATTCTTAGCTCTTCTTTTGTCCTTGTCTGCCTGTGTCTTTTCTGTTTGAGAACAGCTAAAGCTTTGCAAATGTTGTTTGTCTTCTCAATAACTCTTCATTGTCCTTTGTGTTCATGCATAAGAGCATTTGTCATTTTCTTCTCAGGTGTGATCTGCCAGGCTTTATCCCCCCCCCCCCACACACATCCCTCTCTCCCTCCCTTTCTACTCCCATCCACCCACCCATCAATCCCCCTCCCTTCCTCCCTCCCTCCCTCCTTCCCAGGGACTTACACATGCTAGGAAAGTGCTCTACCACAGACTTCCAGCCAGATTTTATTCTCAGAAATTAAGGAGTATTTATTTTCTCTTTTGTAAAGAGTTGTCTAAGATGAAATGACTTCTCCCATCATGTTTTCTAGAACTTGCTGATGAACACAGGCCTGAATTTTTTTTTTTGAGGAACATTTTGGATTGCAGATTTAGTTTCTGTAATTATTATAAGCAGGAAGGCTGAACATATGGCTTATCCTCTAACTGGAGCATGTTTGAGAATTAAGGGGGTTATGAAAATAATCAAAGGCATTAATATTAGGTGTAAGCTGGGGCTGCTGTGGACAAAATGAAATACTGGGGCTCTAATAAGAGTCCTATATCTTGTGTTTTTGTTTGTGGGCCTAGCCTACAGTACAATTTCCTATTTCTGACTATAGATTGCCTATTTCTTCCCAAATAAGTTTTGGTAAGTTGTGTTTTTAAGGGAATTTTGCATGAAATGTTTAGTTGAGAATCTTTTTAAAATATTTTCTGCTATTTTATTTTGATATGTGATTTATTTTTTAAAATCTTTACTACATAAATTCCCATACCAATTTTTGTTTCCTTGTTTGTTTCTTTGTTTCTTTGTTTGTTTTGTTTTTCAAGACAGGGTTTCACTGTGTAGTCTTGGCCATCCTGGAACTTGATTTGTAGACCAGGCTTGCCTTGAACTCATAAATCCACCTGCCTCTGCCTCCCAAGTGCTAGAACTTAAAGGAGTGCACCACCACCACCACCACCACCCGGTTTTCCCATACTGTTTTTAGGACTCCTGGCTTAATTGTTCTTTTTTTCTAAGAACTTTGTGCAATTTGAAACCACTGAGATATCTTGAGACTTTATGTTTTCTTTGAACTTAGTCAATGTCTGTATGTGAGAAAATAGAAACTCTATAGCAACTAAAGACCTTACTATGTCAATTTTGTTATTTTGCTAAATCTTGGCATCTTCACTGGTCTTTGTTTTCTATTTATATCAACAACAGAAATATAATACAAACACTGTTTCTATAGATTTGTCTGTTTCATCTTGAAGTTCTGTCAGTGTTTGCTTTATATTATCTTGAATATATACATATACGTATACATATATATATGTATATTCACAACTTTGTAGTTGTCATGTACTCCCAACAAATCAAACTTTGTAATCAACACCAAGTTATATGCACTCTGTAATTTAATTTCTCTCAAGCTGTTGTCTTAGGATAGCTGTGCTAGTTTTCCTCGGTTTAGGATTGTCTGCTTTGTCTTTCTTAGTCCCTTACCTTTTAACTTCTGCATTCCTCTATTGTGTTTTCAAAAAGAGTATGTTTTGTGTAAATGGCATCTGAAGAGTGTCTTATATTTGGAGCACTCCATCCATTGTCAAAACTATAGTGAATCCTACAGAGTCCAGAATGTGTTGTGGAACCATTCCTGAAAGCACAGTTCACATTCTGTGGCCACTTATGTATGCAAATAGTGTTTGTAATTTCTGTTTGCTTTACCTGTTCCATGATTTTCTTCCTTTCTTAGGTTATTTTGGACTTAGTGAGTATTTTAATTATTCAGATCTTCCAAATATTTTGAAATTTATGCATTCTGTCAAACCCAGAGAGACAAATGCCATATGATCTCACTTGTATATGGGATCTAAAAACGTTAAACAGTAGTAGCATAGACAGTGTTGTTTCCAAAGGCCCTAGGAGGGGAGATGTTGATCAATGTGTACAGAGTTACATTTAGAGAGGAGGGATAAACTCTATTGTTCTATGGCACAGAGGATACTACAATTAGATAATAATATATTATATACTTCAAAATAGCCCGAAGGGAAGATTTAGAATCTTCTTGCCAAAGAGAAATGGTAAGTGTTTGGTATGATAAGTACAGTTACTGATTTGACTCCACAACTTAGCAACTGGATCCCATGTGGAGGCACTCAGTCACCAAGTGGCAGTAGAGTCTAAGCAGTTCCCAGAATAGTTTGTGTAACCAGAGCTTTTCTGTCCCACCAGTCAATCCCACAGCCACTTATAAAATAATCACTCAAAGGCTTACTTAACATTTATTATAAATGCTTGGCCAATGGCTCAGGCTTATTACTAGCTAGCTCTTACATCTTAAATTAACCCATTTCTATTAATCTATATATTGTCACATGGCTGTGGTGTTACCTCATTTTCTATATGTCTTGCTTTCTTGGCAGCAGGCTGGTGTCTCCTTGACTCTACCCTTTCTCCTTGTATCTCTGTTTGATTTCCTGCCTAGCTATATTTTGCCCTGCTATAGGCCAAAGCAGCCTTATTCATCAACCAATAAAAGCAACGCATATTCACAGCATACAGAAGGACAATCTAACATCAAGTGTGACCATAGATACCTATGGCATTGGCCTGTTCATCATGGCATCCCTGAAAGTGAAATAGATTAGAAGCTATTAAACTTTCAGAAAAATAAAGTCTAACTTGACTCACAAAACTGAATCACACCCTTTGAAGCAAGTGCCAGGGTCAATTTATAGAGCCAGTCCAGTTAAATGAAAGGAAGCTAGACTCTCCTTTAAGGGAGGACCCTGTTTAAAAAAAATATTAGACTGTTAGACATTCTACCCTTCTCCCTCTAAGGTACCCACAGCCATTTACCAAGATAATGGTGCATTGAGAAGAAAAGAATCAGCTCTTTGGGGATCCTGTTGACTCTGAACTGACCCTAATTCTCAAAGACTCAAAGAGTCACAATGGTCTTCCAGTAATTTGTAAGTGCTGATGGAGGTCAGATGATCATTGAATTTCAGGAGTAACAACACTCACAATGGGACCAGTGGTTCCCTAACCCTACCACATGGCTCCTTTCCCAAGTTTTAAAATCCAAAATTGAAACAAACTTACTCAGCCACAGGCAGAATACCCATTTTGGTTCCTTGACCTGTGAAGTGAGACTGTGATGGGTACAGAGACTAAGAAGCCACCACATAAACTTTCTCTACCTAGAACAATACTAAGGTAAAATCAGCACCCATTTCGGGTGGTGGTGGGGATGCAGCAAGTAGTTCTGACAGCAAACACCGAACTCTGCAAAGGTGGCAATTTTCACCCCATCCCCATTCAGCAGTTCCGTTGGTCTATGCAGGTGGATAGACCTAGGAGAATAACAGTGGACAATCACGAGTTTAAACTTAACTATGTATTACTCCCATCTGAAGTAGCAAATGTGGTTTCCTTGCTTGAGCAAATGAACATACCCCCTGGTGGCTGGTATGTAGGTATTGATTTGGTAAATGCTCTCTTAATGCATCCTTATTAATAAAAACCACTAGAAGTGTTTTGCTTCCAGCTGGTTGGTAAAGCCTGTAATATGCTCTCACTACCCTGAACCAGGTTCCTGTCTGTGTATCAGAATTTAGTTCACAGGAAACTTCATGTTTCCCTTCACACCACAGCACACTGGCCCGTGGCATAGATGACCTTCTGCTTATTGGATTTGGTGAATGGGAGGCAGCAGCCAATCTGTAATTACTAGTAAGATATATTCACATGTCGATGGGTGGTAAATAAATACTTTTTTTTAAAATTCAGGGGTCTTCCATCACAGGGGAATTCTGCAGTTTCTGTCAGGTAGACATAGTATGTATCTTCAAAGATGGAGATTGTGTGTTGCATAGCCCCCTTCTATAACCAAAGATGTAAAAATGCCTAATGAGTGTAACTTTTGGAAGAGAACACCTGCTGCCCCAGCCCACTTATCAAGTAATGCAAAAGGCTGTTAGTTTAGAGTGGGGATGAGAACAGAAGACGGCTCTGCAACACCTCCAGGCTGCCAAGCATGCTGCTCTGCCACTTGGTACATACCACGCAGCAGGTGCAACTATGCTGGAAAGTCTTGGTGGCAGAGAGGAATGCTATTTGGAGATTTTGGCAAGTACTGAAGATGAAGAGACTGCTGTGCTCTGGAGATAACCGTCCCCTTTTTGAGAAGGAGATTCTTGGCCCGTTGTGTATACAATGCTTACTAATGAGTCACCAAGCTACCATATGACCTAAGCTATCTACCCTCAACTGCATGGGGTCTGATCACAAGGTCATGAAGGTGAGTGTACACAGCAGCACTCCGTCACCAAATGGACCCAGTATCCGTGAAACTGATCCTGACTGAACACAAATAAGTTATGTGAGAAGGACCTGATGTCTGTGGTCCCCACTCCTGATGCCCCCTGCCTCTTCTTCTAGTCATAACTACATCTGTGCAAAAAGTCTTACAATGAGCAGACAGGAAGAGCAGACTTGGGTCCGATTATGGAGAGTTATGCGTGACATACAGTCATCACCGGAGAGTACACTGTGGTACTAGAGCCCCTTTCTGGGATATCTCTGAAAACTGTGTAGAGGAAAATACTCCCACTGAGCAGAGAGATGAGCAGTGCCCTGGCTGATCATTTTACTTGGAAGAGGTGGCCAGATATATAGTGATTTGTGGCCTGTGGCCAATGGTTTGGATGGATGAGACTTGTATGTAGTGTGGTTAGAGAATTGGCGACAAGAAGACATTTGTGATCTAAAGAATGCTCATGAAGGAATGAAAAGCATAGGAGGCTTTTAACACCAAGTGACAAATATGGTATGCTCTGTGGAAAGAGGCATTGTGGTCATGAACAAAGTGGCTGTAGGCCAGGAACAGCAGCTACCCACAGGCTTGGCAACATGTATTTCCACTCAAGGCTGTTGTGGCTTCCACAATTGCCAAGTCCCTGATCTTCCTGCAGCAGAGAACAACACTAACCCAGAATGTGAAGCTGTCCCCTGGGATGATTATCCAGCTACTTGGTGGCAGGTTAATTATATTGACTCTTCTGCAAAGGAGGGACAACATTTTGCTCCAGGTGGAATGGATAGTTAATCTGCATATGGATCTACCTCCCTGAACACAGTGCTTCTGCCGAATTTGCAACTGTGGACTTACAGAATGCCTTCTCCACAGTCCTGGCATTCTTGATTACTTGCTTCTGATCAAGGAACCCTCTGGCCTGCAAACAGGGCAATAGCAATCAATGGACCTACTGAATTTACCATGCTCTCCATGGCTTAGCCAAAGTGTCATAAATTGATGACTTACTGACCGCAGAGTTTTGTTTTACACTGTACTGGAGACTGAGAAGTCCAAGATCAAGTCATTGGCAGATTGGGGTTTGATGAGAGCCTACTGGTGCTCCATGCCCAGGTGGCAGAAGGGGAACACAGCCTTGTATGCCACCAACCTCATTTGGGAAAGTTTTAACATAGTCACCTCCCGCAAAGCCTGCAGGACACAATGGCATTACCATTAAGGGACATCCACTAATATATACATTTGGGGGAACACACACTCAGACTCTAGCATCTACCTTGATAGAATGTTGGAAGGGCCTTTTGAATGCTATAATGAAACACTATGTGGGAATGCCTTGCCCAGATGGGCAAGGTTCTTCAGAAGATTACCAATGTTTTGGACTAGCTTTCAGCAAAGGTTGCCATCTTCTAGAATCAGGATTTGTAGGTTTGAGGATTGTGGAAAAGGAATGAACCCCAGTGCATCATTGGCAAAAATGTTGTTCCCTGTCCCAGAGATCATGTGCTCCATTGTCCCAGAGGCCTTAGCACCAAAGGGAGAAATGCTTCAATTAGAAGCCACAAAAGAATGGCTATACTGAGCTGAAAACACAGGCAATTTGGACTCCTTATGCCTCAGAATCGACAAAGAAAGGAGTTACTGAGCTGGGTGGAGGTGACTGGGGACCCATGATGTTGATTACAATGGAAGTGAGGAAGAGGGTGTCTAAAATGAAGACATAGTGGCACTATATCCTGTGATTAAAGCCAATGGAAAACTAGATCCCAGCTAAGAAAGGGCTACTAACAGCCCAGACCCATTAGGAATGGAGGTGTGGGTCATCCCACCAAATGAAGGGTCACATCCAGGCAGGCTTCATTATATTGTTAGGCTTGATCATATGCAGTCTATTCCTAATTGTGGTGCATGCTTGGTAGATTGGTCCTTTCATCTTTATACAATGCCTTTATTTTTTCTTGTAACAACTTTGTTCCTGAAAGTTTGTTCTGTCTGATATTCACACTGCCATTCCAGCTCCTTTATTACTGTATTATGGAATGTGCCTTTCTATTCCCTTTTCTTTTAACCAACTTGTAACTTTTAAGTGTTTCTTTTGGTGACAGATTGGGGAAGAGAGGACAGAGGTTGGTCAAGTCAAAATGCCATAAACATCATTCTCACCAAGATTCAGTAGGTTTTTGTTGGGGTTTGGTTGTTATTGGGTTTTTGTTTTGTTTGTTTTTAGTACACCTCCTTGGAGTGTTGCAAACCCCTCTAATCTTTGGAGTTCTCAAGAGACTGGGTTTGGCCATGTTTGCAGTGCTCTGCCTTTTATGTTGATGATGATTTTTTTTTTCTGCCATTCTGAAAACGCTTCACTCATGTTTCTTTCTGTCTCTCATTTTCCTGAATTGGTCCTTCTGCCTTTGATTATGTAAACCACTCAGCACAAAGTAGTGTTTCATCAAACACCCTACAAGCAGCAAAAGCTATGCAAAAGGATAAACAAATAAAAGAGAAGGTTAATGTTTGCTGGTGGGACTCATTTCTTAAGGTTATGTTGGGCATGGCAGTTCTCAGGTCTCAGGAGGTCAAGGCAGGAATATTGTAATGGAATTTAGCAAGCACCTGTCTCTAAATGACAAAACGGGAGTGTAGCTCAGTGACAAAATGTTTGCCTATTATGCACTATCCCCAGGGTGGGATCCTCAGCTCTGCTCCAAGGCTCCAAGCATCAAATACACACATATGTGTGTATTTGAAGCATTGGAGACCTACCAGTCCCTTATTTTCTGTGACAGCTAAAAGCCCTGGACAAATGGAAGGGAAATGGGTATAGATTTGCTTTCCTATGTGAGTGTGAAATAATGTTGGAATCCCAAACCACAGGGAAATCGATGGTATTGGCTGTATAGGTTAGGATACGCCCAGTATCAGCTACTACATTTTAGTGAAAAAGCAGCAGTCCCTCAAAGCATGGTTAAGTTTTCAATTACATGACACATAAACTCTGAGCAAAGGCATTTGACATAGGCTCTGCTCTTGATCATTCAGTCCACAATCTTTCTAATGTCATCATAATCATCATAATCAGTGATTAATCACAGCAGATTATTTGTGTGTGTGTGTGTGTGTGTGTGTGTGTGTGTGTTTGTGTGTGTTGCATACCATATGTGGTAGTTTGAATGATAATGCCCTTCATAGCCTCATACATTAGAAATCTTGGTTCCCAGGTGGTGGAACTATTGGGGAAGGATTAGGAGGTGTGGCCTTGTTGAAGGAAGTTTGGAGGTTTCATAAGCCATGCCATTCTCAGTCAATTCTCTATGTCCCATTCTTGTCTCAAGATATAAGCTCTCAGTTACTGCTACAGCACTATGTCTGCCTGCCTGCTGTCATGATGGTCATGAACTCACCCTCTGAAACTGTAAGGAAGCCCCCAATTAAATGCTTCTTTTTATAATGTGCCTAGGTCCTGGTGTTATATCATGGCACTATAAAAATGACTGACACTGTAGCTGTGTGCAGCATTTCCATCTGGTGACCTGCTCTACCACTCTCCATCTTGTTCCCTTGAGACAGGGTTTCTCAGTGAACCTGGAGCTCTCTGGGTTTTGGCTAGACTGATGACCAGCAAGCCCTATGGATCTTCCTGTTTCCAGCCTGTGCCCTACTCTCCAGCACTGGGATTCCAGAGGATCATAGCCTCTGTGTGTGTGTGTGTGTGTGTGTGTGTGTGTGTGTGTGTGTGTGTGTGTGTGTGTGTGTGTGTGGAGTAGGGGGCTGCTGGGTATCCAAACTCACATCACCATGCCTGCACAGTGCTCTTATCCACCGGTCCATCTCCCCAGTCTTTCAGAGTATGTCTGTGCTTGGTCAGTGAACATCTGCTGTTAAGTTCAGGTACCGACAGCAAGGGGTGCAGTTGATCAACACAACATTGTACAAAACGAGAAGCCAATCAACAAAGATGAAGGCAAAGCAAAGAAACCGTAAACCCAGTGAAGGTGGACTTCGGGTGGACTCTGGTACACGAAGGGAAGTAGTACTTTCCAGAGGTCATAGATAGGAAGAGAGCAGAACTGACTGAATGAGGATGCAGACTGAAGTAAGCAGAGTGATGGAGAGCCAGGGTTGGTAGCATGCAGCTGTAATCCTACCACTTAGAGGCTGAGGCCAGGGGACTGACAAGAGTTCAAGGTCAACCTGGACAACAAAGTGAGGTCTTGCCTCAAACAAGAAACAAGCAAAAACAGACACAAAAGAAAAGAACATTGTTCTAGTTAGCTTCTCTGTTGCTGTGATAAAGCACTCTGACCAAAAGCAACTTGGGGAGGAGAGACATATTTAAGTTTACAAGTTCATATCACACTCCATCACTGAGGGCAGTCGGGGCAGGAGATCAAGGCAGGAACCTGGAAACAGGAAGGGAGGCATGAGCCAGGAGAGAGTGCTGCCGCCTGGCTTGCTCCTCGTGGCTTGTTCAGCCTGCTTTCTTACAGATTCCATGACCACCTGCCCAGAGGGCCCACCACCCTCCTTGGGCCAGGCCCTCCCATAGCCATCACTACTCAAGAAAATGTCCACACTGGCATGCCCACAGACCTGGTGGAGGCAACTCATCGGTTGTGGTCCCTTCTTCCCAGGTGACTTTAATTCGGATTAACTACAGAAAAACTAACCAGCATAAATGTGACAAGAAGAATGAGTACATAGCAGAGGAAATGTGATGGATAAAGTGCAAAATTGTGTGAAAGGACCAACTGATAAAACGCCGGTAGGAATCCTAATGTGAGAGTTTGATAAAGTACAGAAAAGATGCTGCGTGGGTACACGGTGTCCTTGAGGTCAAGCAAGGGTCAACTGTGACTTTGGGGTGTGTACATGTCGGGGGGAACTATGAAGAGGTCAGAGGTGGATATCAAGTGTCTTTCTCAAATCATTGTCCACCTTCATTAGACGGATGGACACTGATTTGGCCAGACTGGCTGACAAGTCCTTTTTTTTTTACAGGGTGCTGGGGGTAGAATTCAAGTCCACAAGATTCTACAGCAAGCACTTGACCTACTGAACTCCCTGTCAACTCCACCCACTTCCTGTGTTCTCAGGGCAACTCTGTATCCACAGAGGGGACTGCAGGCGTGTTACCTGCATATGTTACTTTTAATTCTTAATATTTGTAATATTTTCAATCATAGTGTAAAATGCATCTGTTCTCTACTTCTGCCCCCCTCCCCCGCCCCCCTATACATTAGTCCCACAGTAAGTTTAAAGGTCATGGAACAAACTTAACTTTTCACAACTGATGATTGGAGTTCTTTTGCCCTACTCCTGCATTTCCACTATCCAGAACTACCCCATGCGTGAGAATTGCATACCTCCTTCCTCTGGGGAAGAAGTATAACATATATGCAATACACCTTGTAAAATTATAAAATTGTCAATCACATCAGAGCAGAAAACAAAACACTTAGAGACAAATCACGAAGTGGTAATCATAAACATTTTCTTTTTTTCCTGCTCTGAGATTCTTTACGGCCATAATCGACTAAAACTGAGCTGCCAGCCCCTGGGGAAACTGAGGCACGTGGGGTGCGGACCTGCGCGTTGCGAGGCTCGCTTAGCGCCGCCTCCAGGCCGCGCCCGCCGGTGCTCAGTGGTGCCGAGCTCGCGCGGGGCGGTGGAGAGCGGGCGGAGGGCGCGCACGGCGGCGGTACCGGGCCACGCACAGCGGCGCGAGCGGGCCACGCACGGCGGCAGGAGCGGGAGCGGGGCGCGCGGCGGGGCGGCGGATGGCCCAGAGCTGATCTATGCGGCGCTTGGAGGGGCTGTGTCTGCGGCGGCGGCGGCGGCGGCGGGGCCCTGCCCGCGAGCGGAGCGGGGACAAGATGAAGTATCAGAAATACCTGACGGTGCTGCAGATGGCCATCGGCGTCACCCCGTCCAATCGCGGCAGTCTCCTGCCGCTCAAGAGGAAGCTGTGGTAAGGACTCGGGGCTGGGGCGCGCGGAAAAGGGATGAGGATACCTGAGGGGCGCGGACAGAGACTGGGACACCGGGGGCAGGGCCGGGGCGCTTGGACAGGGCACAGGGGCGCAGGAGCAGGGCGGGGACGCGGGGCCTGGCATCGGTGCGGCGCGCAGAGCTGGAGGAGCAGCCATCGCCCAGCGTCCGGGCCGCGCGCCGCGCTCCTGCAGGCGACTCCGAGAGCGCGCGGGGAGGGAGCGGCTGGGACCCTGAGCCCCGCATCCCGGCCTCGCTCGGGCTCTCCTTTCCCTGGGCGCCCGCGAGTGCTGCTGGCTGGGAATTGCACGCCAAGCTTTGCTGCAGACCGCAACCTAGCCCTGCAATCCATTGGTCCTTGTCGGTGCATCTTCTTCTGGTTATTTCCCCAAATGCACCTGCTGTTGGGCGCATAGTAAAAGATGAGCCGTTCCCACGCTAAGGGAAGGAAGTTGTGATGTTACCGTCGTTTTGTCGCGGACTGTCGTTTTATCTGCACGATATTTGCTTCCTCCGACCAGGAAGCTGTTATCGAGGTAATTGAAAAGAGCACCATTAAGTGAAAATATCTAGGAATTATCGAGGTCTGATTCACACAGTCGTTTATCATGTAGGTTGCATGTTGTATTAGCATCTAAATATGCCGCATGGGATCTCATTGCCACCTAGGCACTCCATTGGCTGGAGACATCGGCTTAAGATTTAACCACAAAAGAAACAAGAAAGGAAAAGTAGTGGGATGAAGATAGGGGTCGGGAACCAGTAATTGTGAGAGCCAATAACATTTTTTTAATTTGAAAATTAGTAGTCAGTACTCAGTATAGGTTATGAATATTTTATTTGGCTGTTCAATTCTATTGGCTATAGGGTAATGTAATCCTAAGTAGAGAAATCTGAAGTGAGGCTGCTTTTGTGGAGTGGAGAAGTAACTTCCGCTATATAAAACCTGAAACAATGCTTTGAAGTCTACAAGGGTTGGTCAATCGAGGAAATGTTGGTTAAAAAAAGAAAAAGAATTCCAATAGCGGTCAATAGTGAAGGAAAGACTATAATTGTGGGCGCAGGGTTCACATTTCCCTGTGCCACTTACAGTGTGACCTTCAGCAAGTTATTGTCATGCCTGTTTCTCCATGGGTAAGCTGAGACTCTTGTTATCTCTCTTACGATGTTACACAGATCAGCTCTGATGTCAAATCAGCCTGGTCCTACTACTGTGCCTGGATGAGCAACACATGCTTAAGAAATGTTAGCAACTTCTATCCCACTTCCCCATTTGTTAAAGACAAACTTATTTTGAAAAAAGCATTTACACTTGCTAACTAGCCATGAACAGCTCATAAAAGGCTAGACTGGTAAGCCTGGCAATAGTTGGATTAAGATGTGTCCTTGGTGGCCTAGCAGTGCTGGAGTGTGCCTTTAATCCCAGCATTTAGGAGGCAGAGTCAGGTGAATCTCTGTGAGTTCAAGGCCAGCCTAATCTACAGATTGAGTTCCAGAACAACCAGGCTATGCAGAGAAACCAGGTCTTAAAAAAAAAAAAAATGGGGCAGGGGGAGGATGTGTCCTTGGGGAAAGGGGGCGTGGCTCATCAGTAGAGTACTGTCCTAACATAAGCTTGAGCCCAGCACTGAAAAAGAAAAAGAAAATGTTTGCGGAAGATGATTTTTAGCAAACAAATGAACACTAGGTTATTCTTAGGCAGAGTAGGGTGGTAAGAGCCTATAATTCCATCACATGGGAAGCTGAGGCAGGAATATCATGAGTTCAAGGCCAACCTGAGACCTTATCTCAAAAAATAAACAAATGACAACAACAAAAACTGGCAACATGGCTCATTGGGTAAAGATGCTTGCCTTCAAGAGGTCATCAGGCGTGGACATACATACATACAGTCAAAAAACAAGTCACTCTTGGCCGCATTGATGGAATATGGGGAGAAAAATATGTCAATATCGCCAGGTACCCTACATTTCTTCTATGTATTTAACTGATAAAACAAACTATATATGTATGTATGTATGTATGTGTGTGTGTTTGTATATGTGTATTGTGTTGTTGCATTTCACATAGATTCTCTGTCTTTCTACAAGACTATAAATTACATTGAAGAGGGCTTTTCTCTATTTAATTCATTGATAGATCTCTTACAAACACTCTCTGGCCCCAAATAGCTTCTCAATAAATATTAGCTGAATAAATATGTGAATTCCTTAGAGCAGTTCTGGAAGTCAAGCCTAGAACCTCACATTCTAGGCAAAATGTCTACCACTCAGGTACATCCCCAAATTAGTAAATGAATTCTTAATCAGGCATGGCTAGGGAAGAAGTTTAAAGAAATCACATTCTTGATGCTTGGTGTGAACTAATTGAGAAGCTGCTAGCTAGGCATGGGCATCAATGTTTGATGAGATTTATTCTCTTTTATCACTTGGAGGGCTGCT
The DNA here is from genome assembly GCA_030556225.1 of Cricetiscus sungorus. Lineage (NCBI taxonomy): Eukaryota > Metazoa > Chordata > Mammalia > Rodentia > Cricetidae > Cricetiscus > Cricetiscus sungorus. The sequence continues at coordinate 31,443,748 of JANBXA010000007.1, read as the reverse complement.
CTATAGACACAGTCCACAGACAGAGTTTGTGAAGACAGGGCTCAAGGAAATAAAATCCAGGTACCTTTTGTACTTCAGCAATTCACATTGGAGGCCAAGAGTGAATCAGGGCCAGGGATAAAAACCATCTTACTAAGAAATGGCCCACAAAAAGCTGCTACACTTCAAATCATGCTTTTTTTTTTTTTAATCAGTTTCCATTTAATGATACTTTCAAAGACTCATCTCATTTCTACAGTGGCAAACTGAAGAACAAGATACAAAAACAGATACATGATTCTTTTCCTGTTTATTTATTTAATGTGTGATGGAGATTGGATGTGAGTGTGTGTACCATTGCACATGCGTGAGTGGGTTCTCTCCTCCCACATATGGATCCCAGGGATCAAACTCAGGTCGTCAGGCTTGGCAGTTCTTAAGAAGAGAGCATCTTGTCCAGGTGGACCCTGAGTCCATTAATGAGTGTTTGTAAGGGACAAAAGAGAAGATGAGGAACACAGATGAATAGGCCATGTGAAAACAGTGTCATCTTATTATCCTACCTTCTTTTTAGTTGAGAATATTGTGCTACCCAATTCATGTATCTAATTTTCCCCCCGGAATTTTGTTTTAGATAACATTTCCTTTTGTCAGGGTCTTGAAGCAATTGCTGGGTGTTTGGAGAAAGGCAGTGTTAAGTGTTACTTTTTGCATTGGGAGAATACTAGTCTCCACTCCAGAAGGTAGGTGGGAACCTCCTGCAGATTCCAGCAGCATAACCAAACCTTGGAAGGCCCATTTAGAACATGAGACTTTGTACTATGAAAATTTACATACATGAAGATTTGTACCAAGATATTCATGAAAATGTGTACGCTCCCTGTCACCCCCCACCCCCACCCCCATGGTTACAGTCTGTGTGAAGCCTCATGTTTGCAGAGCTTATGCTGGCTTGAAGGACAGAGTGCAGTGATCTCATGCTTTGTTCCCACACTCTGTCTCCTTTGGGTGTTTGTGGCTCTCAGCTTTTCTTTGTGGGGTGCCCTTCTGTTTGTCTGCATTGCTTTTGAAAATGTTTTAGGGAGTGTTGTATTTGTGCATCAGTGAAGATGGAAACCAAAACAAACAGCCTCCCGTTGGAGGGACCTCTTCCAGGCTCATCCCGATCCTAGAAGCAGGAAGTGGGAATATTTTCAGTAGTCTGTTCAAAATCATTGCTGTTGTTATAGTTTGGGTATAAGATACCCTCCACCCCCAATCATTGTCGAAGGCCTGCTCAGCCCAGCTGCTGGAGCTAACCATTGACAAGTGATTGGATCATAAAGTCTCTGAGACCATCTGTGGACTCATATATTGCCAGACTTATCATTTGAAGGAATTATTGGAAAGCAACTTCCCACAGAAACTTCGAGAGCAAGAAGTAGATGGTGAGTTGAAGGATGTCACTGTGGTATGCTCTTGGGGGCTTTCCATAGACCCCAGTCTCCCCCCGCCCCAGCTCTTTTTATTCTCCTTATCATGTAGTGGGCAGCTTTCTTCTCTCCCATAATGATGTCTCTGCACATAAGCCCGGGAATGGTGAGTCAAGCACACATACTAAATACCTCTGAAATAAACTGTCCAAAGAAGATTCCCACCTTTGAGGTTGTTTACTCTGGGTGTTTGTCACAGAAATTGAAAACTGCTTAACACAATGGCTTTGGGAACCCTGAGGCCTGTTAGCCCTGCCCTGGATAGAAGTATGTTTGTGTGGCTAGCTGCCTTTCTTTGGGGACCACCATTGGTGGCCCACTATATTTCCTAGGTCTCTGAGAACAGACAACTGTCCTTTGACAGCTCTAGAGGTCAGAAGTCCCAAGTCAAAGTGTTCATGTCCTGGACAGCTCTGGAGTGGACCCTCCATTTCTAGTGCCCCAGGTGTTCTCAATGGCTGTGTCACTCCCATCTCTGGCTCTATTTGCTCGTGGCTTTTTCCTTTGTGTTCCTCATCCCCTCCTCTGTCCCCTACAGACATGCATCACTGGACTCAGGGCCCACCTGGGTAATCCAGGACACTCTCATCTCAAAAACTTCAATTGATTAGGTTTGCAGACACTGTTTTTTCTAAAGAAGATGAAATTCTTCCACAGCCCCAAATAATAATTACCCTGATCTATTTTTGTGTGAAATGTAGCAAATGTTTTCAGAATAATTTCATTTTGCACAATTTGGGGGGTGTTGTTTGTTTTGTTTTACCAGCTGACTGACCTTAGTGAGGGACCTAGACACTTTACTTTGAACATACATCTGAGAATGTCTGCTGCTCACCTACTTCAGTGGTTATTGGAAGTTACATAGTCTCAGTACACTCCATTCAGGCAGCCTCTCCCTAGCAGAAGATGGGAAGAGCTGCTGTTTAAGTTACTCCCTGCAGACCAAATGGAACTGCTTTCCACGCTTCCTGTCATTTCACAGAAGCACCTCAGTGGGTACCATATTTTCCCATTTTACAAAGTCATTTGCTTGCCTAGACACTGTGCCACGGTGGTTATTAGGGTTAAAAAAGACAATTCGACAGGAAGAACACAGTGTTGGAAGAAGAGGATGGCTGAGAATAGATACAAAGAAGCCAAGAAATACCTTGTAGAAAATTCTCTTTCTAAGAATGGTTCATGGTACCTTGGGTCACCAAGGTCTTCCTGCAGGAACATGCAGGGCTCAAAACTCCAAGTTCTTGTTCATGTCTTTTTTTATTATTATTATTTCTGATATTGTGATTTAATTACACCATTTTCCCCTTCCCTTTCCTTCCTCCAAAGCCTCCCATGTGCCCCTGCCCACTCTCCTCCATATTCATAGCCTCTTTTTTCTGCTGTTATTGAATGCATATATGTATATACATATATATTCCTACATATAGCCTGTTCAGCCTGAAATATGTAGCGTACATGTGTGTTTTCAGGACCGACCATTCAGTGCTTTTCCCTGAGGAAGACCACCTCTTCTGCTCCAGCTTTCCTCAGTTGTCCGCATCCTTTGTGTGTGATTGAAGCCTTGCGGGCTTTTTCCCTGTCAAGTTTGGTGTGCCTGTTGCTGTGATCCTTGCTCAGCTTACATTTGGCAGTCATGTTGGTGAGATTTCATGAGTGTTACTTCTGATATTATAATCTGACAGCAAACTCCCTGCTCCTCTGCTCTTTCTGCCCCCCTTTTATAATGCCCCCCATCTTAAGTTCAAGGGTATTTTGTGGATGTCTCCATTGGAACCGGGCTCTCCAAGTCTGCATTTTGATTGATTGTGGTTTTCTATAGTGGTCTCTGCCTACTGTGTTCCTTGATGGCGGGTAAAGGCTATATTTACCTGTGGGTATTAGGACAAATGTTTATAGATTATTATAAGGATTGTGCTGGTTTATTAATGATTGTAGATTCTCTTCCAGTAACCATGAGTAGGTCTTAAGTCCAACTAAGAAGTTGTTGGTTACCATCAAGGTATGCATGCCACTGTTGTGCCCTTCAGGTTCTCATACTATGCTGGTCATTGATGTGGTTTGTAGGCATTATAGCTGGGTAGGACTCTTGGTTATCTCGCTTCTTTGGGATTGCTTATTGCCCTCTACACCATGAAAGCTAGCCATCAGGGAGGGGGTAGTCAGGGCAGTTCCAGCTCAGGGGTCTCTGGGCCCTGACTGAAGTGTACAGTGTTTTCAGCAATAGAGACTTTCACACAGTTTTAAAATGAGCAAATTAAAGACAATTATATACATTGTCCTTTTCACAAATGTAATAAATAGCTAGTCACTATTAATCTACTACACAAGTCATTGGGACTTCTCCAGTCTGATAACTATGAAGAAAGTTTACTATCTTTAAAAAAGATTTTAATGACCTGTGTGTGTGTGTGTGTGTGTGTATGTGTGTGTGTGTGTGTGTGTGTATGTGTGTGTGTGTGTGTGTGTGTGTACATGCAATGTGTGGAGGTCACAGCACAGCTTGCAAGAGTCAGTTCTTTCTTTCCACCAGGGTCTCTGGGTTAGGATGTAGGCGTGTCTAGTTGGGTTTACTGTTTGTTTTTGGCTTTTTTGTTTGTTTGTTTGTTTGTATGTTTTAGGTTTTTTGTTTGTTTGGGTTTGGGGGGGGGTTCGAGCCAGGATTTCTCTGTATTGCTTTGGAGCCTGTCCTGAAACTAGCTCTGTAGACCAGTCTGGCCTCGAACTCACAGAGATTTGCCTGCCTCTGCTTCCCAAGTGCTGGGACTGAAGGTGTGCGCCACCAACACCTGGCTAAGCCATTTCACCAGTCCCTGGGACTGAATGTAGGTGTGTCTAGTTGGGTTTACTGGTTAAGCCATCTCACAAGTCCTTTACTATTTTTTAGTAAACTATCCTAGTTAGGATAGTGTCCTTTAAAAAGCTACCCTTCTGTCCTCAGCACCCCAAGCCTCTTGTTCCCATACCTGTGTTAATAATTCCCCTTTGGGGCAAACAAGGCTGTACTGTCATTCATTAGCATTGCCTTGACTTGATTTTGGCTGTTGGTTGCTAATATTTTTAAATTAATATCTTTAATTTAGGTTTATTTATGTTTTTACATGTATTAGTATTTTATCTGTGCATGCATGGTATCTGTAGAGGACAGAAGGTTTGAGATTCTCTGGAACTGGAGATATGGATAATTGTGAACCACCATGTTGGGGCTGGGACCCAAACCCAGGTCCTCTGCAAGAGCTGCAAATGCTCTTAACTGCTAAGACCTCTCTTCCACACCTAAATTAATATTTTGTAGAGGGCTTAATCTTGTGGATAATTTTCTTCTTATGTAATGGCTTCACTTTTACCATCTTGTTTGTTTATTTGACTCAATTCTTTGTTGTTACTAATTTCTTTTACACTGGGAATTGGAAAGAGATGAAGCAGAATAGTTGGAGTTGTTTGTACTATGTGGGGTGTGGTCAGAAATGGCAATGAGCAGAGCTCCTACTTTGCACACATACTGAATGAAGGCCAGAGACTCCTGGACACATTTGGCCTCCAGGATGGGGAGTAGAAAGACATTCCAGCTTAGGGAAGGGTCTGGGAGGTGTGTTGTATCCCTGCTTTTTAGCAGACTGAATTTGGACAGCAGTCAACAGCCAGCCAGGGGTTTGCAACTTCAGGTGTGACATGATTGATAGGACAAGATTAGTGTTTACTTTTCCCTGATGGCCTCAGCCAGGAGATCACACACACAAGGAACTAGAAGGAAATGGTAAACAGTTTACTGGGCTGGTGATAATGTCTGGGCAGGAGCCAGCTAGTCCCCAAACGAGGACCTCTCTAGGAAGCTGATGCTTTATGCTTCAAGCCCAGGAGGAGGAGGATGCATGCTTCCTTCCCCTCCTCAGCAGCCAAGATAGTGGGGCCTGCAGCATAGATCACAGCTTAGCCTAACGATGTCAGTTAGTACAGCCAATAGAAGCCAGATTCCAGGAGCTAGGGATAAGGCCACATTTGGAAACAGGAAGTCAAATGAGAGGATCCTGGGAGTTCTGCCTTGTGGGCACACTGGCTATGCCCAAGAAGAAAATGTGGTTTCATAAGAAAATTAGAGGAGGATGGGAGAGAGGGGGGAAGGGAGAGACAGAGGAGAGAGAGAGAGGGAGAGAGAGAGAGACAGAGAGACAGAGAGACAGACCATCCCCACCCCACTCCCACACGCATTACACGGTACTATCTCACACGAAGTCCAGTCTGGCCTGGAAATCACTATCTTGACCAGTCTGACCTCAAACTCAAAGCAATCCCCCTGTCTCAGCGCTCCATGCACCAAACCCAGAAAGAAAGTGAAATTTGGGAGGGTTTAAACTGTTGCCCAAAATCACTCCAGAACTCATGTCAAGGATGTGAGCATGGTGTCATTCCATCCCCACCTTTCTCCTGTCTAATTACAGTGAGTTCAGCCGTCCCGCCATAGCTGAGTCTGGTATAGTACTCTCCCTGACACAATACCCTTAATTGTGTAACTAATAAAATTTAAATTTTGGGAAGGAATAACTTTCTTGTAAGTTAGTTATTAATTTCCCCTTGATTTAAGGTAAGTTATGTAAGGTGGTTCCCTGTCAACCAAAACTGTTCCTCTGAGGATTTCTAAACCGATGCTCAGTGTCTGAGTTACCAAGTTGACCTCCACAATACCAGGGTTGGAAAAGAGGTACTTTAGGGAGGGAGGAGAAAGGGAGGATGAAAGGACCAGAGAGGGAGGAGGGAAGGAGGACCAAGGGAAGACAGAGGAGGGAGATTGATTTTTAAATTGATTTTACTGTGTCCAGTGAGACTGTGTGTGTATGCTTGTTTTTATTTACTCAAGGAATTATAAGCAGCCTATTATTGTGAGTGTCCAACAGGAAACAGACCGCATGTACAGCACTCAGCAGGACCCACATTGATGCAGGAAAGCATGAGAAGCAATATTGCACCTGCACCGTGTGTGCACAGTCACTTCCCCTTACCCTGGAGCTAACATTTTCCATTGTTACTGGGTCAGTATTCATTCTTATTCCCCACCAAAGAGAAGGGGTTTATCCTGAGCCCTCTGCCTTTTAGCAACTTGTATCCAACCTTCAGAGAGACCTGGTTAGGGTCTCTCTTTTAAGTTAAAGGCACTTCTGAGCAGGAGGTAAACTCAGACAAATGTAGTATCCTTGGGAATCTGTGGGCAAGGTGGGTCCTGGGCCGATGACCAGCAGATACACACCCGTCACACTCATCTGACCATTAAATATTTGTATTATGACCTTGGAAGGCCCGAGGGGCTCTATTCCTCTTGTTATATTTATGATTGTGTTCTTTTTCCTCATGATTGGATTTCATATTTCATTGAATCATCTCTGATAAGCATGGTACACCCCAGACACTTGTAACTGTGGGTATAAATTTCATGGCAATCTCTAAGTTTTAGGCTTATAAGTTTTCAGAGGAGAGAAAATTGTATGACTTTCTAAGAGAGATGTCAGAAAATGTTAGGAAAAAATCTTAAATTTCATATTAATTTCATATTAATTTCCTAAAATACAGTTAAATCATGTAGCTAGCAGAGAAGAAATAAAAAGAAAAACTGTGTTGTTGATTGTTTTTTAATTAGTTTCTTATTTAACTAAAGCTTTTTTGAAGTTTAAGTTAAATTTATTTTAATAGGAATATAAAATTAAAATTGTACATGTTTTGGAGGTTTCATATGATGTTTAGTACATATACACATTGTATATTATTAAATTGGGTTACATCTATATACACACATCTCCCCCCAAGTTTATCATCCTTATGATAAAAGCATTTGATATCCTAGCCAGGCAGTGGTGGCCCCCTTCTTTAATCCCAGGACTCAGGAGGCAGAGGCAGGTGAATCTCTAGGAGTTCAAGGCCAGCCTCGTCTATAGAGCAAGTTCCAGGAACCCTGTATTGGGAAAAACAAGAACAAAAAACATTCAATATCCTTTCTTCTAGTTCTTTTGAAATATAAACTACATTGTTTTCCTTGATAGGACATCTTAAATGTTTTCCATTTAATCCTTTTTAACAAAATAATTTTAAGCAGCCTCAGCTATACAGCCATATAAATAGGTATACATACAACATTCCAATGATAATTGTACCAGCTGGTTTTGTGTTAATCTGGCACAAGCTAGAGTCATCAGAGAGATAGGAGCCTCAGTTGAGGAAATGCCTCCATGAGATCCAGTTGTAAGGCATTTTCTCAATTAGTGATTGATGGGGGGGGGTCCAGACCATTGTCTGTGGTGCCATCACTGGGCTGGTGGTCCTAGGGTCAATAAGAAAGCAGGCTGAGCAATCTATGGGGAGATAGACAGTAAACAGCTCACCTCCATGGCCTCTGCTCAGATCAGCTCCTGCCTCCAGTTCCTGCCCCGACTTCCTTTGATGATGACAAGAAATGTTAAAGTGTAAGCTGAATAAACCCTTTTCTCCCTCATTTGCTTTTTGGTCATGGTGTTTGTTGCAGCAATAGAAAACTTACCTAAGACAATAATAAATCATGTAAAAATTATCTTTTTAAAACAATTATTTAATATACATATAATTTTGTTATTCATTATACTAAAGCCAGTTTGCGTACTAGTGAAAAGGGATATGCTTGTTTATTTTACACAAAGAATTTAATCTTGGCTGACACAAACACCTTGCATGACACAGCACCTTCACCATGTTTCAGAGCTGTTGGCGTCTTGATTTGATAATCAGGCATCAATCCTGAGAATAAATATGGAATATAAAATGATACATACAAAGTATGTTTAGGGCCATGTCAGAAATTGTTACAAATTCTGTCTTAATCCCAAGCCAAAATGTATTCAACATTTTTTAATGAAACTCAAATCATCAGCTTAAGAACAACTTTTATTCATTTATTGCTTTTTTTTTTTTTTTTTTTTTTTTTTTTTTTGAGACAGGGTCTCTCCACATAGCCCTGGTTGTCCTGGAACTCACTTTGTATACCCGGCTGGCCTCAAACTCACAGAGAGCTGCCTGCCTCTGCCTCTTGAGTGCTGGGATTAAAGACATGTGCCACCAAACCTGTTCATACTGCAATTTTTAAAACCAAACATTCTAACACCATACAGTCCAGAGGTATGCTAATTTGATATTTACATGTTAAAGATTGACAACAGGAAAATATTGTCTTTGATTTCTATAATGAAGATATTTCCGTAACAAAAGCATGTATCTAGTAAAAATGTGCAATGAATAGTGCATGGTAGTCTTGAATCCGAGCTGGTGTGCCAGTAGCCCTCACCAGGATTACCTGACATCATGGCACAGCTACTATTAAAATTCTATGCCATGTGTTCAGAACACACAGTGTTCGCAATGCAATCCAGGCAAGTGCTTCCTGAGACATTACTTTTGATTTTGCAGTAAGTTTTGGCTAATGCCTGAGCAGAAACTTTTTATTGTTGTCAAGTTTTCCATGACCCACACATTCAATTATATGACCCCATGTGGGTTTTGATCCACAGTTCAAGGAGCTCTGAGATGCAGTCACCCATTGCATGCAACTGGCCATTCTTTAGACTATTTTCTCGTTTGCTATCGAGTTTTGGGGGCTCTGCATGTACCCTGGGTGGGAGCTCTCTTCCCCCTCCTGTAGGCTGCCCGTTTGCCGTTGGTTGTTTCTTTTCTTGTACACACGTCATTTGGTTTGATGTAATTCTGTCTGTTTATGTTCTGTTTTATTTCCTGTGCTTTTGAGGTTTGATCCAGGAAAGTCCCTGCCCATTCCAGTGTCCTGAAATGTTTCCCTGTGAGCAAAGCAGCTCTTCATTGTTCTGGGAAGGACTTTGACTGCAAGGAAGACAATGGAGCTGCACAATGTGCTTCTTTGCATGTTGAGAATCCTGAACATGACGTCACCACATTTGTACTTTGGGCACTGAACTGGAAGGGAGGACTCACTGGGAATTCATCAAAAATTTAAACATTTATTAAAACTGAATTAATGACAATCTTTGTAAACAGTAAAGAACACCCTCGGTAAATAGCGTTCCTGAGAATTGTGACATGTGCTTAGAAAATGGGGTAGCTATACCAAAAGGAAAGGCATGTGGCACCACTGTCCAGGGCACTGCTGGGGTGACTGGCTCCAGGGGGAACCCAGGGTCTGAGTATTGGGAGATCTGGAGCACTTTGGAGTTAGTTAACATGATGTCCTGGTTGGTGGCTCCTCCCCCTCTCTGTGACAGGCAGTAACAGAGGTACTGCTTCCTTCCTTCCTAAAGCAGCCCTCTGGTGCTGTGCTGGAGAGATGTGGCTGTCTCTGAGGGCTCTGCCAAGTCTCTTGACCCAAAATGTTTTCACAGACCTCCCAGCAGCACATCTGTGTCTCTGTCAGAGTCACCAAAGGCAGGCACACGGTGAATACCGCAGCAGGCAAGAATGCCCCGGTACAAACAGAAGTATCCCAGGACTCGAGGGATTAGCAAGTCCTTAAGGAAAGAGAAGACATCCGATGGACATGGTGATTTGGAGAAATGCAGAAAAGGGTATGGCAGTAATTAGGTCTTGACACTTGCTCATCAATAGAAAGAGAATGGCGAAACAAAGAGGCAAAGGAAATGACAAACAGACACTGGAGAAGTAAGCTAAAGGGACGGAAGGAGGGCCTATCGGTTAGGGAGCCTCCCAGCCTCTCAGGGGGCTGTGGAGCACCAAGAAGGGAATGAAGAGGTATAAGGCCACTTACTGCACAGGAGGATGTCAGACTACTGGCGAGCCTGCTGTTGGTAGAAAGGGTGAGTTTAACCCTTTAAGGTTAAACTGTTTACATTCAGCCCTTAAAACACTGGCTTTCATAACCTCAGGTTCTACCAGCTGTGGGTAAAAATATGCTATTTTTTTTCATAATTGTTCCCCCAAAGAACACAGCATTACAATTCTTTGCATGACATTTGCATTGTGCCTGGCATTGTATGTAGAATGGTTTCAAATGCGTGGAAAATGCACATAAATTATGTGCAAATATCTCACCATTTTCTATAAGGGAATTGGGTGTCTGCAAGCTGTGATGTCTTCTGGGACTCCAGCTCCCAGCATGTACATATGTGAGTATGTTCATGCGTGTGTGTTTACAGTTAACTAGCTAGTGTCAAGAGTTGCCTGCAGGGGCTGGAGATATGGCTCAGTGGTTAAGAGCACTGACTGCTCTTCCAGAGGACCCTGGTTCAATTCCCAGCACCCACATGGCAGCTCACAACTGTCTGTGACTCCAGTTCCAAGGGATCTGAAATCTTCACACCAATGCACATTAAATGAATGTAGATAAATTTAAAAAAAAAAAAAAAAAAGAGTCACCTGCAGGCAGAGTTTTCTGTCTAAACTGCCAATCAGCTCTGTTCTGCCAGCCACTCTCCAAACAACCACACGGATAGCTTAGGCTTGTCTCCAGCCAGCTCTGACACCTTAAACTAACCCATTTCTATTAGTCTTTGTGTTTCTTTAAGGTCCATTTACTTCATCTATGAACTTCCCATATTGCTTCTTCTGCATCATGCTCTCAACTCCCTGACTCCACCCTCCTTCCTCTCAGCATCCTCTCTGCCCCAAAAATCCGGCCAAGCTATGGGCCAGTCGGCTTTTTATTAACAAGAACAACACATCTTCACAGAGTGTGGTTATTCCACAGCAGTCTTCCTAAATTAACTTTAAACTATTACTGCTTGGAAACAGAATGAAGTCCCAAGGGAGGAGGGGCCAGAGGAAACCCAATGACACTAATTAAGCAGAAAATAAAGAAGAAAATGTTCACATGAAAACCCCTAAGACAAGGTGGTAGGAATGCATCTAAATAAATTAGTACCCATTGTAAGTTCAAATGGACTCATATCATCTCAGAAGACACGTGCTCTCAGACTGGGTAAAAACAAAACACACACTACTTAATGCCAGGAGTTAGAGGTACAGCCTAACAAAAAGAAAAAGAAAAAGAAAAAGAAAAGACTTTCAAAGATTAAAAACACAGGCACACACACACGCACACACACAAAGATAAACTAGAAAAAAGGTAAATATTAAAACACTGATGGAAGAGATTGTCATAAAAGTATCACAAAAGTGAAAGAAAGTTGTCATTGGAATAGAGACTTTATGTAGATCAAATCCCTAAAATCCAAGTCACATGGGTGGTGGTGACTTACACCTTTAATCCCAGCACTTGTGAGGCAGAGGCAGGAGGATCTCTGTGAGTTCATTTGATGCCAACCTGGTCGACAGAGCAAGTTCCAGGACAGATAGGGCTACACAGAGAGACCCTGTCTTGGAAAAAAAGAAAAGGAAAAAAAAAAAGAAAGAAAAAGATCCAAGTCACAGACATTAAGGCAATAAAAGTCCTTGAAATATGTAAGCAAAAACTAGCAGTTGCACAAAGATCGATTGAAAAGGCCATATTCATGGTGGGGAATTTTGCAGAAGGCCCTTTTGCAGAAGTCAGTAGTTCAACAATACAAAATCACAAGGAACATAGAGAAGTTGGGCTTTAAGCCAATGAAGTGATAGAGTTGCTGGGCTCCCTGAAGGTTCCCAGCGGGTGGGCACTGTCCTGCACCATGGATGAACATGCATGTTCATAAGGCCTTTTGGTAGCTACGTAGAAAGCTCCCGTTAGCAAAGACTGCATTTGTATGCAAATGTCAAAGAGCATCATTGTCTTACAGTTTGATGGGAAGTGTTTGGAAACTGACTTCTCATCATCAGGGGAAAGGAGGGGTTTAATAAATGATGCTAATCTATAAATGAAATACTGTTTAGCTGTTAAGATAAGAGAAACAGTTTTGTATGGTTTATTAAGGGAGGAGTTTCAAGGTCTGTTAAGTGAAAAGAAATGGTAGAGAAAAATATAATTTGGTCACCTTATTAATACATTTTAAAAAGAAATAACACACAGCTGGGTGTGGTGGCACATGCCTTGAATCTGAGCACTTGGGAGGCAGAGGCAGATGGATCTCTGAGTTCAAGACCAGCCTGGTCTACAAAGCCAGTTCCAGGTCAGCCAGAATTGTTAACAAAGGGAGAAATCCTGTCTTGAAAAACCGAGGGGGGGGGAAGAACACAGAAAAGCAGTAAACATACACACTTGCTTGGAAGATGGTGTAAGGAGCTAGTGATCATGGTGTGTTTAGAAGAGGGGTGGAGGTTTGAGATAGGGAGAAAGGACAGCTTGTACTTTCCATTTTCACAAAGTTCTGTACTTTTCAAATATCTATACATGTAGATTCCCATCATTCTAAATCACAGGTGCTCTTGGACTGTTTTATGATATTCACTGTCTTACTAAGAAATCAAGCAAATGTATTTTGCTAGTAGAATCAGACAGGGTTGGGCATGCCTACAACGCCAGCCCCAGAAAAAGATGCTCAGGCAGGAGAAGGCTGCGTTGTGGGCCAGCCCAAGCTATGTAGCCAAAACTATTTAAATATTTGCTAACACTCCAGCCTGTGTGTCTTTTTAAGAAGACACATTGAAAACATGCCCTTTCAGATAGCATCTGAAGTATAAAAACTTAAGTATGTCACAAAGGTTAGTGATGTGTGAATTTGGGCTGTATTACAATAGGAGATGCCATCATAAAATAAGGAAAACGGCTTCCATAACCCATAGTCCATTGCTGTTTCTGGCTTTTTGTCTCTGCCCCACACCAGGGGGCCATATCCCTGTAGATTTGGCACCTTCTCTAGCCAGTTTTTTCATGCTCCTGCCAGCAGCAACCAGGTGCTGGTGGTCCTGCATTTTCATATATGAACATAGATTCCAGGATACATTCTGTGTATGCTTAGGTTTTGGTTTTGGGTGTTTTTGTTTGTTTGTTTGTTTGTTTGTTTGTTTGTTTTTAAAATCTCTGTTTTCCTAACCCTGTGACCATACTGAATTAAGTATGACTCTCGTGTTTAAATGTATAAGGTATGTTTAAGTACCTGCTAAGCATTGTCTGCGCATGTGCTCAGTGACAGTTGACTTGTCCCAAATGTGCCAGGCCCTGGACTAAGTGCTCCATAAATCACTGCAGAGGAAAGCAGATGCCTATGAGTTGCCCAGGAAACATCAGCCTGTTCTGAGCTGTTTCCTGGGTGTTTATAGAGTCTACTTCTCTTGAATCTTAATTCTGCAATATTTGAACTCTGTCAAGACAATTTCTCAACTAGTCAGCTGCTAATGTTCAGAAATAGTATTTGATAGAGTGTCTATCTTGGGGGGAAAGTGGCGCTTCCATAACAACCTGCAAGTAGAAACGTGTTCGCCTGTAAACCTGTCTCTTTAAGCATCCCTCTCCCCTTTCTTGCAGGGTAACTCCGTCCTCTGAAAACCCTAATGGTGCTACTTCTGGTGTGAGCCAAGGGAAACCCTCTCTAAGACGAATTAAAGGGAGACTACATCGAAGCAAGAGCCTTGACAGTATCGATTTCTGTGAACTCACTGTAAGTGGACTGCATATACTTTCACTTTTCAAGAAAGATGAAAATTTTGTTTTTGTATTTTCATAAAACTGCAACAAGCTTGTTCTGTGGTGTTCTACTCTTAAAATGGCATACCTAACAGGTTACCAATAAGAATGCTTTTCTTACTAGTATGTGTCTGATACCTTAATAATAAATGGTTCATAATGACAATTCCACTGCAAAGACAAAAGTTCTGAACACTCAAGGCAAAATTAAATTGAGGGGCTGGGAAGATGGCTCAGTGGTTAATGTGCCTGCCACACAAGCCTGAAACCCAGAATTCAGATCCTTGGAACACGTCAATGTTGCATCATTCTCAGCCTAAGAAGAGCAAGACGGGAGACCCCAGAGCATCCTGGCTGGCACAACCAGCCATATCAGCTGATTTAGAGCTGATTTAGAGACTGCCTCATTGAATGAGGTGGAAGGCTCATTCATGACTCAATGATGACTCCTGATATCAACCTTGGGCCCCACATGTGCACGCCCACCCACACACAAGTGTGCCCACACAAATGCAGAATAGACATACACACATGTGCACATCGCACAAATAGGAAGAGGGGGAAAGGTGGAGTAGAAAATTGATGTAAATTTCTATGGCAATCGCAAGTTCATGTTTGGTTTAATGGCAATGTTGAGTGTCCGATTAACTCCTAACACCCAATTTCCTGGTAGAGGCAGACATGAGTCTCTGTTCAATTAAGGGTGCTGCTTTCTGTTTTAAGGGACCAACATTGATAGTCATATTCCTTTCCAGAATTTTTCACCTGGTAAATTCCTGTGTGGTTTTGGAGGAACACTGGCATTTTTAGGCTACACTCAACTAAAAGAGATGCTATAATGCTATAAAGGAAATACTAGAATATTATGTGGCAGGCTCTTGGATATTTAGGACTATAATACAGGTGTCATTTCTTCCTTTTGGGTTCTGATTGGAAATGTTCCCAATCATAAAAATTGCCACTGACTGTTGTTCCATAAAGTACATCAGAATGGAATTAGAGTTTTGCCTGTGACACTGAACCCTGTATTTTTAGGGTATATGGCAGTGATGGAAACAGGTGCTCAGTAAACATGAATGCTGTATTTATTTTATACTATTAAAATCTGTTTAGTTTGGGGGGCTGGAGAGATGGCTCAGCAGTTAAGAGCACTGGCTGTTCATCTAGAGGTCCTGAGTTCAATTCATGGTGACTCACAACCATCCGTGATGTGATCTGATGCCTCTTCTGGCATAAAGTCCTACATGCAGATAGGACACTCACATACATAGAGTAAATAAATAAATAAATAAATAAATAAATAAATAAATAAATAAATCTGGGTTTAAAAATGTGTTTAGTTTTAGTAACTATTTTTTGTATACCATTGTTTCATTTATCTTAAAATTGCTCGTGAATACTTTCTATGACACAAGACATAATATGGTGAAATGTGGCTGGTAAGGAAACATTTATGAATAACTGGGAAATAACACCCAAGTTCTAACAGTGAGGGAGACTGCGGAAAATGTAAATGTGCCTTAGCATGCAGTGCTTTGCTCTCAGGAGGGAGAGAGACACTGAGAAATAGATTTGAATTGCATGCATGGAGGACTGAGATGGTGCTGGCTGGCTCTTTCCTGTGGAGTTCAGCGTCATTGCTGCCAGTGTGTGATCCATTAGCCAATGCATTTGGCACGTGGTAAACTGTGTTTCCTCGCTTAAGCAATCATTCTGGTTGGGAAAGAGGTTGTGCTTTGTTAAAATGTGACAGTGTTGGGAAGGGGGATTTCTCATGCTGCTTCCCTGATGTGCTCAGGACCCAGTGTGGGTTGGATCTTGGCATATTTACGTACCCATAATGAGATACCTTGGGATTTGACCCCCAGTCTAAATACATCACTCATTTATGCTTCATAAACATATTTTTGCAGAGTTTGAAGGTGATTATATTTAATGTTGTAATGAATTTATATTCTGGTTATAGCATGTCCTGCGAGGTCAGATTTGAAGTTTACTCCTTAGAACAGCAGTTGAGATCTGTAGGTCATGACCCCTTTGGCAAACCTCTATCTCGCAAAATATTTATGTTACAATTCGTAACAGTAGCAAAATAACAATGAAGAACCAACCAAAATAATTTCATGGTTGGGGATCACCACAACATGAGGAACTGTATTAAACAGTCTCGATGTTAGGAAGGTTGAGAACCACTGCCTTACAATATTATGCCAATGCTCACAAAGCCTTGAGATTTCATGTTGGGGCTGTTTCCCACAAATAGAGATGCATGTTTGAAAGATCAGGAGAGCTGGCCTCAAATATTGTTTTCCCACCAGCCTGGTCCCAGCCTCGTCAGCCCCAAATAATACATAGACATGCTGTATTAGATATAAATATTAGATATTTTTATGAGCAGTTTTCCCTCCAGCCTGGTCCCATAGCCATGTCAAAATATAGTTACCTTTTCCCTGTAATTACTCATGATGTTTTTAAGTTACTGATTTGTCCCTTGCCTCCCAGGCCAGACTTAATCTGGCTGATGGTCAAGAAAGGAAGAAAATAGTACCACCCCTGAGTAGTTGTCCTCTACAAGTTTCCTTCTTCTGGAAAAGCTTTGCTATGTGATTTCACATTACAAGTGAAAGGGCAGGGCCTTCCAGAAGATCAGGCATCGTAACACTGACGTTACAAGACCAGAAAAGGCTGCCCTGCTGTCCCACGGATGGTAGTGTCAGGGTATGTGCACTTGGACGGTGGACTTGGACCCATGTGGTTCCATCTCTTTCTTCCTGTGTGGGAATGCAGTAACAAAGTCTTGTGACTGTAATAAATTGGAGTCTTTCACAGTTTGAATTTATTTTCTTTCTTTTTGTATTCCTAATGAGCAGTGACTTATTCTTTGAATATTTATTGATTGTTACATGTCGTATAGTGAATCTGTTCCATTTGTAGGAAATCAATAAATATTTTTTTAAAAAATAAACTAAAGGTTTAATAACTTGTCTACTTTCACTTTCTACCTTAACACTTGGAACTTAATACTATAATGCCTATGTACATGTGAGTACATAACATCTTTGGCATGGGACTAAAATATAATTGTCCCTAAGCAACTTGAAGGCAGCTCAACAGGTTGGAGACTCTCTCTTTCAGGCTGGTCTGAGCCTCTTCCAGGCAGCTTGTCTTGTGAGGGTGTCTCTCAACAGGTCTTATAGCTTATTTATGCTTGAGGAGGGAGGAGCTTAGTAAATCTGGTGAGTTTCAGGGACTTCCTGAAGCTGGGTAGTTGTTTTCTTCCAGAGAGCTTGATGACTATCCTGTGGGATGGAATGTTTTAACCCCTTTAGGACATCTTGTGTCTTACTGACCATCTTTCCAAAGTGGAAGACTTTATCTCAGAGGAAACAGCTGCCCGGCTCTGAGCCACAAAGCCTAAAGGAGGGGTGCCTGGTAAGGACTTTTGAGAATGTCAGTTGGATAGTTGGATAGGAGCAGATAAGCCTTATTTCAGGAAACAGTTACAGGTATTTTGTTGTCCGTGTTCTAAATTTACAAAAGCCAAAAGTTTTGTCTTTTTTTTTTTGTTGTTGTTTTTTTTTTTTTTCAAAACAGGGTTTTACTGTATAGCTCTGGCTCTTGTGGAACTCAATTTGTAGACCAGACTGACCTCAAACTCAGAGATCCACCTTCCTCCATCTTCTGAGTGCTGTCTCCCTAGTGCTGGGTTAAAGGCATGGGCCACCACGGTCTGGCTAGATACCATTGTTAAGATTTATAAAAATGTTAAATATATGGCATGCTATGCCTGTTGGGGTTAAACAGAAGCTGGGTGTGGTGGTGCACACCTTCAATCCCATCACTTGGGAGTCAGAGGGCCAAAGATCTCTGAGTTCCAGGCCAGCCTGGTCTACAGAGCAATCCAGGACCAGTAGGGCTACACAGAGAAACCAAAATAAACAAACAAGAAACAGAAAGAAAAATTTAGTTCACAGTCTGCCTTATTTTTACATTTGACTGCTAACTTTTCCATATTTGTATAAGGAGGAATTACATCTTACATGGCGCTCGGAAAACACATCAAATGTAGCTAGAATGGGAGCCCCATTGCCAAGTCTCAAGGTCTGGTTCCTGGCCCAGAAGCCTTGGGATCCAGCTGAGACCTGGCCTTCCTCCCAGAATCTGATTGGTGCCATTCCACTCCTGGGGAGAAGCAATTGTCTCAGCTTTCTCTGTGGGGATTAAGTGGGACTGGCATTCTACCTCATGCTGTAAACCCTGTGGCATAATTGATCAGCATCCTAGTGTGCTGAGGGGCCTGGAGTCCTCCCAGTTTTCCTGGTTCTTGACACTGTGTCTGGAGATACTTGGTATAATCTTGCCAGGCCAGACAGGAACTGAACAAGTGTATTCTGTAGATGCATTTTCCTAGAAGATCTGATTTTTTTTTTCAACATGGCTAAATGGTTTTTTTCCCCTTGGAATGCTAGAGTGATAAATAGCCCTTTTGTCTGTGTATTTGGATTGCTCTAATTCAGCCAACTGTAGGTCAAAAGTATTTGGAGAGAACACCTGTGTCTGTACTGGACATGTACATTTTCTTCTTTTTCTTTTGAGATAGAGTCTCTCATTATACAACCGTGGCTGGCCTGGAACTTGCTGTGTATACTAGGCTAGTCTCAAACTCATAGATATCCACCTGCCTCTGCTTCCCAAGTCCTGGGTTACAAGGCGTGTGCCATCATACCTGGCTACGTACAGGTGCATACAGGAGGGTATGTGTAGGATATATTCTCTGCCAGTTTTTTATAAAGACTTGTGTATCCTTGTGTTTCCTGCATCCATAGGCTCCTGTGGATGCTGGAGTTGAGGGTACAGAGGGACCCGTTATGAGTATGAGTGTTTGCTTTTGGATTGCTTACATTCTTAGCTACTTCATTCTTTCTGGAGTCACTGCCTGTTCAAAGGGACCAGGCTGCATTTTCACTTCTGAAACTTCTGCTTTCTCTTGGATTCTAAATATATGAAGAATTTGCAGGGGATGAGGGGCACTTTACTTGATCTTTTTGATCAGATTTCCTCCCTAAAATCTGAAAAATGGGAGCAGAGTCATTGGATGACATTTATTCTATTTGTGGGGAAGAGAGAGAGAGAGAGTTTTCTTCATGATAAAAGAAAGGAACAATCCAATTAATCCAAGGTGAAGGCAGTGGAGATGGGGATGGTGGCAGAGGATGGGTGAGTGATCACAATGGTGATGATGGAGGCATAATGAAGGTGGTAACAGTAGTGGCAAAGATGGAGGTTGCAGTAGAAACAGCGACTGTAAACATGGGGTCATGTGTATGGGTGTTTGGCAATAGAAAAGGTGGGAGTGTTGGTAGAGGCACCAACACTGTGTTGTGTACGAGGTAGAAGAGGCTGGAGAGTGGCAGGTGGTGAAGTCTTCAGTGACGGTGGAGATGAAGGTGGCAGAGACAGGAGAGAGAGGTAGGAATGGCAGGAGCATTTTCAGGGATGGGTGAGTTTAGTATATGTGGTTAGGCTAGCTTCTGTCTCACAGTGGGCCAGGCTTTTCACAATTCAAGATAGCAAGAATGCCTCTGCTTCTAAGTAGCAGAAGGATGACCCAAGCTGTCTCGGTAATAAGAACACTTAGTATCTCACGATCTAGAAGGTTAGTGGTGAGCAGTCTTCAGAGCTCACTGGGTCTTGTGGGCCATGTTCATTTTCTTACAGCATTTGTCTGCTTAGGTTCCATGGGAAGTTTCAACAGCAGTCTGGGCCTCTGTCATCACAGAAAGGTCTCCTTCCTAGTTCTGTCTCAGTGGTTATTTTCTGGATCAGCCTGCGTCTGCTGATGTATTTTGCTTAGCTGGGTCCTTTGACCAAAAGAAAAGCCTAAAAATCTGTGAATAATATTTAAGCCTGAAATGCCTGTTTGGATAGTGACTATTGCTCAAACAGTGCTTTTGGCTGGGAGAGAACTCTGGGAGGATACGGAATCGTCATTGGTGACTAGTGCATCTGGGCCACCTATGAATGCAACCCTTATGGACCAGACCATAAAAGCTAAATCATTAAGGGCTGAACTGCAATTTGTATCATGACATTTCATGAAATAGACACATTTCTGGGGCCTTTGCATATGTCCAAATCCATGTCATTGTGAAACTGATTCTCCCATAGGAGTCAGTAGTGTTGCTGACTCATAAGTAGTATGGATATTCACTCAGTCTACCAGGTAGAAATTAGGATGTTCTTGATACTTTCTAATCTCAAAATCTCTTATAATTCCAGGCTTGCTCACAAAATATGGCTTTATTAAATTTATGTACATACATACATACATATATACATACATACATATATATTTAATTTTTTCAGAGTATGACCAGGTTGTGTTCAGTTTGAAAAGTCAAAGAAGTATGTAATATACTTCAGGAGAAGTATGTCCAGGTAGCCTTAATACAAAAAGTTATGATGGCTGCAGGTTTTCCTTTAGCTCTGTGAGCCCGTGTCTGTTCAGGACAGATTTGTCCCAAGTCCTCCCCCATTCCTGGGTGTACTTGTTTTGTCATCCAGGCTTACAGTATGCACTGCCACAACTTCCAAGTACAGTTTCCTCCAGCGTCTCCAAGACTGATGGTGTGTCATAGAACTAGATTGCTTTGTAGTAGCTGATGTAGTGTTAAGGGAAGGGCACTGAGAATGGAAATAAAAGTCAGCTGTTTTTAAAATGACAGTGAGCCGTTTTCTGTGCTGGGGGTGATGGTTTGCACATGCCACAGTGCCCAGGTTGAAGCCAATGGACAACTGTGTGGTTCAAGCATTGAACTCACGTTAGCAGAGTTGGTGGCAAGCACCGCTTCCTACTGAGCCATTTAGCCACCCCCAGTGATCATCTTTTCACCGTCCTTCATGTTTTGACCATCTGAAAGAGTCTTTGTTGCGTCTGCCCAGTATTCCCCAGCAGACAAGGAGCTGATGCTCTTCTCTGGGTGCCTGACTTCAGGCCAGGCAGTGCATGACGTTCCGGATCCACAAGGCGCTTTTCACTGTGCTTGCTGGCTGGTCATGTGGTGTCATGCCCCCTCACTGCACCCTTTTCCCTTTAGTTCACCTTGCTTCCTCTTGTAACTGAGGGAGATTTCATATAGAGAGTCTAATTCCTGTATTTCTCACCAGATTTCTACCCTCCAGTCCCAGCCTCTGAGACGCTGCTGCCTCAGTCAACACATGGAGGTGGCTCCCAAATCATGACTTTGCCTCCATCTCTCCTTCTGCCACCATTGTGTGTGGAAAAGAAGAAATCCCCTCATTTGCTTATTTTACCTCCACTTATGAATGCATATATTAGTGAATTGATTAATTTTTGCTTTGTGTATGTGTGTGAGTATGAGCAGGTGCACACAGGTGTGCAGTTGCCTGTGGAGGCCAGAAGTTGGCATCAAGTATCTTTCTCTATTGCAGCTTCACCTTATTTTTGAGACAGGGTCTCTCTCTGATCTGACCTGGAGCTCCCTGATTAGACTGGCTAATTAGCCCCTGGGATCCTCTGGACTCTGCTTCCCCACCTGTGGGATTGCAGGTATGCTACCATGCCTGGCTTTTTACATGTGTGACAGGAATTCAAATTCAGGTCTTTATGCTTGTACAACAAGCATTTTACCCAGTGAACTATCTCCTCTTCTCTCTCTCTCTCTCTCTCTCTCTCTCTCTCTCTCTCTCTCTCTCTCTCTCTCTCTCTCTCCCCCATGTTAGTGGGATCCCAACTCTTCATTTCTTTATGACTCTGTAGAGCCACATCTTGTTTACTGAGTTACAAACTATTGCTATCATTAACTTTTCCTTTTCTTGAGACTGGGTGTCTCTGTGTAGTCCTGGCTATCCTGGAATTTGCTCTGTAGACCAGGCTGACCTCAAACTCACAGAGATCTACCTGCCTCTGCCTTCCTAGTGCTTAAATTTTACAGGACTTGGCACATGAGAGCTCCTGCAGAAGCAGGTGAATCTGTGAGTTCAAGGCCAACCTGGTCTACAGAGCGAGTTCCAGGACAGAAACCCAGTCTCAAAAAAAACAACAAAAACCAAAACAAACAAACAAGAAAAGAATGCAACACATCTTTGCATCATTAAACAAATGTTTCACAATGTAAACAAATGTAACATATCTTTAACTAATATTCTATAATACCACCCTGTATTGTTTTATAATGATGTGCCTACAAGAAATAACACCGGACAAGTGTGAGAAAGCCATATGGTTCAGTAGCTGGAGAAACAGGATGATACTTGCTGACACTTTATATATAAATCTGGCTTTTGAATTCAGACCAACAAAAGAATAAAATCTTCATTATATGTGTGCAGCCTTCAGAGCATGATCTAAGACAGTGGACTTGGTAAAACAAAATAGTAGCCAATGGAGAGAAATCACAGGACTAAAACAAAACTACAATCCACAAACATCACTGTGGGTAAAATGAATTGATCTGAGTGAAAACAAGTTTCAGAAAAATCCAATAAAGAGGGAAAGATTAGAGAGTTTCATCCTTTTTACAGAAAAGTAGAATTATGTTGGTTTTAGAAAATTAGTTTTGTTTTTGTTTTATTGCTGAGAAGTTATCTATGTTGGGTGTGATTTCTGTTCTTACATTTTTATCCATAAAGAATGGGGTGAGAAATACAGTCAGTGCTTCCCCAAAAGCTGATTAGAGTAATCACTCAGTAAAAATACATTAAGAGGTACAATACCTCTTAATGCATATAATTTTTTTTTGCATATAATTTTTTTTACTTGTTTTTTTTTTTTTAAACAATCACACTGTGTAACTCTGGCAGTCCTGAAACTCTGTGTAGACCAGCTGGCCTCAATACAGTGATCCTCCTGCCTCTGCCTCGAACTCTGCCTCCTGAGTGCTAGGATTAAAGGTGTGCAACACCACACCTGACCCAAATATTTTTTTAAAGTGCCTTATAAGCTAGCGGATGTATTTTAGTGTCGCTTTGTGTTTTTAATATGATTGTCTTAAAGAAAAACATTGTGTGTGGGGGCAAGCATGTGCACATGTACATGGGAGTGCATGCCATAACGTGTATACCGTGTCGTGCATGTGGAGGTAAGAAGACAGACAGCTTGGGAGAATCAGTTCTCTGCTTCCATCCTGTGGATTCCTGGGATAGAACTCAGGTAACCCTAGGCAGCAGGAATCACACACTGCTTGTCTTCTCTTACTGCGTGTTAAAAGAGACCAGGGCTTTTGACTTGCAAAATACTTGGGTGATTTCTCTAACAGCAAAATAGTTGAAGTTGAAGGCTAAGTAAAATCATGGTGGGAGAGCAGCTCATATGTTAGCAATTCTTCTTGGTGAGAGAGGTCTGCTCCCTCATGAAATCCCCTGCTTCTGTCTTCCACAGCACACCTCCCTCCTCAAGAACCTGGCTTTGCCTGTGTCTTATCACAGCTGTCAGTGGGTTATTTATTTATTTATTTATTTATTTATTTATTTATTTATTTTTGACATCTATAACGTGAGCTCAGTCAAGGCCGAGACTGTCCACATTATCTTCCTGTTTTTATTATTTTACCCACATAAATACTAAACAGTGCCGATTAACCCAAATAACCTTAAGAGGGTCCACTTAAGAAAATAACATGTGAAGCTCACAGGTGTTCAAGCCATGTGGTCCTGGGGTTGTGGGGGAGGGCTTGTCCGTGCTGATTGACCCTCCCTACTCTCAGTTCATTAGGCAAGCATTTGGCCTGAAACGCTGGCCCTGTTCTGGAAACTGGAAATGGTACTAGAGTGTGATGGCCGACCCTGGGACAGGAGCTGCATTCCCGGAGCATGGAGACTCCACCGGGATTACCACTGCCATTAATTTCCAGCGTGAGAGGAGCCAGAGGGTCTGAGTCTATACAGAACAAGAAATCTGGCTATTCATGTCACTGCAGGAATTCCAGAGGCCAGTCTGATTGCAATTTGTGAATTGACGACCAATTAGTGGCAGATTTTTGCCCTCTTCATTAAGCAGCTGCATTCACCCAAGGTATTTGCGAGGCATTCTCACAGCCAGCCAGGCCTCTCCAAGACTTTGTTTTAAAGACAAACTTGTAAGTACTGAGTACCCTTCTGAGACGAGGCCTCCATCTCAGATCTGCAGGCTCTAGATCAGTTCTGTGGCTCAGCATTTGTCTCTGGCTTAGACCAGTGCTTGCCTCTCATACCTGCTTAGAATTCCTTGTCAAAGGCAGCTGCCAGTGGGGAATTTATTGATTCTGATTTTAGGCTGGGTTTTATTCCCCAGAATCAATTACGAAGCATGGGCCTGTTTAGAAATTAGTTCTTAATGAAATGAGTAGAGGAAATAGGATCTCAAAGAGGAGACAGCTAGGGCTTCGCTAATCTACCTTGACTTGTACTTCATAGTCTCTGGAGGAAGCAGTTCCTGGATGCTGTCCTTTGGCTCATGAATCGCCCCCCCCCCAGGCTTGTTCTCCAGCAATAGATGCAATAGAACCCTTAGGATGTGACCTACAGAAAGAAAGTTAGTCCTTAGGGAACATGACCTCGAAGTGTTTTGCCCCAGGCCCCTTTCTGCATGGCTCTTTATTTTTTAGCCCCTATGATAGAAACAGACTTCCTTTCCCATCACTCTGCTGCAGGATTTTAAACTGCCACAGGCACAAAGTTAACTATGGACTGAAACCATGACCCACAATAAATCTTTTCCATTATTAACATTGGTCATATCAGTTATTTTGTCACAGTGATAGCAAGCTGATAAACACACCAGATTTTGGTAGATCCTGTCCCCTGATTCAGTTTTCTTGTCTGCGCTGGAGACACAACTTCCTTCTCCATTTCTCTAACTAGCCTGCCTGCTCCAGCTCCTGAATGTAGATCAAGGGACCAGCCTCATAGCTATGATGCATGCAGGCATCCCCTATGTTAGTTCAGCGGGGGCTCCCATTCGGCATCTCACACACATCCTTCCTTCATCATCACCATTTGCTTGCCTTTCAATTGGCCACCGTCTAGTTGAACATAAACAGATGTTGAGCATAACAATGAAAGCGGTATGAGGTGCTTCAGGAGAAACCCAGACACTCAGAGCTGCTCAGTGTAGAAAGCATCACAAAGAAGACAGCCTCTGAACAGGATTGGAAGGTCCCATGTGACTGTTGGGACAGAAATGCAGAGGTGCTTCTTGGGCTGAGGGAACAGTGGAAGGAATCCTGTTGGGTGCTCTGACCTGCAGAGCTCCCAGAGATGCCCAGGGTGGGTGGATGGTGTAGAGGACATGGGCAGCCCTCTGAGCCCATCTACCCCTCCGGCCATGGTAGGTCTGTTTTCTGCTCTGCTGGCAGGAGAAAGATGCAGACCTTTTGCTGCTGAGATTGTTTTGTGTACTTGGAAAGTTAATGTAAGAGCCACAGACAGCAGAGGGCATGCATGGGGTGAGTGGGAAGAAGCTGGGGGGAGGAGGGGTCCCTAGGAGGGAGCAAGTGAGCCGCAGAGAACTTGTCCTCAGAATGGAGCAGGGCAGAGGCATCTTGGGAGCAACAGGCATCAGAGAAGGTCACCTGGGGAGACAAACGAGAGTTTGTGTTTGATTTTTTTTTTTTTCTCTTGGAGGAGAGATGTTATTTTTCCTATATTCTCAGGACAGAGAGCTGACACTGCTTCAGAGTCTGCAAACTGAAACTGAGACCTGATACCACTCTGGTGGCACACAGCCTGCTGGTGCTGTGCTCAGCATTGTGGCTGGAGAGTACAGGGACATCTGGAGGTGACTGGTGGGACTCGCTGAGGTGACAACTAGGCCAAAGGAGGTTAAAAATAATAGAAATGAGAAGAATATCTCTGTGTTATTGAATGAGTTAAGTTATGGAAATTCTGTGTTGTGTAATATGAAGCTGTTTGGCTATTTACAGGTGATCCTATTCTATTATTTCTCACTTGATTTCCACATTTATTATTGAACAGACTAATTAATCCCTAAGAAGCATAACAAATAACATGGCACTGCTGTTTGTACATGCATGTGCATGCTCAGGCACACACACACACACACACACACACACAAAGAGAGAGAGAGCTTTTAGTGCATACAGAAAGTATACTGTTGCATTCATCTTTGAAACATATTTTATCCCTCTAATGTAACATGAACTCTGTGTGACTTCTAGTATGAGAGAGAAACATGGAAATTTTAGAATATGTTTGCATTCTGTCTCTGAACATGGTTACTTGCTTGGGGTGCTAAGGGCTGAACCCAGGGCCTTACACAGGCTAGACACATGTTGCCACATTGAGCTGTATTCCCAGCCTTTGTTTATTGTCAGCATCTCTGTGGTAGTTTTAATGAGAATGGCCCCAAAGGGACATATGTTTGAATACTTAGTCCCCAGTGGAACTGTTTGGAAAGGCTTAGGAGGTGGGGCCTTGGAGGAGGAGCGTCACGGGGTGGGGAGTAGAGGGTGGGGGTGGGGGCTCTGAGGTTTCAAAAGCCTACACCATTCCCAGTTTGCATTCTCTGCCTCCAGCTTGTAGATAAGGGTGTGAGCTCTCAGCTACTGCTCCAGTGCTATGCCAGCCTATCTCCTGCTGTGCTCTCTGTTACTATGGTCCTGGGCCTGCCCTCTTGAACTGTGAGCACAAATTAAATATTTCCTTCTGTAAGTTGCCTAGTTGTATTCTATCACAGCAGTGGAAAAGTAACTAAGATAATTTCTCTGGTCCAGGCTGGCCTCAAATTCACCATCCTCCTGCCTTAACCCCTGCGTACTTAGTACTACAGGAGTGAATCACCTTGCTTGGATTTAAACATAGTTTTTGTGGGGGAGAGGGAGAAAGTCCCATATTTTTTCATGGAGTCTGACTCTGACTACCTGGTGGAGAGGCCTGAGGTCGTGGAGTGAGGGTCACGTGATGTGAAGCCCCAGCTCTTCCTATACACTTAGGGTGGGTCTGAGAAGGCAAACTAACAATCATTTTCTTTCCTCCAGCAAGGGGGTGGGGGGTGCATCAAATGTTAAGTTCAGCCTAGGTATGAATTCACAGGTGACAGGAAGGCTTCTTATTGGGTACTATCACAGGAGTCTGCCTTCTCTGCAATCTTTCTGCCTGTTGGTGAAGTTTCAGCTTTCAAGTCATCCACAGGCCCTGGGCAACAACTGTGTTGTCAAAGGCTGATTGATGTTTGAATGTGCAGTGTCTAAGTCTTCAGGCTACTGTAACAAAATGTGCATATTGGGCAAGTGCTCTACAACTGAGCTACATTTCCAGAAGGCTCACGGCTTCTCACTGTATCCTCAAGTGGCAGAAGAAACAAAACGCTTCCTTAAGCCTCTTTATCAGGGCACCGGTCCCATTCATGAGACCTCCACTCTCATGTTCTGGTCACCTCCCAAAGTCCCACCTTCTGATGGCACCTGCACTATTGCTTTGGGGAGTGGGATTTCAACACACGAAGCTTATGGGGCAGACATCAGGCCACAGTGCTTATCTAGCCAGAGTGGCATTTTTCCTGCCTTCAAATGTGACTCACTAGCATCAAAACCCGATTTCAGCTCTGCTGTACTGAGGGCCAGTTCTGGGTCCTGATGGGAACTGGGTACAAACTTTGGAAATGGCTCCTGGCAGAAACAGTTCTGTGTCTATAGGCTCTCTGGGGTAGGGTGAGTAAGGGCTTTGCATTAGAACCAGAGTTTGCAAACATTCCAGAGCAGAGAAGCCCAACCCCCAAGACAGGTGATAGGAGGCTTCAGACTACAGGATGGATTCAATGCAGAGAGAACAAGGAACACCCCAAATGTCCAGATGCTTCCTAGGTTGTTAGTGGCAAGGGCAGTCATATTTCACCTTTAATATTAACTAAGTGTTCTCATACAGAGAAGCAGCCCCAGCATGATATAATTGTGGAGCAGAAA
The DNA here is from genome assembly GCA_030556225.1 of Cricetiscus sungorus. NCBI lineage: Eukaryota > Metazoa > Chordata > Mammalia > Rodentia > Cricetidae > Cricetiscus > Cricetiscus sungorus. Next base: position 31,415,885 of record JANBXA010000007.1, on the reverse strand, counting down.
GACACCATTTAATTTGGTCCTCGGAGTGGACTGAGGTCTTGACTACCCTAGTGTTTTACTGTGGCCCCATGGAGAGCCTTTCACAAGGGACTTTAGAGGCCAGCCTGTGTAGCCACACTCCAGCAGATATCCAGGTTGTGTGGACAGTGAGCCTGGGAAAGATGCTTCTGCCATGGACCCCAATCCCCAGCCTTTTATGTATTGTGGTCATTGTAGACGTGTGCCCCAGGGACAGGCTGGCCAGCCGCAGTGGCCTTTCAGGAGCCACAGGAGGGCAGCGCTCTCCAGCATGTGTGGATCTGCAGCAGCTGAAACTGCTTAGCTAAGACGCTGGATTTTGTTGTCCCTGTTTCTCATTCATCACAGCTGTCTGTGAATTATGACAGGTGGGCTTGAATGGAGACATAAAGGGCAGCACCTTTGCCCATTTGAATTCCCCACAGCAGTGGGCAAGCAGGGATTCAGTCGGCCCTGGCTTGTCTAAAGGTGGATAATACACCAAAACTGTGGTCAATGGGGGCAATAATAGACTGCCAGTGACCACGTTGTAGTCTTTGGGGTTAAGCCTTCTCTGCTATCAGTAAACTGTCAGGCTTTTATGGTTTTGTTTGGAAGTTGATGAGCATTTATTATTTCAATCTGGAGGGGAAGAAATACATACGTACATACATACCAGACTTTCAAATGACTTGGTTTTTTTTTTTTTTTTTTTTTTTTTTGATCTTTTAAAAATAATATTTGCTATTCATGGATGGAAAACTCAGGCTTCTGGGTAAGGACAGATGGGGAGACTACAGCGAGTCTCCTGAAGAGGAGAGTGGAGAATGCCCCAGAGAGGAGTGAGTTTGTGGGGGCTGGAGAGGTGGCTTCACTTTCTAAGTGGATTGCTGCCAGAAAGCAGGGAGTGAAGGTTCTAAAAAGTAAGATTGCTGCCAAGGGAGCAAAGGAGGGGGCAACGCCTGGGGACTGCCAGGAATGGTTGTAGAGGGAACAGGGTGATCCTGTCAAATCTTTCATCTGGGTCAGCAGTGGGGTGCTGACTTGGCAGGTTTTGAAGAGGTGTGTAATGAAAGATAAGGGGAACGGTGAGCTGAAGTTCTAGATGAGGGGGTGAAGCGTGGCCCAGGTGGGACTAGACAGGTAGGTGAATCAGAAGGGACCACAACAGTGTGAGCTCTGTATAAAATATAAGAAGAGCCTAGAACACCAGGTTTGCAGAAGGGAATGGATCAAGCTTACTGAATGAATGGTACAGCCAGGAATTTTGTAGTCCTTTGGAGTGGCCATAGGTGGCTCAGTAGGCACTGGCATTTACCTCATCCTCTTCAGTGCTGGCCCAGAGGTTAACCAGCAAGTCAAAGAGAATGCAAAAGGTGCTTTGGTTTGGGGGGATTTCCCCCTCTTTTTCCTTTCTTTCTCTTCCTTCCTTCCTTCCTTCCTTCCTTCGCTTTCTTTCTGCCTTTCTTCTTTCTCTTCCTTTCTTCCTTTCTTCCTCTCTTCCTCTTTCCCTCCCTCTCTCCCTTCCTGATAATTACAAGGACTTAGGAAGTCATGACTGATCCCCTGAAACAGAGGAAGGACAGAGAAACTAGATGCAAAGTCTCTACTGATAACGCCAGTTAAATGTCTACAAGGTAAACATTTTAAAATACAAATTAAGTTAGAGTGTCAGGAGAAACTTGAGGATAAATAATCTTTGGGAGGAAAACAAGACGATCTGTGGGGGCAGTTTGAAGTGATTAGAGAGTTAATGCTAAAGTGACCTCAGACATCTACAAGTGTTGCTGGTGGGTGTAGAAACAATGAAGGTTCAATTGAGTGAAGAGCGGAAACATCTGTGGAATGTGGAGTGATGCCCGCCCGAGAAGGGGTTGTTCCATGACTTCCTTTCTGACTGTCTGTCTCTGGATACCTTCTAGGGATGAGATGAGGCTGGTTCCCCTCCAAAGGCAATGCCTTGAAAGCATCTCCAAGACTTCTGCACTTAATGCCCTCATTTATTTTAATGTATAGGAAGCTCACAGCTATTTCAGAAATTAAATGTGTTGGATATTTTGAAATCCACTGTCAAATAAAAACCTTTGCAAGCATTCCTTCCTCCCAACCTATCATCTCTTCACACCCTACTAATAACCAAGTTTATAATTAGCTTTTGCCTGCAATCCATGTTTGTATTTGAAGTCGTAAAACCACTTTAGAAGTTACAAATATTTCAGTAACAGACTTCGGTTATGAATGTGCTTACAAGGTAAATGTCCTTTTTTATTATTATTACTCATACACTTTAGATCCTTCTTGAGGAGTTATGGCTAGAGATCATTCTTGTTTCCCCTGTTTGTTGAGTTGGTGACACAAGGATGTTGCTATTAGTATTTTGATTTGGTGTCACTGAAGGTGGGGCCTGACTCTTCATAGGACAAAGGGAATTGTCTGGTTTGGATGTGGGATGGGTTGGAGGACCAGGAGAGCTCAGCCTTGCCTCTCTGCCCCAGAGAAGTGACCTCAGTGTCACATACAGCACTGACTCCTCAGGCCTTGTTTAGTGAGATGTGTATGAAGACCTGGGTTGGGTCATTTCATCTTGGCTTGTTTTGCTTTTAATTCTGTATCCAACGCTAGTAATTATGAACTTGACCTTGCAGAACAAAGACACTGTTAAGGGTGAAAGCATTTACCCTCCTTGTGCTGTGAATGGACACTTGTAGCAGCCAAACCAAAATATTTTAGAATAAATTAGTATTTTGGTTTTGAGAAAACAAGGCCTTGCCAGCCCTTTGTGTCAGGGTCCACCAATTTTAAATTTGACCCGAGCAACAGTCTCCCGGAAGTCATTAGAACGAGCCTTGGTTGCTGCAATAGGAGCACAGATGTAGAAGGATTTTGCTTTTTGTAGCAAGCCTTTGGATACTGCTAAAATGTGGCTGTTAATTGATTTAAAGTGAATTTTAGCATGCCTTAGAACTTAAGTTACTGAACTTACCCACAACCCTAGGGAAGTCCTGTCCCTGTCACCTTGAAGTGTCTGCGTTGGGACCTCAGGTCTTTTCCCCATCTATCCTGTCTTGCCTTCAGGGCCTGTGCCCTTGTTTTCTTCTTTTCCAGCATCTTTGGTCTTCCAGGGACTTACACTGTTCTCTGGCTGGCTGAATCTCACTATCTTTAACAATACTTTTATGTGATTGATTTGTCATCTTTCTTTCTTTCATGGTTGGGCAGGACTGGCTGGCCAGCAAGCTCAGGCATCTGTTAATACCACCAGGTGAGAATAAGATCACTGCCACGTTTTTCTTTTTGAGCCAAATTTGAAGCAAGCTTTATTAAATACTGGCCAGATCCATACCTGGGATTTCCAAGAATGGCATCAAATTACGTTAGCCATGTGTTTATAAGGCAAAACCCACACGGCTATGTATTTTTTGCTTTTGTCTAATCAGGGTCAAACTTAAATCCTGATGTCCTTCCTGCCTACATGTGATTAAGCTCATCCTATGCAGTTGGGGCAACCAAGCTTGTTTACAGAAGTGAAAACACATGATCAGTTATTTTGCATGGATGACAGTCCCCAGAATTTCAGGAAGGCATCTGTCCTTGGCCAAGTGGGGCTGGCAAGTTAGAGGCATTTTTGTTTTATAGATCTCATAAGCACAGTCATTTAAACTTAAAACATAACTTTAGCTCTCACAAATCCTCCTAACCAGCACTAGAATTCCAGGCACAAACCACCACTCTTGACTTTTGTGTGGCTGATGTCAGCCCAGACTCAAGTCCTCATGCCTACACAGCAGGCGCTGTACCAGCTGAGCCATTGCCCTGGCCTGGTAATCTGACATCTTCCTGAAGGCTGATGTGCTGGCCTTCCTGTTGTCTGCTCTTGGCTTTTGTTGGAAAGAAGGCTGGGAAGTTCAGGTTGTCCTTGCACTTCTGATATCCCCTGCCCTATCACAGGAGTATCTCCCTGTGCTGTGCTGAGAGTAGCCATTGTCTTCACTGAGGAGCCCACCGAGCTCCAGTGGATGGTTCCAAATCCCTGGTCACATAAATGGCTGCTTAAAGGCAGAAGGTTCACCAAGCCAACCAGAGAAAAACCATGGAGATGGTGAGAGGGTTACAGCAGTCAGAGTTCACTTAGATGGTCACGAACATGTCAAAGAACAAATTCAGTAAAGGGTAGAAACCAGTGAAATCATTACGAGAGATGGATTGTTGGTTTCTAGGCGTTCCTTGCATTATGGGTCTGTTGATGGTAATGTGAATTACAAATATTTTCTCCTTCTTGGTAGTTCACCTTTCACTTTCTGCTTCTTGCTCTTTTTGGGGAGGGCATAGTTAGAACAAGGTCTCATGTAGCCCAGGCTAGATGACCTTGAACCACAGATTCTCCTGCCTCTGCCTCCCTAGTGTTAAGATCACATGTGGGTCACCACCCCTGCTTTGCTCTTTTCTGTTTGAATGACCAATTACCTTAGCATTTTATCAAGTGTTTCAGCTAACATGTATACCGTATCTATCAAATGTTAATTTCTATATAGGTATGAATCTGTTTATTCTTGTATAGAAGCCATGCTGTCTTTTTTACTACCTGTCTCAGTTAAGGTTCCTATTGCTGTGAAGAGACACCATGACCACAACAACTCTTATAAGGAAAAGATTTAATTGGGTTGACTTAGACTTCAGAGGTTCAGTCCATTATCATCATGGTGGGCAGCACAGTGGTGTGAAGGCAGACATTGTGCTGGCTGCGTCTTAATCAGAAGGCGACAGGAAGTGGTCTGTGACACTGAGAAAAGTTTCAACAAAAGAGACTTCAAAGCCTGGCCCCACAGTGACACACTTCTTTCAACAAGACCACATCTCTCCATAGTGCCCCTCCCTATGAGCCAATTACCTTCAACCTGCCACACTGCCCCTTAACAAGCCCTGAAGTCTGCCAGGACAAGTGCTTCCCAGTGTACTTTGGCTCTCTTGGGTTGCCTTGGCCATACTTGGCCCTTTGACCTTCCTCCGGAATCTTAAAGCCACTGTCAGATTCTCTACCCCACACAAACCCACCAGAAGTTCAAGTGGGGTTGCAAGGAATAATTGGCACCAGGACAGGAAGAATTCCTATGTTTATGACTTGAATTCTTTTTCTTCATTTTTGGTGTTTTGAGACAGGTTTTCCCTGTGGTGATTTAACGTCTTGTTACACAGGGATGCACCTTTCTCTTCTTGTAAACTGACTTACAGTAAAGTTTTATGTAGCTAGACTTGTTATATTGAAAGTTTGCTGTTTAAATGGCTTGCATTGTCCCTGTCTAGCTCTGTTGTGTATAGATCTGTGGCTGCTGGATCTAATAACCAGCAGCCCCGGTTCTTCTTCCAGGCATGCCTGACCACCTTTGCAGCTCTTGTGTCTTCTTTTCCTGTCCTTGTGCCCAGCTTTTCTGTCTCTTTTCTATACCATAAGCTCAGTACTGTGTTGGGTTGAGGCAGTGGTAATAGACAAACTTACCCTGCCTGGTCCATATTTTGGAGGGACTGTTTTTGTTGTTGGTGGTGGTGGTTTGTTTGTTTTTGTTTTGTTTTGTTTTGTTTTGTTTTGTTTTGTTTTGTTTTGTTTTGTTTGAGGTACAGTTTCTTTGTGTAGCTCTGGCTGCCCTGCAACTCACTCTGTAAACCAGGCTGCCCTCAGTCTCTCAGAGATCCACCTGTCTCTGCTTCCTAAATGCTGGGATTAAAGGCGTGCACTGCCACCAGCTGGCATAGAAGGACTGTTTTCAATGATCTGTCATCAAATGCAGTGTGTGCTGTGTGCAGTGTGCTTCGTACATGGCCTTGATCAAGTAGGAGAAGCTGCCTCAGGTTCCATTTGCCGAGTATGTGTTGTGACTGAGTTATAGTGTGTTCTGTGTCCTTTCTCTCCATCCTGTTAGTGTGGTGAATTATGTAATCACACTAATAGATTTTTCTGACACAATACTGTTTTATGTGACTCAGTACTGTTTTATGCTGCTTGGATATTACTGCACTTGGCAGTGTTGTTAAGACTACAAAAGTGGGCTTTCTGATATCTTACTTAAAATTTTGCATGCATCTTAGGAAGACATTCACATGTATGTGTCTGATTTGGTTTCTGTGTTTTCCCAGCTTTGTTCTGTCAGCTAGGAATAATTTCTTTTTTTTTTCTGTTGTGTTTTGTGGAATAGCTGCATCTTAAAGGCTTGTACAGCTGGCCAGTCATGTGGTCAGTGCTGGTGCCAGCCAGTTATATGGCTCAGCGCGGGTACTCAGGTTTTATTTGTTTGGAAGGATAGAATAAAAGTTACTGATTCAATGTCTTCTTCATGTTTTCTTTCTTGACTCATTTTCCTCTTAGTGGTTCCTTACTTATAAGGTAGGCTGAAGCAATCGTTACATACAGAGCCACATTACATAGTTATTTATACAACTTGAGAACAAAAAACTGCACTGCACCAACTAGCAACCCAAGTACGGTGACTCACCTTTACTGGGAGTGGCTTCGTTTCCAGGGGTCATGCTGCTCTTGATTCACGCAGCCACAAACACAACTATCCCCGACATTCGCCGCATTCACTGTACGCTTAGTGTGGCAGTAGTTTCTGTGAACTTTGTTCAGATCATACTGAAAAGGTGTAGTTTTCAGTCTTATTACATGGGATTTCTCATTGGTTTAAATTTTTTTTCCTGTTGGGAGCTGAAGATTGAACTGAAGACCTTCCTCACACATATGAAACACCAGCCTCTACCACTGGGCCACATCCTCCCTGGGAGAAAAGAAATCAGTGTATCTGTTTTTGTATTGTTATTGTTGTTCTCCTGGTCTTGGTATTGTTTATGCCTTCCCTATGAAAAACTGTTACTTTGCTTTCAGTTAATGTTAACTTATGTTCCTATCATCTTGAAGTTTATTTTTACATTTATTATTTTGACATAGGAGGCCATCGGACACCTGGAGGGGGTCAGTTCTCTTCCACCGGGTGGGTTGGGGCATTGAACTTGGGTCGTTAGGCTTGGCAGCTGGTGGCACCTGCTCCACAGTGGCACCAGCCTGGCTCCTGTTTTCTCATATTCTGTTGTTTTGTTTTCTTCTGTCTTTTTGAGTCACATATGTAAATAACTGGTTTTCAGATTCTATTTTTCTTCTCCAGTATGCACTGTTTTAAGCAGTAAGTCAGCTGAGTCTCGTTTATTCACTCTCCCGCGCTTCTCGCCTAAGATTCTAAGTGGTTGCTAATGTAGTTTGTAGTTGCCTAGGATGACGTCATCTTTGAGTGGGTCTGTTCGTGTTTCAGCTGCTCGGCGGCGGCGGCAGCATAGGACCACAGCAGTTCACAGTCAAGGACTAAAGAGACTCAAAGCCCACGAATCCTTGTGGGCACCTGCCAATTTCTGGCTCTTGCTTTGGGCTCCCAATCGAGAGCAGGCAGAATGTGCTCAGCTCTGGAGGGGCCTGGACTCAGGGTCTGGGCTGTGAGTTGGATGGAATCCCACTGTTGGATCAGCCACACTCCCTGAGTTAGAGAGCTACTCCCAGTGAAAGGTGGTTGCAGATGACTCAGCTCCTCAGACCACCCCACACCCCCATTCCCAGAACCTCGATGGCAGTTTTGGCCCTCTGCCAGATCTTTGATGCCTTTAAGAACTCTCCCTTTATATTTCTGCTTTCATAGGGAGGACTGGCCTGAATTACCTCACCCACCAGCCCCCAAGTCTGTGTTCCCTCAGCAGATAGACATTTCCCTCCTGACCTCTCCATGACTGCGTCTTTTGTGGAGTTTATGGGGCTTACTTTTTGTACAATTTAAACTTCAGTTCAGCCAAGTGGACTTGTCACTTCTTTGTGCTCGCTTCTGATGCTGTTCGTGGTATGTTTGGCTGTGTTTCTGTTGTATTCGTCTGTGCTTTGTATTTAGCCAGTTCCTGTTTTTCAGATTTTTATTTCTTGGCGTTCTTAATAATTTTAAATGCCTTTCCTTTACAAAAATAACTGTATTACTTAGAATGCTTTCAAATGTCTGTGATTTCTATTAGTGTGATTATCAGGCAAGATGCATGTTTAAACATACATCCCGACCATGTTTACCCAGTCACTGTTCACATTCAAGTCTGAGGCCATAGTTAGACATGGTTGCTAATCTGACCCATGAAAAGTACTTCTTAAGGTGTCAGGAACTGACTAAAGCTAGAAACCAAGGCAAAAATGTTAGTAGTTAAGTCATCTATCACAATATGGACTTATTCCTTGTTCCCAAATCATTGTTTGTCCAGTTAGTTCCATGTGGTCATTTGTGGGACTAGGGCAAAGATCATACAGCAAAGTTTAAAAACAAGGAAAATAAAATGCCCTCAACTTTTGCTGGTGAACTCTAATCTCCTGCCTATATCTTAAAAATACACAAAAAAAAAACACTTCTATTTTTGGCCTTGTTTTTGATCAGTCTTAATTTTTGTTTTCTTTTATTTTTTAGATTTATTTATGTATGTATTTTGTATTATGTATTTTGTCTGCTTGCATGCCAGAAGAGAGCATCAGATCTCATTATAGATGGCTGTGAGCCACCATGTGGTGCTGGGAATTGAACTCAGAACCTCTGGAAGAAGAGCCAGTGCTCTTAACCGCTGAGCCATCTCTCCAGTCCACTTCTTTGCTTTTTCAATAAGATAAATAGTCTCAGGGCTGGAGAGATGGCCCTATATTAAGAACACTGGCTGCTCTTCCATAAGAAAGACTTAGGTTTCTTAGCACTCACTTGGAAGCTCACAGCCATCTGTAACTGCAGTTCTAGGGGGTCCAGTACTGTCTTTCAGCCTCACAGAATGCACAAGGTGCACAGATACCCATGCAAACATAATATAATATAATATAATATAATACTTGTTCTGCTGTGGGGAGTATGGTTTTAAGCAGCACTGAACTAGACCAGTTACCCCCTGGCTCAACTCTCCTTCCTCTTTCCCATACTTGCTGGTCACCAGGGGGTGCTGTCCAGGGCTCTACCCAGTGTAACACCCAGCAAAACCAAAACAGTGGCAGTGGCGAGAAAGATAAGAACACGAAAGAAGAGAGGACCTGGCCACAGGAGAAAGGCGTTAACTTAATATTTTGCCCTCTTTTCTGTTATGGTCAAGGTCTGCCTACCCACAATAAAAACCACTGAACTTTACCCTTTCGATGGGTGAGTTTTATGATCTGTGAAATATGCCTCAATAAAACTGTAAAAAAAGACACTCTGCCCTATCAGATGAGTGGAAGGGGAGCACATCAGAGTATGCTGGGTTGACATGGATGCTGGAGACTTGCCAGCTCAGTGTGTGCTGTAACCTCATATGGAAGGTCCCTCATAGCCCACGTGTTGGTCCTTAGCAAGCTGCTGCAGGACGGTGACAGTCTTCAAGAGGCGGAGCCCAGTGGGACATGGTCCTTGAAGGAGACTGACCTACAGGCATTCCCTGTCTCTTTGTTTCTCAGCTGCAGTGAGGTGAGCGGCCTGACACACATGGGTCCCATCATGATACACCATGTGCTGTCACAGGTCCAAAAAACGGCAGGGCCAGGGAGCATGGACAGACACTGCTGGGCCCGCGAACAAACCACTCTGTCCAACTTTAAAGCTACTACGATGGAGAGGTGATTGATAAGGAGACAGGTACTTGTAGGTGCCATTCAGGAAGGTGCCTCTGGATGTTTGAGAATGACTCTTGGTGGATCCTGTACCTTGGAGCTTGCCAGTATTGTATACACAGCAACAGACAGACGTCTCTGTGTCTAAGAAGGGACATGTGCTCCTGTGGGTGGACGGGACCCTCACCAGTATGTATACGCTGTCATCACCCACCTTCTGCAGATGAGAGCATACAGACGTGTGAGTGTTGGACATCTCGAGTAATCAGGACAGAATGGAAGCAGAGCTAGCATCTAAGAACCTGGACAACTGCATCGTTACTTCACCACGGCCAGTGTCATGGGGCGTGAGGGTGCCTCTCTACTGTCACAGGTTTGGGTGCCATCAGAAGAGTGCTGGCTCAGGGGAGAGAGGCTGAGTTCCAACTTGAGAGGATTTCCCGGTGTAAGGCACCATGAGGGTGCTTTGTGTGCTGGGATCAGGGGTGCGGCATCAACCACAGCCCTGCAGTGCTGAGGGGTGGAGTGTCAGAGACTGTTCTGAGCATGCTAGATCTCACACACTTGATGATCAAATGGATGTCACAGTGGGAGACACCCGTGTACAGTTATGCAGAATATTCCAGAAAACAGATGAATTGTGTGTCCTCAGTAGCAGAAAGAAAATATAATGTTAAATGTCATCTATTGTTTCTTGTTGCTATAATAAAATCCTGGAGACTGAGTGATATATAAAGAACAGAAGTCTGTCTGGCTTACAGTCCTGGAGGCTGGGAAATCCCAGGGCATGGCCCCAGCTCCTGGTGTGTGTGTGTGTGTGTGTGTGTGTGTGTGTGTGTGTGTGTGTGTGTGTGTGTGTGTGTGAGTGTGTCCAGCTCCTGGTGTGGGTGTGTGTGGGGTGTTGTGGGGTGGGCCTTGCTGTAGATCAGAGAGGCCTTCTCTGATTAGCAAAGCTCCTCCTACAGTCATCCATTAACCTTTTAATGGATTCATCCACTCTGGAGATCAGAGTTCTCAGCATTCTTAAAGGCCCCACCTCCCAACATATCACGGTGGAAGGGGACAAAACACAGCATTTGATGACTCAGGACAGTTGCTATACCTATAAACCACACTCTAGAATCAGGCAAAGTGGTAAATACTTTTAATGCCAGCTCACGGGAGGCAGAGGCAAGTGAATGAGTTTGAGGCCAGCCTGGTGTACAAAGTAGGTTCCAGGGCAGCCAGGGCTACACAGAGAAACCCTGGCTAAAAAAGAAAAACAGAAACATTCTAGACGAGTGACATGCAAGTTTGGAATTCCATAGACCTTTGGTTGTATAGCAGAGTCCACCCTTGGATTATTTAGCATGACTGGTGGCTGTTAAACAAAGCGATGCTGCAGGAAGTTGCTAGCAAGGCTGGACAGTGCCAGCATTCCCATGGATTAACCTCGCTGTTTACAACCAGTGTGTGCTGGTTCAGCCCCTGCATTCCACGGAGCTAAGAACACTGGCATTTCAGAGAGGTGCCTGTCAGGTAGCAGTCATGGATGGCAGTGGCCTGGACCCTACAGCATTCCTAGGATAACAGCGGACTGCAGACTAGCACACTGGATCTGGAATGTGATTTCAGAATCAAATTACTTGGGAAGGGCCTGAGATTGGCCACCCTCACACCCTCTGCTCAGTCCCTGTTTCCGAGGTTATGGGATGTTGTCATGTTATACCAGTACAGTGGCTGTTAGGGAAGCAAAGCATGTGTTGTGTTATAGAATTCATAAATCAGAGATCACTGTGGAGGTGGGGGAGAGAGGGAGGGAGAGCAAGTGCTGACTTGTGTTCTGCCCTTTTCACAGATCATCATTTCTTTATCTCACAGTCTTTGAAAATAATACTTTTCTACCCTTTGCCTGGTCGTATTGTGCTACATTATTCTTTTTTCTTATTTCATCCAGCTGGATGTGGTGGCACTTTAGAGGCAGGGCAGGATGAAGATGAGTTGCAGGCCAAGCTGGGCTGCACAGTGAGTTCTGAGCCAGTTTGCACTCCTCACTGAGACATTGTCTCTGAAAGATGAAGAAGAGGGAGATGCTTAGACCACAGTGAGATATCACCTTACCCCAGTTAGAATAGCTGTTATCACATAGCAAAAGAGATCAAATAAAAAGAAATCTGTTGAGAGGGACAGGGACGCAGAGTGAAGGAACTCTCATGGAATGTAAACAAGTGTAGCTAGTATAGGAAACAGTATGGAAATTCCCCCAACAATAAAAACACAACCACCACATGATCCAGTAATCCCATGCCTTAGTGGAGACGACACCCACCCTCCCAGTTTTATTACAGCAGCGTGCACAATAGCCAGAGTATGGAATCAACTTAAATGTCCACTTGTGGAGGAATGGATAAAGAAGCTGTGAATTTAAAAGTATAATATTCAGCTGCAAAATGAGCAAAACCCTGTCACTTGCTAAGCCGGCAGAGAAGGGCAAACACTATGTAATCCTGCCAGCCTCGGGGTCTGAAGCAGTTGGTTGCACACACATGAAAAGTAGAGTGGTGGCTAGCAGAGGCTGGGGAGAAAAGTGGAGAGCAGACTGGGATATGGTGGGTACTAGGTCACCATTTATAGGAGCAAATTCTGGTGCTCTGTGGCACAACAGCACACTTAACAGTAATACATCATGTCCTTAATTAGTCAGAAGAGAAAACTTGGGGTGTCAGCAGCATAAAGAAGTGATGAAACTTTAGGGATGAATGTGCTAACCATCCTGGTTTGGTCACCACCACCCAGATGTACACACAAGCAAAGCATCATATTGAACTGTAGGTACAGATATTATTTGTGAATAAAAATAAAATAATTTAAAGCATTTAACTTGTTTGCAGCTTTTCCCCCAATCATTGTTTTAGTGTAAAATTTCCCCTAAGTTTTTATGATATCAAAGGACAAGAAGTTGAATTCTTCTCACTGCTGGGGTGCTAGAGTCTTTCTAGCAAGGCCAGTAATGAGTTAGAGTTGGCTTGTGGCACACAGATGGGGGACACGAAACAGACACAGAAGGTGCTTTTAACTGTGAGAATGAGTGTATTTGGGGGCAGAGAGGGCCGGAAGGGTTTTAGCACATGGGAGGGATTTGTTTTTTATTGCCCTATTGGGGTATATGTAATCCATATACGGATCACTTTAAAATAAAGTATACAATTGACGGCCTTTAGGGTGTTCATGGAGTTACTCAAGCATGACTATTGTCTAATTCTACACTGTTAAAGACTCCAAAACAAAACAAAACTCATCCTGGGAAGCTAGTTAGCAGTCAGTAGTTCCCATCACCCTATCATGAATCTACTTGTTGTCTATGTGGCTATTCTGGATATTTTATATAAATGTAACCATGCAATATATAGTCTTCTGTGTCTGCATACCTCTTTTGCACAATATGATGTTTTTAAGTTTACCTACCTTGTAGCAAGCATTAGTGTTCCACTCCATTTTATTGCTGACAGAAGTGTGGTGGTTAGCTTTCTTTGACTGTAACAAACCATCTGAGATAACCGGCTTAAAAGAGGGAATTTATCCTGGCTCACAGACTGTGCTCTTTCAGCCTGAGCCTACTGCACTGGTTCTGTGCAGCCCAGTAGTGCATCACAGTAGGAGACCCAGTTAACTCATGACCCAGCATGGAAAGAGAGGAAGAGGAAAAGACTAAAGTCCCACAAGTCCTTTGGAGGCCATGTCTCCAGTGACCCAAGACCTGCCACTAAGTCCCATTTCCAAAGGTTGGTCCCACCCTGTAGCAGCTCCTTAGCAGAGCCCTTAGCAGGCACCTCTGGAGGCCATGGCAAATCCACACGCAGCAGAGGTTTCCACATCAGCAGAAAGGGAGCTGAGAGCTGGACTGCAGGGATTGATGAAGACTTTCAGAGATGCCTGCACCAAATTCCTTTGCTAGGCATCTTCCTAGACTTCTTCCATCTTAGTGATCATCGCAGGAGCCTTTTGTGTGAATACACCAACATTTTCTTATCTTGTCTGTGGCATTTGGACATTCTATTGAGCACAGCTTCATTGGGTATGGCTTTGGATATTTATGTTACTGTCTTCCCAAAACAAACAAACAATAAATAAATAAAAATAAAAAGGCAGGGTTTCTCTGGGTAGAAACTCACCCTGTAGACCAGGCTGGTCTTGAACTCACAGAGACCCACTTGCCTCTGCCTCTGCAATGTGGGGGATAAAGGTGTATGCCACCACCACTGGCCTGGCTGAGTTTAATTTTGATTTTGTTTTTTAAAAATTATATGAAGTTTTCTAGTAGGAAAGTTTAGATCTTATACAGCATGCTTTCCGGTGAGTTGTAATGCTGGTGATAATATCATTGCTGTTAATTGACTTTATCCACTGTTAACCTATCTACTATTCATTCCATTATTACCATTTCCTTTCCACATTCTTTCCTGTGGCTTGTAGTAACCATTTAATTTCTCTTAAAATGCCACCTTCAGCGTTACTCTTCAAAATATTTATTCTTCTGCAGCGATGAGAAACTTAAACCCTCAATTAGACATTTTCCCACACAGCTAACCCTTGCATTTTCACACCAATTATTTCTTTTCACTTTAACTAATTTTAGAAGATTCTAAACTGCTAACTAAAGATTCCCTTAGAAGCTTAAACAACATAGCCCTTTGTAAAAGTGTTTATGTGTAGCCCAAGGGTTAATCTACAAAAGGAAACTACTAGTTATAAAATTAGTGGACTGGTGTTTGCTGACTTATACACTTCATTTCTGTATTTCTAAATGGTTCATCTTTCAGTTTACCCAACTCTTCACTTTTTTTCTATCTCTAATGTGGAAAAATATAGAAGCTACACTAAAAATATTTTCCCTAGCCTTTTGTTTGTTTGTTTTGGTTTTGGTTTTTGGTTTTCGAGGCAGGATTTATCTGTGTAGCTCTGACTGTTCTGGAACTCGCTCTGTAGACCAGCCATGGTGAGAAGAAGCCATCTTGGGACTGAGAGGGGACTCCATCCCTGAACATTAAAGTCTAGAACTTTCCCGTTGTGAAGCCAACGAAAAAGCATCTACACTAGTGTAGGCAGACTTTTCTTTCCCACCTGCCAGTTCCCAAATAACTGACACGGAGATTTAATATTAATTATAGATGCTCGGCCATTAGTTCAGGCTTGTTACTAGCTAACTCTCAAAATTTAAATTAACCCATTTCTGTTAAACTATGTGCTGCCATGTGGCTCATGGCTTCTTACCTCATCTTGTCTATGTCCTGCTCCCTCTATGTCTGGCCAGTGGCTCCTCTGAGTCTGCCCTTCTTCTTCCCAAGTGTCACTAGTCTCCTTCTCCTACCTAACCTTATGCTGTCCAGCTATTGGCCAGTCAGCTTCTTTGTTAAATAATCACAGTGACATATATTCACACACTGAAAAGGAATATTCCACACACTAAGACATGACTAAGACTATTGTATTAGTGTTAAGAAGCCGTTGTAGACCAGGTGGTGGTGCACGCTGTTAACCCCAGCACTCAGGAGGCAGAGGCAGGTGGACCTCTGTGAGTTTGAGGCCAGGTTGGTCCATAGAGCAAGTTCCAGCACAGCCAGGGTTACTTGGAGAAACCCTGTCTAGAAAACAACAAAACAAAACAAAACCAAAAGAAAATGGAAGAAGAAGCCATTTTAGAGCTAGAGGGATGGCTCAGCAGTTAAAGGCCTCTGGCTGTTCTTGTAGAAAAACTAGGTTCCATTCCCATCATCCACAGGGCAGCACATAAACATCTGTAACTCTAGTTCCAGGGGACCTAACAGCCTCTTCTGGACTCCATGGACACCGGGCACTCATGTGATACACATATGCACATTCAGGCAGAATATTTACTACATAAAATAATTTTCTTTTTGATTTTTCAAGACAGAATTTCTCTGTGTAGCTCTAGCTGTCCTAGAACTCACTCTGTAGACCAGGCTAACCTCAAACTCACAGAGATCCGCCTGCCTCTGCCTCCTGAGTGCTGGGATTAAGGGTGTGCACCACCACTGTCCAGCTAAAATAATATTTTTTAAACGAAGCCATTACAAGAGTTAAGAATATATTTGAGTTGGTCCAGTGCTTGCCTCATATTGGAAGATTCTGTCTTGGATCTCTAGCACCATATAAACCTGGTGTGTAGCACATCTGTAATCCTTGAGAAGTAAAGACAGGACAGCCATGGATTTAAGGTCATCCACCATCACTTACAGAGCCTAGTCAGAGGTCATGTGATATCCTGTCTTAAGAAAGAGGAGATATTACAATAACAATAACAAACTTCTATGTGCCAAGGGAAATAGCAAAAGATGAAAAAAAGGGTAAAGAAAGCAATTTCCATCGTATATTATGCAAATCATTTTGTTGACTGTAAACAGGCTTGCATTACCGGGAACAACTAAAAGTTCTTAGAGCTGGCATCCTTAGAGGGTGAAGGGTGCGTTTACACTGTTCGAGGCCTTGACTTGGACCTCTAGCATCTAACAACAGAGATAAAATATGAGGATCCTTGCACTAAGTGGGAAAGTTAAACCTTAACTCTGTTGGCTGGGACGGCTCGGTGGTCAATTGCACTTGCTGCTCTTGCAGAAGACCAAGTTCAGTTCCCCACACCCATGTGGGGCAGCTCACAATTGTCTGTAACTCTAGCTCTGGCCTCTGCAGACACCGGCATGCATGTATAGACGTCATATATGCAGAAATACATGAGTAAATATTAAATCTTCGAAGGGAAAAAAGCCAAACCGTGCAGTGCAGACACATTTAAACATGGTTGAGCTGTGCAGTGTTAGCTGTCTGCTTTAAATAACCCAGAAGCAGCTTTGCTGAAGTGGAGATTGCAGGAGATAAGAGAAGTCAATTCACACTGATAATTGGGCAATTTGAGGGCTGGGAGATGGCTCATGGTAAAGCTCTTGTAGACTGAACAACTTGAGTTCAATCTCCAGACCCCACATAAATGTGAGAAAGAAGAACAAGATCAGACCCCGAAGTGTTGTCCTCTGACCTCCATGTTTGCGTGTGAACACACACGCACACACACACTCACACACACACGCACACTCACACTCACACACTCACGCACACACTCACACACGCACACTCACACACACTCACACACTCACACGCACACACTCACTCACACACGCACGCACACACTCACACACGCACACTCACACACTCACACATGTGCGCACACACACACTCACACACACGCACACTCACACACACTCACACACTCACGCACACACTCACACACTCACACGCACACACTCACTCACACACGCGCACACACTCACACGCACACGCACACACTCACACACTCACACATGTGTGCACACACACACTCACACACTCACACACACTCACATGCACACTCACACACACGCACACTCACACACACACTCACATGCACACACTCACGCGCGCGCACACACCTCTCTGACACACACCTCTCTCTCACACACACACACACACACACCACATACACACACACTACAAATATACATGTCTCTCTTACACACACACTAGTAAGCAAATTAAGATTTAAATATGGGGAGATTTGACATACTTCACTAGTATTTATACAGACCAAGTGAAAAAATTAGTGGCTTGTGCCTGTAAGTTACTCCATAGCCAAAGACTTGAACTCTACACAATTCCCCCATCTTGCCTACACTACAGTACAGGCATGAGCCACCATGCCCATCCTGAAGATTATTTTGTTTATTACTGTAATGACTAACTTAACGTAAGCTAAAATAGCATAAGTGGGTCACAGACACTTAAAATCAAAGTATAGCTGTATTGTTTGGATTTAGAGCCCAGCACGTACAGGTCTCTTTATTGACTATTTAGATCATATACAGTCTTACTAATTTTACAATATTTGTTTTAAAACCTAAAAAAGAAGAAGGCACATCCGCAAGAGCAAAGCGGTTACCTAAAGACATCGGGAAGAGTGCACAGTCTGTGCTGTTTTTGAGCTCTTAGGATGAGAGGGGACACACCTGTGGCCCTGCGGCTCCCCATCTTCCTTTAAAATTCACTTTCTTACGTGTTGTGGCACATGTCTTAATCCCATCAAGTGGGCGGCAGAGGCAGGCAGATCTCTGTGAGTTCAAGGCCAGTCTGGTCTGTAGATGAATTCCAGGACAGTCAGAGCTATGTAGTGAGATCCTGTCTCAAAACAACAAGACTCACTTTCTTGAGGCTGGAGAGATGGTTCAGCTATTGAGGGCACTCGCAGATCTTCCAAAGCACCCAGTACAGCTGCCAGTACCCATGTACGGCCCTGTGACTCCAGCCCCAGGGATGCTGGCCTTTGTGGGCACCCACAGAGACATAAATAAAAGAAAAATAATGTTTAAAAAAAAGTTTATCTACCTCAAGGTTCAAAGTATTAAATAGGTTATTAATTCATTTTTAAAGCTCCTTTGTCTTCATCTATTGAGCCATTGTAACAAAAATCCAATAAACTGCATGGCTTATAAACAACAGAAATTTATTTGTTATGGTTCTAGCAGCTAGAAAGCCTGTAATCAAGGAAGCAGGTTTGGTATTGGAGAGAGACTGCTGTGTTCTCCTGGTCATGGAAGCTCTATGGGACTTATTTTAACCTCATTTTAGGAGTCTTAGCCCTCACATATAGTGGCTTCACAAAGGATGGATATTTATATAGACATATGAGGGGTTTCACAAAGGATGGACATTTATATAGACATGTGAGGGGCGTCACAAAGGATGGATATCTATATAGACATGTGAGGGGCCTCACAAAGGATGGATATTTATATAGACATGAGGGGACTCTCAAAGGATGGATATTTATATATACATATGAGGGGCTTCACAAAGGATGGATATCTATATATACATATGAGGGGCTTCACAAAGGATGGATATTTATATATACATATGAGGGCGCTGTTGCTGCTGTTAATGTTGTTGTGTGTCCCAGTGCCAGGGCCTCTAGACTGCTACACAAGTGCTGTACCACTGAGCTACACAAGCCTTGTACTACCATCACCTAAGTTTTAGTGTATGGGTTTTGAGGGGATACACAAAAACTATAGCACTTTATATCCCAGAAATATGTCAACTCAAAACAATTTTTGGATCAAGAAAATAAATAGGAGTAAAATACAGAATTCTGGGAAAACAACAATAATAAAACCATTAGATGTCAGGGTCTATGGAATATAGTTGAAATAATGTTTAGGAAGATTCATAGTATAAATGTCTATGGAAACAAAATAAAGATAAATAAAATGAAATGATGAACCCTAGCATTAAACTCAGAACTCTCCGGGGGGGGGGGGAAGTGAGTGCAAGAGTAGAAACTGATTAGTGAATAGAAAGAGAAGACTTTTTTAAGGAACTTATCTAAGAAAAAGGGGTAGGGGATGAGCCACTTAACTAAAATGAATTGGAGGAAGAACATGACCTAGTTGGCTTTAATTATCAGCTAAACACAGCCAAGAGTCATCTGTCCACAGGGACTGGATCAGACTGGCCGGTGGCCATGTTTGTAGGGATTGCCTTCATTGTTTCCTGGTGCAGCCAGGCCCAGCCCACCGTGGGTGGCAGCATCCCCTGGGTAGGTAGTCCTGGGTTGTGTAAAATAGCTACCTAAGCATAAATCTGAGTGAGGCAGGAATCATCATTCTCCATGCTTGCTGCTTCAAATTCCTGCTTGATGGTCTAGGTGGACTATGACCTAGAAGGAAATGCCGAGGAAGCCTTTTCTCCATTGTTTCTAATCACAACAAAAGGAAGAAACCTAGGACAGATATATAAATGTATCAAAATAAAGATACAATGGGGGAAATAACTATTAAAACAGAAGAAATCTAAAAGGTATAAAGGGAACTTCCCGTGAAAATGTGACTTACTCAAGTGATATCAGCAGAGACAGGAAGGAAGCCTGAGCTCAGCTACACAAGAGCAACACAGATGAGCTTCCCCTAGGGGACTGCTCCCAATCCATAAAGCTCAGACAACCCAGGACTTCCTCCCAGAGCTCAGAGAGAAGGCAAGTTCCAGCATCTTCTAATGAAGTGACCATAACATAACTCTATACTAAAGTTAATAGAGTTTGATGGTATATTATTTATCAAGTAGGCTTATTTTTCCAAAATTCTAGTGCAATCCATTAATAAAATGTCTTTTTTAATTGATTTTCTTGATTGATGATTTTATATGTATATGATGTATTTTGAGTATACTGGCTGTCCCATCCCTATAAACCTCCTTCCTCCCTGCCAGTCCTCTCCTAGGCTCATGACTTACTTTGATTTTGTGGCTCTTTTAGTTAACTGGAGCCATCTGTGTGCCCATTGGATTGGAAGTGTTCATTAGAGCCTGCTGGGGTTGTTGTGGGTTCACAATTGGTTTTGTTTTTGTTTTTGTTTTTTTATGGTGCTATGGATCAAGCGTTTGTTGTAGTTGTTCGTTTTGAGGCAGGTATTCTTTGTGTATCCCTGGCTGTCCTGAACTTGCTCTGTACATTGGGCTGGTCTTGAACTCAGAGATCCACCTGCCTCTGCCTCCCTGAGTGCTGGGACTAAAGGCAGGCACCAAGATACCTGGCAGGATCAAACCCTTGCAAAGTGAGTTCTCTATCACTGGGCCGCATACCCAGCACCGCACCTCCCACAGCAGTAGGTGTGTTTGAGTGCTGGATATAGGACCCAGAGTCTCACACACTTTGTGCAAGAGCTTTAAAATTATGAGGCTGGAGAGATGGCCCATTGGTTAAGAGCACTGTCTGATCTTTCAGAGGACCTGAGTTCAATTCCCAGCACCCACACATGGTAGCTCACAACCATCCTTAATGAGATCTGATGCTCTCTTTTGGAATGCAGACATACATGCAGATAAAATAAATTAATCTTAAAAAAGGAACTTTATTATTGATCTGCACACCCAGCTCCTCTGTCAAAAGCAATCTCAGTGTATGTGTGGTATGGGGGGGGGGGTATTTTGGTTCATGGTCTCAGAGTGCTTAGTCTGTGGCTGCATAGTGGGACCTCATGACAGGCAGAGTGTGATGGAGGAGAGCTTTGCTCTACTTCTCAGCCAGCAGGAAGCAGGGAGGAAAGAAGAGACTGGGAACTTTCAAAGCCTTGCCCTCTGTGACCTGTGCCTTTAAGTTGCTTCCCCCAAATACATAATTTCCCCAAATAGTGCCACAAACTGGGGGCCAAGAGTTCAAAACATGAGCTTATAGGAGCATTTCTTACTCAAACCATAAGTCAACAAAATCTCGATACTTGAGTCTAGGGATGAAATATAATCAAAACATTTCATTATAATACATTTTTATTTTTAAAAATTACACTGTTGCCAGGTGGTGGCGGCACATGCCTTTAATCCTAGCACTCAGGAAGCAGAAGCAGACAGATCTCTACAGAGCGAATTCAGAGACAGCCAAGACTACAGAGAAACCCTATCTCAAAACAAAACAAAACACATGTATCGTGGAAAAATAAGGATGGGGAAGACAGGCTGGATAGATGTTTATTCAGGGAGAAATAACTTACAACAAAGACAGATGAACACCAGCAGGTTCCAGTCTCAAGGATGTCTCCGGATGCTCTCTGCCTCCGTCCAGGAAGCAAGAGAGTGCTTCTGGGTCCCCTCTCCAGACCTAGTTCCTCCAGGTCACTTCAGCACCTGTCCCCACCCCCCAATGGGTGTGGTCAGTGTAACAGGTGCAGACAGAGTGACTATCTCACTACACACATGTTCTGTCAAAATGACACATGACCATAAACTAAGGCATCTTGGAAGGTTAGGGTCATGTGGCTTTCCAGCCCAGCAAACAGGCTAAGGTGATGGAGAGAACCCCTGGTGGAGGTGTGGCAGTGCATCCCACATGTCACGGTGCAGCCTGCTGGAACACTAGCCTCAGCTCCTGGTGGTGCTCTTGGCTGGCAGGAGCTACTCAAGTTGTTTTCCTGCCTGTCTGTTCTGGGCCCCTCATAACGCTTGGCCTTGTGTGTCAGTAGGTGCTGTGGGGGCTGATGAGAAAGGGGATGGTTGGTTGATGCCTCTTAGTATCTCTGCTGCAGAGCAAAGCATCACAGTCAGGAACAAAAAAATAGCTTCAGCGTTCCACATCTTCCTGAAGTTGGAGCATCTAGGAGGGCAGCATGCGGGATGGAAATAATTTAGTTCAAGGAAACAATTAATAGTGACTTCAAGGCAGCCAGGTTCAAAGAGGAGAAGATGTGGGTGAGGGGAGCATCCTGGGTGTTCTGAGAGGCAGGAAGCTTGAAGGAGGGTTGTTGAATGAATCACTCACATGGATACTGAAATTATCCCAGGCAACAGGAGAAGCCTTTCTCTGCTACCCCCAGTGTTTTGTCAAAACCCCAAAGAAACTGAAAGGATTTTTACAATACATGCTCCTACCTGAAACACCTGGATTCTGCAGTTACCATTTTGTCTTATTTGTGTGCCTGTCTGTCCATCCACCTTCCATTTTTACACTTTATCTGATTCATTTCAAGTGAATGAAAGATGTCAGCCTGCTTATCTCTTCTGGGAATTTTAGGAATTGAAGGTAAGGGCCATCATAAAGCTCCTAGACAGGGCAGTGTTTCAGTCCGGCAGGAAGTTGCCTGACTTTAGATGCAGACGATGACTCAGTTTTTGAGCCAGCTTCAGGAACCACCCTCCTGTCCTTGCTCGGCAGGAGCAGCAGGCCTGGTTGCTGACTCCTCAGGCTGGCATGCGCCACCCCTCCAATCTTGCACCATCACAGGTCTCTGCCCAGCAAGGCAAACATTCCTTTGCACCTGGGACACAGCTGGGACCTAAAGGCTGCAAAGAAAAAGGAAGTTCCTGTTTGCAAGGAAAGGCTGAAGCGGTATGTTCTGGGAGGAAACGAGCAGTCATTGTATAATTCCACCAAAACATCTAGGTGGACCTGATTCAAGCCTTTAGCTTCTGTTTCCTGCCCTCCCCTGGTTGTTCTGAGCTGACGTGGACTGACTTCAATAGTTCCGCCATCTGTCTACTTTGCGTATTAAGAAAGAACATGACGGCCTTAAGGGAAGACTAAGACAGTTACATGTTATTAAATGCTAAAGGAAAAAAAGATGGTTTGCTTCTGTGCGGAAGAGCACAAAAGAATGGCCCCAGTGCCCACTCCTGAAGCAGACCCAGTCAGAGTGTGCATGGCAACCCTTGTGATCTGTGGCGCTGATGGTGCCTCAGTTTCTCCATCCATACATGAAGATGATGGGGCCTTCTCTGCCTATCTGGCTTCTGAAAATCCACAATAAAGAACTGTACACTTATAGGGCATTGTCCGGAGTCTTGCCTCCCTGGCAGAGTCTCTAATCAACTTCCTAGTACAGAGGGGAGAGGCCTGATAGGCCCAGTCACATAGTAATCATAGTCCTGCTGGGGCTGGGGTGGGGGTTGGGAGCTCTAGGAAGAATCCACTTACAAGAGGTCCCAGAAGAAATGAAGACTCTTCAGGGAACATTTGTCCCCAGGCTAACTGGGTGAGGAGGTCTGGTTCTAAAGTCCTAACAACCATTCTCCTTCCCCCTCTGGAGCCCAGCCCAGCCCAGTCAGCCAGGCTGGGGTTGTCACTGCTCCAGGTCCCTATCAGTAAATACCTCTGCTCCTGTATACCATCTACACACTATTGGGTTACACCCTCCCTTTCTCACCTTGCTCATTTCCCTTCCAGTTTTACCTAAAGATATCTTTGTTCATTGTCCTTTCCCTTTAGAATGAAAACTCCATGAGGGTAGGGACTTTGGGGGGGAGGGGGGGAGGGAGCAGGGTCTCAATGGACCCCAGGTTGAGCTCAGACTCACTTTGTAACCTTAAATTCCCAATCCTCCTGTCTTCCCCTTCCAAGTGCTGGGATTGTAGGCATGTGCCACCACACCCAGCTAGGAACTTTGTTTTATCACCCGTGTGTCTCCGGAACCCAGAAAAGAACAGTGCCTGGCACACAGCAGACTTTCAGTACGATGTGTGAGTCACAGGCCTAATGCAATGTCAGAGGCCTCAAGCTTCACCCCATCAACACGAAGCCCTGTCCCTGAGACCTCTCTACTGATCCCATGGATTGGGGTTGGCATAGGGGACCCAGTTTGCCTCCATCATGGTGGGTGTCTTGGTTTCTTTAATTGATCCCCTTCTTTCTTTCTAGGGAAATCAGTTAACTTGGAATGTCTACATCAATTCTTAACTGTTTAAGACGGTGGCTCCTGTAACCCAGACTGACCTCAGACTCAGCTGTGTAACTCAGGCTGACCTTAAACATATGCTCTTTCTGCCTCTGCCTTCAAAGAGCTGGGACTGCACTTTAGCCACCACACCTGGCTTATGTAATGCTGGGGGAATGAGCCCAGGGCTTTGGGTATAACTAGGCAAGCCCTCTCCCAGCTGAGCTATACCCTAGCCCT
Organism: Cricetiscus sungorus; assembly: GCA_030556225.1. Lineage (NCBI taxonomy): Eukaryota > Metazoa > Chordata > Mammalia > Rodentia > Cricetidae > Cricetiscus > Cricetiscus sungorus. The sequence goes on along the minus strand of JANBXA010000007.1, from coordinate 31,391,804 downwards.
GATCTATCTTTTTGCCTGAAGAGTTCTATGGCTTTTTTTTTTTTTTCAACCTACCAGACATTTAACTTATGGCATTTTGTTTGTAATTTTCAAGGAGCCCTTCCTTCTTCTTTATGTTGGTTTCTGTATAGGAGGTTGTAAAGTTTTTTCCTAAAGTGACCTCTGACCCTCTGTTATCTGTTCATCCATGAGTCACTAGAAAACAGGAACATGAAGAGCTATGGACACACCCAAGTTCACAGCAGCTTGTATGAGGTATCTAGGGTTCTCACATTCACACACTTAGAAAACAGAACGATGATTGCCAAGGCTGGAGATGCAGTGGTAACAGCCTTTAATCTTGGGTAGATGACAACCTACATGCTGCCTGGTGAGGGTGGCTGCACAGTGTGAATGTACCAAACTGGACCTGTACACTTCCAAATGGTGACAGTGGTAAATTCTATCGAGAGAGAGAGAGAATCAAATCTGTCACTGGCGAGCACGATGTCACTCTCAAGTCTTCTCTGAGAGAAGCTCCTGCACAGTGTCAAGCACACTGCTACCCTCCTCTGTGCATCCCTGTGCCCTCCCTAGCTTGCTCTCTGGCTGAGAGTCCCTCTCCCTACCTGCAACAGGAGGGTTCGAGTGCAGACCTCTCTGCCAGTGCCTTCTGCAACTGCTGCTTCTCCACCCTACCCCTCCTCCTCTGCCAGTTTCCATCTTCTAAGAAGTGTCCGCTACTTCTGTATCTCTTTTGACTTGATTTATGACTTTTTGGTGGTGGTGGTGGTGGTGGTGGTGGTGGTGTGGGCAGGGATTCAAGAGATAACATGTAGCTATTTCTCTTAATTAGAGGTTGGCATGGGTATTTTAATAGTAGTATTTATATAATTATAGACATAATAATCTTTTAAATCTACTCACACCCAAAGGAAAGTAAAGATTTTTTTTTTTTTTTAACCAGTCCATTTTATTTTGCTCACATCATCAGAAAGCCAACCCAGAATCTTAAACCACCAGGTGGTGGCGGGATGCCTCTGTGGGTAAAAGTTGGCCACCAAGACTGACAACCTGAGTCCCATCCCTAGATAAAGTCCTAGAGAGAACCAGGCTCCAGGAAGTCGTTTTCTGACCTCCACTAGCACACCCTGTGGCACCCTGGCAGGCACCTCCCCCACTATAATAACCCTACTGAGCTTCAGATGACAACTGCAAGGCTTTGTACCAGCTCAGCTGGCATCCTGTGCCCTGATGGGACGAGACCTTCTTTCTTTCATTCCTCCTCCCTCCTCCCCATCCATTTTTTAAATTTTAATTTATTTTTCTCTTTGATAGCCTCACTCATATGTATTCTCTCTTCACCTCCCACTACCCTCTTTCATAAACCCTTAAATAAACCCCTTAAATAAACCCTTCCTCCTAACAGACCCCCACCCTACTTTATGTCTATCTGTTGTCTGGGTTTTTGTGACCCACTGAGTTGAACTGGAGTTGTTCACATGGACGTGGTGCAGGGGTTATTTATCGGGTACCTTACCAGTGGCTACATTGTCACTGAGGAAAATGACCCTGCCTCCTTAGCCACCATTCACTACCAATTGCTCCTCAAGGAAGGGTGGGGCCTCCTGTGCCTCTCTCTTATACCAGCCTACCTAGTGCAGGTCGTGTGTTCAACAGTGCCATGGCCTTGTCAGGTACCAAAGATAGCGATTGACAGATGAGGCATTTCTTAAGACAGAAGTCAACTGTCGCAACCATGGCAGCTTCAAGGATCAAAATCCTAAGTGTCTCACCTTCGCGAATTCTCCAAAGGGAGTTGAAATAGCCCTACAAAATAATGGGGGTGAGGGTGGGGCTTAACATTGATTTGATTAAATATAATCCAGAAATAGATGCCACGATAGAGATGTGTGCGTTGTGTGTATATGCGTGCCTGTGTGTATATATGTCTGGGGTGTCTGTGTGTGTGCATGTATTTCTCTTTATGATTGCATGGTGTGTGTGTGTGTGTGTTGGCAGGTGGGAAAGTGATTATGGAGGGGCCAAGAAAGAAAAGGCCATATAATATCATAATTCACTGGTAATACTTCATCCCAATTTTGTAGTATACCTTTGTAAATGTTACGCAAAGAAAGAAATAAGTTGTTTTCAAACCTAATTTATGATGCTCATATGTTAGCAACTCATACGTTAGGTGAGTGAGGTCTGTGAGAAGGAAGCCCAGTTTTGAATGATATCAAACATGGAGTGGGCTCAGGAGCAACGAGATGAGGGAAACCATGGGGACTGGAGAACAGCCCATGTGTGTGACAGTGCCTGTGTAGGGATTTTAAATGCACCCACAATCTGCTGTCTTCCCCTTAGCTGCCATCATGGGAAGTAAATGTGACTTTCTCACTACCATCTTTTTTCCTTTTTAAATTAGGGATGAAGTTAGTCAGCCTCTGGTGGATTAGATGTGAGAATGCTCATTGCCCATTGAGGAAATACAGTGGTGTCTTCCCCAATTACAGTTACACTAAATGCTGTGTGTGCATATGTGTGTGTGTGTGTGTGTGTGTGTGTGTGTGTGCACGCACGTACATGCATGAGAGAGGGAGGGAGGGAGGGAGAGAGAGAGGGAGAGAGAGAGGAAGAGAGAGAGAGACTAGGGATAACATATACTCGCTAGCCACTCCATTGCCCTTTGAAACCTTCCAAAATGCTGGGGATATATTGAACAGCGATTTGTTGGTATTTTACAATGTGGTAAGGCTTTCCAAATAGTTGCAATTTACCAGTACTGTTTTATACACTGATTTTGAGAACAGAAAAGCCCCTCCAACTGAATAAATTTTTCAAAAAGTGTGCACAAGGCACTTTTCCATAGTGATAGTTTTCTTATTAAATTTAACTTCTGTGATTACAAATTAAATCTTTCAAACACCACATAATGTCTTAAATTGGAATATGCCCACACAGAGCAAGCACTCGCCTTACATTCACAGTTAATTTTATGACTTTTTTGGAAACAATCATTAGTACCAAAAATCGTGCTAATGCTCAAGGAGAGATGTTTAGGATGTGCTTTGCCTAGAGCTCAACATTATTTTGTGTGTTTGGTCACTGAGTTCCTTTCTGGGTTGTGTAAATGCTTGTTGGCATAGGTGAGGGAAAAGTGGGCAGCAGGTAAGGCTTGAGTATTAGTGTACAGTCCTTCCTAACAAGTCCTGCTAAATCTCCATTATGATAATGGTGATAGATGAGGCTGTGTTTTGGCATTATCTTGATTCAGCTTGGTAACTGCCAGAATTCTCCAGGTAACAGGAAATGCAGGTGGTTACAGGGGTGGCATGACGTGATGGGGCTGGTTAATATCTATTTTAGGTAGATTCCTGTAGAGAAAGGAGTAAAGAACAGCTAGGTAGTTGGTAGTTAGTCCACTGGCTTCTTTTGTTCTCTCCCTCCCCCCTCCCTCTTCTCCCTCTTTCTCTCCTTTCCTCCTCTCCTCCCCCCCTCTGGCCTTGAACTCACAAAGACCCACATCTCTGCTTCCAAGTGCTGTGGTTACAGAGATGTACCACCCAGATAAACCCACTGGTTTATTCCTTTTTTTTTTTTTTTTTTTTTTTTTTTTTTGAGACAGGGGGTCTCTGTGTAGCCCTGGCTGTCCTATAACTCACTTTGTAGACCTGGCTGGCCTGGAACTCATTGAGATCTGCCTGCCTCTGCCTCCCAAGTGCTGGAATTAAAGGTGCACACCACTGGTTTCTTTTGTTGGTGTTATTTTTGGTTTCTCTGTAGCTTTGGAGCCTGTCCTGGAACTCACTATGTAGACCAGACTGGCCTCGAACTCACAGAGATCTGCCTGCATCTACCTGTCAGGTGCCACTGCTGGTTTCTTAAGGTGGAACAACTCTGATATAAGACCTTGACTTTTAGCAATTTCCCTTCCCCGTTGTGGAGTTAATCTTTTCCACACCTCACTTGTCTGCATGGTGTGTGAGCCAATCATTCTCCATCAGCTATTTCTGAAATACTCAATAGACAGTCGTCCTTCCGGCCCTCACTTAAGGATTACAAAAGATTCAAGCAGAGCAAGCAGGACAGCTAACAAGGGTATCTATGCTCATGAGAGAGCAGATATGTCCATGCTTGTGTGAGAAGGTGTGTGTATGTGTGAGAATATTATGTCCCTGTGAGTGTGAGTATGTGAATGTGTATGTATGAGTATGAGTCTGTGTGTATGTGTGTGAGTGTGAATGTTCATGTACGTGTGTCTCTGTGTTTGTGTGTGTGAGTGTGTGTGAGTGTGAGTGTGTGTGTGTGTGTGTGTGTGTGTGTGTGTGTGTGTGTGTGTGTATCGGGGAGTGTTGCTTCATGAGCCCAAGTCTTCTGAAGCTGTATTCACCCCATAAAGAGGCCACAGTTGTTGGCCCCCAAATGCTGTGTGCAGTCAGGGTTTGGCTCTGTTGGTCAGTTAAGATGTGAGTGGTCTGGAGACCTCAGTGCTCTTCCTCATGGTTCCCTTTTCTGGGTTGTCTCCCAGGCGCCTCCTTCCCTGGCCTTTGTGGGTCTGCTCGACATGACTGAACTTGACTCTTGGCAGCACCTAACTGCCATGTCAGCAGCAATCGGACAGCCACTCTTGAGGTATTTTCTGACAACCATCACTGGTGACCACTGGGGTCACAGGTTGATGGACAAAGTCCTGCTCCTGCCTCCCAAGGCAGGTTACAGCTGTGGGTCCCAGGGCTTCTGGAGACAGTGGAGGGATGGGCAGTACAGGCGGGGGTTCTCCACAGAGTGCTGTTCACTGCCAGGTGCTGAAGGTGAGTGAGTGGAGCACTTAAAAATACAAATGGCCAGAACAATTAAATCAGAGACTCACATACTGAGTCCCTGGAAGCCCTAGAGCAGGAGCAGGCTTCGGAGGGGCTTGGGGCTTGGTGGCCTGGTCTGCTCTGACACGCTCTTCTCCATGTTGGATAAGCCTGGTTTGAATCAGAGGCGTATGGACCATTCTGCAATCACAGAGCCGTGGGAATTAGAAGAAAGGTATGAATGTCTGGGGGGGGGGGTCCCCATGTTGCCCCACCTTGAACTCCTGATGCCTAAGTGCTGGAATTGTGGTCAAGGATGACCTTGAACTCCTGATCCTTTTACCTTGAGCACAGTTTATACTGTGCTGGGAACTGACCCACAGTTCCCCATGTTGCTGGTAAGCATTCTACCGAGTGGATTACACCCCTCATTCTTCGTCCAGTTTCACAGGGCTCAGACCCACAATGGTGAGGGGGAGTTTCACCCTGTGGCTTTCTGACTCCTGGGACCTTTCTCTTCCCACACTCACCTCCAGACCACCCACCTGTCTTCTACCTGTCCTTTTCACCTATTCTTTGGTCTCACTGGGAGACATTTGGCTTGACTCCAGCTTACTCATGAGCACTCCAGGTTGGCATGTCTTTTGGCTTCAGATCTCCGTTTTTCTTAGCCTGTGCCAAGAAAGTGTCAATTAATCCGGCTGTTTGGTGTAAAGAGGGGACTTCAGCAGAGACAATAATGTGTAAATCAGCAGCCCTCAGAGTGTTGGCCCTGGACCACAGGCACCAGTGACCCAGGGGACCTGTCAGAAATGTCAGCTCTCAGCCACTCCTGTCTTGCTACTTCGGGACAGGAGCTTCAAGGTGACACTCATCTCTAGCTGACTGTGAGGAAGGCAGAAGTGTGAGGGTCCTCGACATTTGCTAAGTCTTCTTCAAAGCCCTTCCCAGCCAGAATGCAGCCCCTCAGCCCTCCAGAGAAGACACCGTGGGCCCAGCGTGCAGTAACAAAAAAGTGCCATCCAAGCTTTACCTCAGTCTCTGGTCCTGAGAAAAGCCCCAGCAGAGCTGAGACCACTGTTAACCCCTGTCCTCCTTGGGTGCAGGGGTGGGGGTTGGGGAGTCAACACATCCACTGGAGGCTGGAGAAGTGATGGAGGGTGTGGCAGTTATTCCTGTTTCTTCCTGTATGGAATTCAGTTCCCAGGTTTCTAGACCCCAGAACCATTGGAGAATTAATGGAACCAGAGAAAGAACCGGGGTTGTAGCTTAGTTGCTACAGTGCTTGGCTATGTGCACAAAGGGTTCGGTCACCTGCATTGCATAAACCAGGCATAGTGACATACACCTGCAATTATAGCATTCAGGAGGAGGCAGGAAGATCAGAAGGTCAAGCTCCTTCTCAATGACATAGCTTTATAGTCCATTGAGGATGCATGAGATACTATCTTTAAAAAGTAAAGAAAAAAGTTTAAGAATAATAGGGGGGAAAGGCTGCCAAGATGGTTCAGTAGGTAAAAGCACTGGCTGCCAAATCTGATGACTTGAATTCAATCTCTGGGACCCACATGGTGGGCTCCTGAAAATGTTCTCTGACACAGTTTCTCTCTCTCTCTCTCTCTCTCTCTCTCTCTCTCTCTCTCTCTCTCTCTCTCTCTGTCTCACACACACACACTAAGTGTATATATATATAGTATATATTTTTAATATAATATATGACAAATAGAAACTTTAATATAATACACACATATATACATACATATAAGACTATATTATATACAGAATATATATGTATATATACATAATATACATATATATATATTTATTTATTTAGAACTTGCTAATGATGTGCACTCACTTTGCTGGGGATCTGACCTTGACTCATGCTCATTGTTGGTCACTGCTAGATGACCAAGGGGAAGGGGGAAATCCAGAAGAATCATTAAATTCTATATTCTATGACCCATGAAGACACAGGGGAAGACACTATTCATTTAAAGGTGATCCACACTGGGGTCAGATTCCTAGCTTGTTTAAAACAGAAGAAAGGAGGGAGGGAGGGAGAGAGGGACAGAGGGGGAGAGAGATAGATTTTTGTTTTTTGAGACAGGGTTTCTCTGTGTAGCCCTGGCTATCCTGTAACTCTCTCTGTAGACCAGGCTGGCCTTGAACTCACAGAGGTCCACCTGCCTCTGCTCCTGAGAGCTGGGACCAAAGGTGTGGGTTCTAATTTTACATTAGAAAAGTTACCATTGTTTGGTTTGTATATTTACTTACTTTATTCCTCTATTAAGTTATTCCCTATGTGTCGGAGGGAGAAACACCCCCCCTGCAGTTTCCAGCCACCATGAGAAATAGAAAGCCAGGCCTGCCTGGAGAGTGAAGTCACTCCAAGAAAAGCTTTGAAGACTGTTTTCTCATCTCCTTTTTTATTTTTATATGCAAGCAGGGTCCTCTGTGGTTCACCTTATCTCTCTGTCTTTAGCCAGAAATATTTTGGCCCATGAAAATAGAAACCAGTCTCCATCTAGAAGAACTCAGGTACAGAGGTTAAATAATTCAACTCTTTGAAGTAAAATGGTTTTCTTGTTGTTGTTGTTTTTCAGAGCATAATGATACCCCTCTCTCCCTCTTGCCTTTCTCTCATGCAATGTTTTTCAACTCACTATGCTGGAAATGGCTGGGCCTCATTTGATTCCCCTTCTGGTCTCACCCACTAACAGTTCCCTGCAAGTCCATGAAGGCACGTTTCATAAACTGCATCATGAATTCTGCTCACTGTGTGGTTGCTGTTCGTGCTAACCTCTTGCCTTTGAGGGCTATAATAACCCTTCAGTATATCTGATGCGTGCCGTGAACCACTTTCTCAAACGTGTGTGTGTGTGTGTGTGTGTGTGTGTGTGTGTGTGTGTGTGCATACACAGACGCACCCACAGTTGTTCAGGCATTCCCATCTCAAGCCTAGCAGATAATGGACCCTCTCAGATTTTTCTCATCCCCAGTTTCTGTGAGGATTGAGTGGAGGTGTGTGGATATGGCCTTGTGAGTGCAGATGCTGGGGGAAGAGAACATCAGATCCCCTGGAGCTGGAGTTGCAGGTGATCGTGAGCTACCATGGGTGCTGGGGACCAACATGGGTGCTCTGCAAGAGCGTGCACACTCTCAACTGCTGAGTCATCTCACCAGTCCTAAACCTGTATTCTTATCAAGGCTGTTTTTCCAAACTAGGTTTAGTTATGTCACCCCTCTATTTTAATACTTTGCAAACTTGTCAATACTAGAGAATGAACCTCGTCTACTTAAGTCTTTTAGGTCCTCTATATTGACCCCACCTTTTCCCACTCATGCTATGAGTTTAGGTAACTGCTGCTTCCACTGCTCTGGGACTTGGGCATGCTCACCTGCTTGCCCTCCTTAATTCAAATAGCTGTTTGTGGTCAAATTATGTTGAAATCCTTAACACCCACACACACACACACACACACACACACACACATTCCCAGTGTGGTGGGCAGTGAGTTTTTTGATAGGAAATTGGCTCATGAAGGGGTTGGTGTCCTTGAGAGAAAAGAAAAGCCATACAGAAACCCCTGGCCCTCTCCAATAATTGAGGAACAACCAAGAAGACCTTTGTCCGTACCAGAATCAGGCCCTCATCAGGAGTCCAGAGCCTTTGCCTTGGCCTTCTGGCCTCCCGACTTGAGAGACACCCATGCTTGCATCCTGTTACAACCACCCCAGTAAACTTAGCCACTTCTCATTTGATGGTAATCTCAAGAATTTAAACCATGCTTTGTACCTGTATCTTTCCCATAGTTGGTAGCATGAGGCCAGGTGCAGCTCATGTGCCCAGAGCCCGAGTCTTCCTTGGGTCAACAGATGCATGCATGGTTAATGGTTTGCTTTAATTATGAGCTTGAACCTCTCTTGGCTCCTTCTGTTCTTTTCCTAACAATCCTGATAGAAAATAAAGCTCAGCTGCATCAGACTCTGAGGTTCTGGGTTCACTTAGGACAGTGGTTCTCAACCTTCCAAATGTTTAATACAGTTCTTCATGTCATGATGAAATGATTTCATTGCTGCTTCATAACTGTAATTTTGCTATTATTATGAACTTTAGTGTATCTAACATGTAGGATATGTGATGTACAACCCTTGCAAAAGGACCATTTGATTCAACAAGGAGTCAAGACCCACAAGTTGAGAACCTCTGATTTAAGAGCTTAGTTAGGCCTGTGGACTTTGCTGTATGTGAGCTCTGGTTCAGAGTCTCAATGGCAGTAGGACACAACTGATTTGATGTGCACAAACAGATTTATGAGCTACCACTGCAATAAACGTATTGGGGGCGGGTAATAGTTTGATCATCGTCGTTTCTTCATTGACCCTATTCTCTTCAAGCAACGGATCTATGAGAAGCTGTAAGTGCCAGCCAGTGACCAGAACCAAGTTATCTGTGATGCCAGATGTAGCTCTTACTTAGCTAGAGTGTACTTTCTTTCTTGTTCCTTCTGGCTCATAGCTCATACCTCAGCAATCTCCTACTTTCATCTTACCTCACTATGTGTAACCAGTGCTAGTTACAAAATCCATGTCCAGTGACTTTCCTTTTACTGATGGTGTGTGTGTTCTGGGGAGAGAATGTGATGAGCATACTTAAAATTATTGCAAATAGGTTGAAGTTAGTATAAATTATTTTCAAGTACATTTTTCCATTCCAGGTGTTAACCTGGGTCAATAGATTATCTCCATTGTAAGCTTGATGAGACTTGGATAAGACTGATTCTCACTCACTTAGTAGCCATCAATTGTTGCTTTGTGAGAACTCCCCCATCAACAGCAGCTACTTTTTCATTGCATAGGTCTTAGTTAGGAGACTGTGTTCTTAAGACTTTATGATTATAGAACCTTCTCATTTATAGAAGGCACTGTATTAAAGCAGATGTCCTGGTATTCTGACTCTTAGAATCTTCCCCCTCCTCTTGAGTGATGTTCCCTGAGCCTTAGATGTAGGGTTGTAGATGTATGGAATGAGAATGGGAAGCCACTAGTCACTTGTTCTCTGCATTTCAACCAGATGTGGATTTCTGTGACAGTCTCCATCTTCAGCAGAAAGAAGTTTTGTTGATGAGGGGGTCAGAGTTATGCTTTTCCAGGGGTATAAGGATTGTTCCAGAATCATCCACACTGAGGCAGCGAGCTTCATCTCAACTGGTTGGTTTAGTAACATGTACTTTATTGTTCCATTTTGAACATTGTTCATGCACAAAGATGGAAAACGCTTTAAAAGTAGAAAGGTTGAGGGAGTGGTGAAAGTGTTCAAAAACAAGTCTGTGTTCTGGACTTCAAGAGATAGGTCAAGCACTTTGGCAGAGGTTCAGGTATTGTAGCAATGAACTTGGGTTGAGGGAACACAGTCAAGTCATTCTTTCCATTTAAGTGTTTAAAAATACAAATAGACTTTAATATTAAAGAAGAAAGTGTGTGTACATAGAAAATAAGTACTGTATTTTTTTTACCCTTCTTGGGTTCCACAACATTTCTTAACTTAAGAAATGGCTTTACTCCCTGCTATTGTTCTGCAAGGAAAATGAGGATTAGATGTCAATTTAGATTTGGGGAAGTAAGAGAAAGTTCAAATGGTTTTTCCAGATAAGGCGTTTTCTCCAGCAAGGTCCCCCCCCTTCTAATAGAAATAAACAAATATCCCTTTGCCTTTTATTAGAGTCCCTTTTATCTCAGTGGAGTTGTGGAGTGTATATATGAATCATTCTGGAGACTCTTTTGATTGATATTAGCAATGGAGACTTAAAGAATACAAAAAATAAGGGGCTAAGTTCACTCCCGCTTCTGCCTCCTACAACTTAGCTCCATGTGAAGTCCTGGGAGGGTCTACCACTGTGTTCCCCAGGAGGACCTGGTTGGCTCCTGCAGATTCCATAGGCTGATGCACAGCATGCCACTTGATGAGCAGAGTGCTCAGCTACCTTCAGAGCATTGTGTGCTTGTGGTAGAAGAGCTGGCATTGCTGGGGAGCACCGATCCTGAGAGCATCAATAGATTGCCTCCTTTCCAGATCATCTCATTGGATAAATAATGTTCCAAAACTTAGCATGAAGCTGGCCATTGGTGGCACACACCTTTGATCCGAGAACTTGGGAGACAGAGGCAGGCAGATCTCTGTGACTTCAAGGCCAGCCTGGTGTACAGAGCTAGTTCCAGGACAGGCTCCAAAGCAATACAGAAAAACCCTGTCTTAAAAAAAAAAAAATTGGCATGAGAGCTGACACCAGTCCTGTGATTTTATGTGTGAGTCAGTTATCCACATTCCTACTACCAGATTGCTTAAATGAACTCTCTCTCTCCCTCCCTCCCTCCCTCCCTCCCTTCCTTTCCTCCCTCTCTTCCCCCCCCTCTCTCTCTCTCTGTGTGTGTGTGTGTGTGTGTGTCTCATGTGTGCATGTGTATATGGGCCTGTGCCTATGTGCATGTGTGTATGGGCCAGAGGTCAATGTTGAGTGTTGAGTGTCCTCTCCAGTAGCTTTCCTCCTTATGTTTTGAGACAGTGTCTCTCGCTGATTCAGGGAGACCTGTTCATGAATAAGCTCCCGGAAGGCTCCCATTTCTTCATCCCAGCACTGGTGTTACAGACCTACACCACCACACCTCACTTTTCCATGGGTATTGAGGAACCAAACACAAGCCCTCTGCTTGTACAGCAAGCAGTCTATTGACTGGGCCATCTCCCCATCTGTTTTCAGCATTTAAAGAGTAGAATGGTGACAGGAATGGAGATTCTGGAAGGGAAATGAGAGAGCATGCCTGAAGAGGGCCAGCCCTAAGTGTTTGGCTCAACCAGACACTGAGATGCGTCCAGGGTGAGAGAAAGAAATCCTGGGAGAACAATGTGCCATAAGACAAACTCCAGTTAAGAGAAACCTCTAGACATTGGTTTTGAAGAATGGAGAATTAAATATTATCCAAGTTGACAATTTTCCCTGTCCAAAATCTCCTCATGCTCTGGGGTAACATCTTTAAAAGAAATGTGTCTCTTGTTTTAAATTTATTTTATTTTCATGTGTATGCATGTTCTCCTGCATGTATATATGGGCATCATGTGTGCAGGTCAGAAGAGCATGGCGGGTCCTCCAGAACTGGAGTTAGGGTCGTTGTAAAGTGGATATGGAGAACTGAGCCTTGGTCACTGAGTCATCTGTCTCTCCAGCCCCTTGGGATGACATCTTAGTTCAAGGAGCCTTTCTTCATTTATTTACATCCTTGGGCAAAAGCAAGCCTCAACCACAGAGGTACTCCCTGTATCAGTGATTGCTTCCTGCCTGCAGTGGTATACAAGCTTAGCCCTCCATGCATTCACCAGCCAGGAAGCTGCACTGTGCGTCTGTGTCCTAAGTTTACTGGGCTCGTCATAGAAGCATGATTGATTACATTGTTGACCATGTCATTCAATCCTCAGCTCCTCCTGTCCCCTGAAGGTCAGACAGCTGCAAGCTCCAAACCTCTAATCATGCCATTGGCCCAACTGGTGGCCAGTCTTCATCCTGAAGCTAGGGAGGGCCTCTCTTTGAGTCACCTCATTAGCATAACAAAGATGCTGTTATCCACAAAACAACCAGGGTTGGAAACCCAGAGTCAAAAATCTGGCACAAAACATATATAGCATCAGGCTTCCAGGAGGGGCTTTGCTATCTGTCACACTAATGGTTTAAGGTTTCCAGACCGTTGTTTTTTCTATTGCTTTTAAGTGTCAGTAACTGTGTTCCTAATTACAAATGTGATGTGTGTTTATTGTGGAAACTTTGGAGAATATAAGATGTCATAATGGGAAATAAAAAATGCATGTCATCTGACTACTTGGATAGCCAAATGTAAACATTTCACTGTTTTCTTTACTCTATCAAGGTTGTGCGGTATATTCATGGACCATGTACTGTTTAAAACAAAAATTAGACTCAAACCCTGGGTTGCATTTTTATTTTCTTCTTTTGCCAGAATACAAAATAATACTTTACTTCTTTCATATTTTTCAGTTTTTTAAAAAATGTATTTGTGGGGAGGCGAGTGGGTGGCATTTTGAAGAGTCTGCTCTCTCGTCCCACCTCCCTCTTCTTGTTCTTGTCACTGCACCACACCCTCCAGACAGCTAGCCTGTCTCCAGCCCACCCCATCTCCCGGAGCTAGCACTGGGTTAGGGCTGTTCTACCTCATCATCCCCAGCTTTTCACATGCCTTCCGAGGACTGAACTCGGGCCATAGGCTTGCTTGGCAAATGCTTTCACTCTTTAAACCATCTCCCTAGCACATGTCTTTCATTGTTTCATCGTCATCTTTAACAGATAATTGCGAATTCTTGTTTTAAAGCAAGAGGCTTGCTTTTAGAACAGATTTGGCTTCAGAGCAATATTGAATGGAAAGTACAGAACATCCCCATTTGCCCCATCTCTCTGTAGGCTCAGACCCACCCACAACCTGCACCCACACCAGAGTGGTGCATTCCTTACAACAGATGAGCCTATGCTGACAGAGTTGTCTATCACAGGACGTGGTTCATACCAAGGCTGGTTCTTTGTCTTGTGCACCCATGCATTTTGGACACGCTCACATGTCCCCATCGCCACTGTCACAGAGTAATCTTGGAAATGCATTTTGCTCTGTAACCCCCCCTCCCCTGCTCTTGGGAACCACACATCTATTTTTTTTTCTCTGTGGTTTGCCTTCCAGAATGTTGTATCATTGGGGTCATACAGAATTTTTTTAGATCAATCTATATTTCTTAGTAATCTACTTATTTGTGGATGACAGCTGATTTCTTTGTTTGTTTGTGGCTTTTTGAGACAGGGTCTTATGTAGCCTAGCCTGGATCAGAGCTCACTGTGTAGTAGAGACTAGCCCTGAACTCCTCCTGACCTTTCTGCCTCCAGCTCTTTTGCTTTTTGTTTTTTGAGACAAGGTCTTACTGTGTAGGTCTGGCTGTCCTGGAACTCCCTGTGTAGACTGGGATGGTTTTGAACTCACAGATTCACCTGCCTCACAAGTGCTGGGATTGCAGGCATGCTCCTGCCTCCGCTTCTCAGGTGCTGAGATTGTGGACATGCTCCTCCATAGCTAGTGCTCATTTCTTTGTATTGCCAAATAATACTCTGAACTATGTAAATAAACAAACCACACAGCTCATTCATTTGCCTGTTAGAAGATACCTTGGTGGCTTCCAAGGCCTGGCACGTGGATAAAGTCTCTCTCCAAGTTAACATCCAGGCTTCTCCTTGTAAAATCTATGTGCGCCTCTCCCCTTGTTCCTTTATAACGGAGCCCCTCAGATTATGATTGCTAAATTAAATGAAGGAGTCACTATATTGTGGTGAACATCACCAATTGTTTCCCCCGGAGGCTGTGCTGCTAATGTGTGGCTATACTGTTAGGCGCCATGGCTGTGACCACTGCTTCCTCGTTCCTTGGGAACACTGTCCCTCTCCTAGGGTGCTGAAACAAAGAACCACAGGCCTTATTTCTTCACAGACCCGGAGTCCAGTGTGAAATCCAAGTTTCAGCAGGGCCAGGCTCCCTCTTCGGCCTCTAGAAAGGAAGCCTCCACAGCACAGCCCCCGTTGTCGCTTGGCCTCTGGCAGCTGCTGGCAGCTCTTGGAGTTGGTTTTGGCTGGATGACTCTCCAGTGTCTGACCCCCGCTACTGGGTTCTCTCCTCCTATAAAGATGTGGTCACTGGGTTTAGGTACACTCTAATCCAGTGTGACCTCACCTTAATTCCGTAGTTCCTGTTCTCCACAGGAATATGTCCCAGGCCACCTGTTGCCACTGAGGCTAGTACCTGAAGGGTTAAACACCTAAAGTAAAGAGCCTTGGGGCGGTTGAGAAACTCCGGACAAAAAGGCCAACTTATCAATGAGAACATCCCTCCAATAGGAAAAGAGCCCCCCCCCACTCCCACCCCACCACTCCCCCCACACAATCCACTATAAACTCTCAAACCCACTGTGCTTTCGGCAGTCTCCACTCCTGAGGAGGAGAGGCTGCTGCCCTTCACTGTTCTGTCCCACAGCACCCAACCATCCAGACCCGGCAGTTATACACCCTCTACACCCTCTACAGTTGCCATGCTCTGAGGCCAGCTTCTTAGTACTTGGATGAAATGCAGCAAAACTGCTGGAGTTTTGGCTTCTGGTTTCATGGTACGAAGGAAGCTCTCTCCTAGCACTTGTGAGTCAGAGGCAGTGGATCTCTATGAGTTCAAGGCCCACCTGGTCTACACAGTGAGTTCCAGGATAGTCAGGGCTATGTAAAGACACTCTGCCTCAAAAACACAAATAAAAAACCAACAAAGAAGGGGGGGGTGTTGTTGTCACTATAAAGCTTAGCAAGCTCGATATTGTTGACGATTGTCTTTTACTCTTTGGGCTCTTAGCTCTTTGGGGGCCTGCTACCCAGCTACCAAATAAGTCACGAGGAGTCTTCGTCTTTCTTAAGAATGCCTGGCCTTAGCTTGGCTTGTTTCTAGTCAGCTTTTCTTAACTTAATTATGCTGGCTACCTCTTTCCTCTGCTCTTTTGCCTTTCTCTATTTCTGTATATCTTTTCTTTCCTTCTTATTCCGTGTCTGTGTGGCTGTGTGGCTGGCTCCTTCTTTTCTAACTTCTTGATCCTCTCTTGTTTTTCCATCTCTCTTTTTCTGTTTATTCTCTCTGCCTGCCAGCCCTGCCTGTCCCTTCTCCTGCCTCGCTATTGGCTGTTCAGCTGTTTATTAGACCAATCAAGTGTTTTAGACAGGCAAAGTAACCCAGCTTCTCAGAGTTAAACAAATGCAAGATGAAAGAATGCAACACATCATTAAACAAATGTTCCACAGCATAGGCAAATGTAACACATCTTAAAAAATATTCTATAACATGACATTTAATTCCTTATTGCTCATTTGAGAGAGTTCATTTGTTCGCTTAAAGGGAGTGCTGACTATATCCAGCATACCAGTATCAACCCTCTTCCACTTTGGGACTCTTACATGAAATAACGATAACTACTATAACTAGCAAGCTGCCATGACAGTTATTGATTACAAGGGTGGCTGCTCACTGACTAACAGGTGGGAAGTGTACATACCATAAGTACACTGGTCAGAGGGAAGATTTTCAAGTCCTGAATGGGATAGAGCACTGTGGTCAAGATTTCAGCACACAGCTGGGTATGATAGTAAACTTCTTTAATCCCTTCACTCAGGAGGCAGAAGCATGCAGATCTCTGTGAGTTCAAGGCCAGCCTGGTCTACATAGTGAGTTCCAGGACAGCCTGCGCTATGTAAAGAGACTCTGTCCCAAAAACCAAACAAATGATTTCAACACACTACTAAGAACAGCATAGAGCTTGGCACTTAAAAATTATTTCTAGACTGTTGCCTTTAGTATTTCCTGACTACCGTTGACTATAAGTAAAAGTACAGAGAATGGGAGCTTTAAGTAGAAGGGGGTATGGCTATTGTGCTCTCAACCACAAAACCCCTTTTTGTAAATAGTCAAGTCCAGAAGTTTCAGGTAGACAGGAGTTTAAGGGAATACTAGTCAACCTGCCACAATCATCTTAAATTTTTTTCCTAACCAGATGGGAAAAAAATACCTGGATTGTCTTCCACTTTTAATTTCAATAATTATTAGAGACACTAAAAACTCTCCAGTAGAGTCATTGACACATGCTTCTGATTCTGTGCCTTGTTTATAGCTGTCACCTGCTTTTCTTCTGAATGTTTGTTTTAACTCACAGAACCATTTGCACTTTATTTCTGTTGATGAAAAGGTACGATCTAACACTCTCCTCTTCATCCATATTGCAAATGACTCATGAGCAGGTCCCTGGTGGTCCCTCCTATCATCATCTCTCACTGCAGCTCAGCATCCTCCAGCCTCTAGGCCTTCCAGCCTCCCTTCCCCACTCTGCTGCTCCCCCTCCTTTAACTCCCCAGCCAGGCCTTTAGGCACTGGAGCCGAACGGAATTCTACTCCTATAGAATCAGTTTGAAATGTTTCAGTCCTCAGATCTGGGTGCAAGAGGTTGGAGAACTGGACATTTCTGCTTCCCCGCTCTGCAGCTCCTTTTGCTTGAGTATGACATAATTGTGTTCAAATTTCCTACTGGTCTTTATTGGGATTTTTTTTTTTTTTAAGTTACCTTTCGCTAAGAAGAATTTCTTATTGCCTTGATCAAATTAGATTGCTGTTTTTCACTAGAAGTTTTACCTCAACTTCTTCAAAAGAAGGATAAATCACATGAGAGGTGTAAAGGAACATTTCTTTGATTTTTTTTTTTTTTTAAGGATTCTGAAACTTAGTAAGATGGAACATTTGCTGGCTTCTCAGTAGATGAAGTTTCAACTTTGATCCACTGTTTTCCCAAGCTGCAAGAGGAGCCCTTTAGATAAATATCTCATATTATTGTAAGTGCATGGGTCATGTGAGAGGATGCTGTTACATTTGTGGCACGATTTGTGCCTTTCAGAAACTACTCATCTGAAGCTTCATGCAGCACTTGGGAAATAGGACATATGAAGTATTTGGGCTCATCTTTCTCTGAGACAAAGGCCACTTAGCAGATGGAGAAAGAGGTGAGATGGGCTTGAGAAGGCCCAGTTGACCTGTATAGTATAGTGAACAGCTAGGCTTTGTTTACAGAAACCATGCTTGTCTTTGGTCAAGTAGACCCCATCCTGGCCTGTTAGATAAAAAGGAGTTTCCTTCAGAAAAACAAAAACAAACAATAGGAAGGGAGGGAGGGAGGGAGGGAGGGAGGGAGGGAGGGAGGGAGGGAGGAGGAGGAAGAGGAGGAGGAGGAGAGAGAGGGAGAGAGTGCGAGAGAGCAGCAGAGGGAGGAAGGAAGAAGAAAGGGAGAAAGACAGGAGGGAGAAAGAGAGCAAGGGAGGGAGAGAGATAGGGAGGAAGAAAGGATGCATGCAAGGGCTTTGGATGACCTAGGGTGGTGCAGTACTTGCCTAGCATACCAAGAGGCTTTGAATTCCTAAGTTTGGTCCTCAATACTACAAAGAAAAAAGTAGGAAGAAGAATAGTTCTAACAGGACAGCAATGAAGTCATACCAATAGAGAATTGTTTCCTACTTCCTGATCATGTTTATGTTTGTAAACTGACTGGGATTTTAACTCACAATGTCAATCTGAGTCAAGAGTTTCTTTTCCTAAAACTGTTATGCTGTTGTGCTACAGAGACAGAAGACTTGCCCAGTGTGTGCAAGGTCATAGACACAATCCCACAATCCCCAGCACCATGTTGGGAATGGGAGAGGCGAAACCTATCAAATGGTTGCCTCATCATCAGCTGGATTTATTTTACCTTTAGTTCATTAATGATTTTTTTTTTCTGTCTTGACTGTAGTTTGAACAAAATACCAATTAACTAAGTGTGACCTACATTTTCACAAGTAGATGCATCCTTTAAATAAGCAGTAAGGGAGACACAGTAAAACTGTAAAAACTATAAAAATGTATAATTGCATTTCTGTTAATAGACATTACTTTGATTTTATTTTGCTTTCTTTCACTACACATCTCACGTAGGCCAGGCTACCCTTGGATTCAATGTGTCACAGCTCAAAGGATGATCTTGAACTCCTGATTTTCCTGTGTCCACCTCCTAAGTGACAGGTCATAAGTCCATGGTCCCATGCCTGGCTTTGTGGAGAGGGTTTTTAAATTGTGTCTATTTATAAACTAGCACTGCTTTCTTCTCACTTTTCAACTTTTTCACAAAATAAAATTTCAAAGATCTCTCCACAGACTCAAACTCTAGAACCAAATGTTACTTACTTACAGCCGTATTAACACCCTGTCTTCTCTTGACTGTTTAACTCATAGAAGTTGACTTGTTTTCCCAGGTTGATGGCATGAACTTGAAGGTTGCTGGAGAATTTCACAACTCATTTCTTTATATTTTTAAAAAGCTTGCAGTTTTTATTTTCCATCACTAGGAAAGTCATATTGGCTGGTTTGTAGTGGCAAATGTTTGTAAGCCCAAGCATTTATGAGGCTGATTCATGAGCATCACAAGTTGGAGGCCGTTATCTCAACCAACCAACCAAACAAACAAAAACAGACAAACATGTGTGAAAGTCCAGAGGGCAGGAGGGAGGGAAGACCTTAAGGGTAGGGAGGTGGAAATCTAGTGATAGAGTATGTATGACCTGAAAGCAGGAGAGACTTGGGGAAGGAAGGGAATCATCGGGAGGAATGGGCATAGAGATGGAGTAGAACAAAGCAAAGTATAGAGATATATTACGTGTGAAAATGCCACAATGATGGACAGTGGTGGTGGCCGCATATGTCATTACTTCCAGTACTTGAGAGGTAGAGGCAGGCAGATATCTGAGTTCGAGACCAGCCTGGTCTACAGAATGAGTTCCAGGACAGTCAGTCAGAGCGACACTGAAAAAAAAAGAAAGAAAAGAAAAAGTAAAAAAGAAAGAATGAAAAGGAAAAGAAAGAAAATGCCACAATGAAACTCAATGCTTTGTACTCTCACTTTAAAAGTTAATGAAAATAAATATGAGAAGTGCAATGAAACTGTAATAGTCACTTCCCACTGCTTTGATGAAATACCATGACCATGGCTTGTGGTTCCAGAAGAAGGGGTCTATAACAAGCGGAGAGGCGCATGGTGGCTTGTGGCCAGGGCAGAAAGCAGAGAGAGATCACATCCTTGAGTGCAAACAGGAAGCCAAGGATGGACTGCTAGTGAGGCAGCTTCCTCCAGCAGTGCTCCACATCTTAATGCTTCTGTGTCCTCCCAAACAGTGCCACAAACTGGGGACCAAGCATACAAATGCCTGAGCCTGTTGGGGACATTGCTGCCTCAAACCACCTGGGCCTATTGGCTCACGCAAACCACCACAGAAACTAAAAGGAAAGTTATAGGTTAGTGCTACATGTATGATGAGCCCCGTGAAAAGATCTAGATCATGCCAGAGCATGCTGTAGACATGTCAGTGACCAAGTAACAGTATTGAAGCTGCTTGTTCCCTGCCATGGGCTGACAGAGTTCACCAGCAGCCTCTGTGATTCTTGGGAGGTGTGGAAAGAGAAAGCCCATGGAGTGAGGGTCAGATGCCACCTTCCTCGGGCAGCTGTGCTTTTGCAGAGTTTGGCTGTGGAGATGATGTTACCAGCTAGAGTTAAACTGAACCAAAGTATAACTGAAGGCAAAGGTTTGTGATTAGCACTTGAGGGCAGAGCCCTTAAGAATGAACTTAGTGCCCTTACAGACAAGGCCGAGAGAGATTTCCTGTCTCCATCCACAATGTGAGAATGGAGAGCAGCATGTACATCAGGCCCTCACCAGACACTGGATTTCCCAGCTCCTTGTTCTAGAAGTCCCAGCTTCCAGAGAAATAAACCTTATCTACTTGAGCTGTAGTGTTCTGTTCTAACATCCTGAATGGGCTAGGAGAGAAACCGGTGCTAAGAGTTGAGTTTGTGCATTAGTGACCAAGGAGATACATTCCGAGATGCTCCAATACCACAGCGTAAACTTGCCTGAGAATGGATGGCTTGGATGGGTCTTTTAAAGTGATGGTGGCAATCGAGAAGTGGTCGACATGAGACAGACAAGGCTGCTTCCAGCACAACACAAGCTGTTCCCAGTGGACTTGTGTTTTTTATATAGAGCCATCGCCTCCACATGTAGTGGTGGCTGCCATTCTAGAAGGCAACCGGTGAACCTCCACAGCTTCTGGGCCATGACATCTTCCTAGGCACAAAAGATACAGGAACCATGGTGATGTTGCTCCCCATACCTAGATCTGAATGAGTGAAATACCCAGGTGCTTGTGCGGGGGACCCAGGCAAGAGACTGCCCCCAAGGACAGGGAGCTGCAGGATTCCCTGTCAACCCAGGTCAATGGAGCCACTTCCATACATTCTGCATATTTTCCCATTTTAGTTGCCTCTTGGGTACAGAAACAGCACACACCTTTAAGTGACTTCATTTCTGTTCATATGCCCCAGACACAAGGTTAATGAAATCAGCAGTATAAGCAGTGCAAGACAAGCAAATGAGATTTCTTTGCTCTTTGCTTTCTACAGGAGCGCTACCGATTATGTAAATGTGGCTTCATAGATCTGCTTCAGATGGGGATGACCAATGGGGGTGGTAAAGGGTGTGACTTCATGACCACTAAACTCCTTCTCTGCAGGTGAGCAAGTGGCTCTTTTAGCTTTGATTATTACTAGAGTGCCCCTTACCTGAGGGGAAGAATAGAGGGGTGAATAGTGTTCAGAGAGTCGTGTTTTTTTAATGGGCTTCACAGTTTACATTTTTACTGCAAAGGCAAAGGAAAAGCAACACTTTGATTTCAGTCTCAGAGTCTGAGGCGAGGGGACTGCAGAGACTTCATTTTGGGGTTGTTCCTATGATGTCACCAGCTACTGTCTTCATCTAGAAAACCATTCCACTTGTACCCACAAGAAGATTGCAACCCAGAGAGGATTTCTGAGCTGGGGTGGGGGGCAGTTGAACTCCAGTCTCCTGATTTGAGGCATGCCTCGAGAGCCCTGCAGAGGATCACAGGAAATGATGTTGCCTCTTAGAAGATGGCATGGGAGATACTGTGTTATTATAGTAATTACAGATGGAGCCTTCCATCTTAAAAGGAAATTTTTTAAGACATAGGGTGCAAATGGAAAGTGAAGCAATAGGATATTTAGGGACAGTCTGTTTATAATGAGGTAAAAGAACAGGATGTTTGTTTTAGGGCAATAATTCTCAACCTTCCTAACGCTGTGACCCTTGAATACATTTCATATTGTGGTAACCCTCAACCACAAGAGTTTTTGTTGTTGTTGTTGCTAGTTCATAACTGTAATTTTGCTACTATTATGAATTGTAATGTAAGTGTGTGTGTGTGTGTGTGTGTGTGTGTGTGTGTGTGTGTGTGTGTGTTTGTGGTAAATATCTGTGGTCTTAGGTGACCCTTATGAAAGGGTCATTTGACCCTCCTTATTTGACCCTCTCCATGCCCCAGCTTCTGGTCATGACCCCTTGGTCATTACCCACAGGTTGAGAAATACTGTTCTAAGGGGCCTTGAAACACTCCATCCTTGCAGAGAAGCTAGTTAAGACAGGAAATAAACAACTCAAAACAGTTTCAGGATGTCCCTGAAACTGACTGGATTCACAAGGTCCCTCCATCTCTCCCTGAGAATATATAAGCTATAAAGAGACCAGCCAGTCAATCTCAGACCTGCTAAGCTGCTTGGGAAAGGCCGAGAGGGAACAGCCTGGAATAAACAGAAATCAGCCAAGTGGCCTGGAAGAAATAGACTAGCCAAAAAGCTGGCAGCTGAATAGCCTAGAAGAGGCTCAGGAAAGGACTCCCTCTAAACCATCAGGAAGGCAGTGTAACTTTTGTGAGCTGTCACTTATGCTAGAGAGGACTCTGCTGATTCAGCTGTCTATAAGTCATTTCTGCTCCTGTAGTAACCCCTACTAATACTGTAAGTAATCCCATTAAAGTGCAGTGTTCACCAAGCTGGGCTTCAACAGTATTCTACCTCATAGGCTTCCTATCTGGGGTCAGTAGATGTGTGTTCTCCCTGGGAACAGTCACTCATTCAACAGGCAGGGCTTGATTTGCCCTCTTGATCTCTTTTGCCCCCTTGGTGCCTGCTAGGACACACATTGATTAGCTCATGGTAAGGCTTTGATGTTGTTACACTGGAATGGAAGGGATTTCTCTTCATGAATAGCCTTGAGTACAGCACCGAGTTACTGGAAGTCTGTGTCTCTGATTTTGTAGAGGGAAAGTTAGAATGTTAACTTTTACCTTCAGCAATTGTGTAGAGCCTTCCCATTGCACTGAGATCTCAAAGAAAAAATGGGACTTGTTGTTTTCTCACATATTCTGTAGGGAGCATGCTGTATGTTACTCTGTGCATGACCCAACAGTTGTCTAACAATCTAATCTGCCCTGGGATTTTGCTAGAAATGATGCCATGTTTGCCTCTTGGAAGTTTCCAGAGTCAACACCTTTGCTCTTTTCTGAAAACTGAGGAGACATTCCCTGGCTTCTATTTCCCAACAGCTGTCTGCGTCTGCCCCTTGGGAAGCCACACCAACAGTGGCCCAACGGAAATAGGCACTGCTTTTCATTTTGATGGACAAGAGCTCCATGAGTGTTGGAATTGTTCCCACTGCATTTGCCCATCTCCAGCCTCTCCAGCTTAAAGATCATTATTGATAGCTGAAGAATTCAACAAAATAGTGAATTTTCTTTTTGATGCACTTCCCACTTTGATTCTCATTTAGTGTCAGATGTTTGGTGACAAACATTTCGTTTTAGACAAGAAAACTCTCCTATTTTGGCAGCAGGGCACCCCACCGCCACCCTGTTCTGTGTTGTTGACTTTTCCATTGGTGTAGTGGACTCAGATGGCCCCTTCGGCCCACTGGAGACTTTTGTTTTTTTTCTCAGTGAAGTAGACCACTGAGGAGCTGAAGTGATTCAGAATGAGAGTGGCACAGAAGGAAGGAGTAACTGCTAGCAGCAGAAAGGATGGAGGATGGAAGAAAGTGAGATTGATTGTCTTGCCCAGGTGGGAGCATAGGAAAAGCACCAAATCTGCTAGCCAAGATTTAATGATGACTGGGCAATTAGTGCCTTGTAGCACTGAGTCGCTTCTGGAGCTTTGGATGGATACACTAAGTGTCAGCCCACAGTGAGGGAGAGGCCAGGGTCCACCATGCTGCCAGTGTCGGATTCCTGTGGTTTGGATGCATGTGAAGCCACACTCATTCTCTGTAATGGTGCAGGGGACATCAGGGTCTGTCTTTGGGATCCGTTGTCCCATAAATAAAAGAATTTCAGAAAGGATTCAAATGGAGGCAGTTTCTATTAGAGTTCTCAAGAAGCATGTACTGCAGGGTTGGCAAGCTGTAAACCGTCGCTACTGCCCAGAGGAGGGTGGAGAAAAGAAAGGGAAGAGTGACACCATTTCAAAGGACATTGGAGAGGTTGGTGGCAGGCATTGTGGCAGACAAGCAACCACATGTCAGGGAGGGAGGGACACATCATAGAAAGAATGTTGTTGGGAAAGCCTGAAATGTTACGGAAAGCATGATTAGGAGATGGGAGAAAAGAATAGTCACACTTATCTGAATAACTTAGAAAAGTGGGTAGATTTATACCCTACATGGCTTTGGCCCATGACTTCTGCCCTAGAAGCAGGGTTCTGGGAAGGAAAAATACAGTTCCTCCTAATTGACAAATTATTCTTTCTATTCTTTAGCATGTCCTAAGCCTTCCTAGGGTTGCTCACTTAGCCAAAGTAACTGAACCAGCCCAACTGGAGTGTTAGGTCTCCACCCAGGTCAGGCATTTTATTCTCTTGATTGACATTTTTTACTTAGCTGCAAGAGAGCCGAGTAGCAAGTGAATGGCAGAGAGCAATGACAATGAGGGGCTGCTGTCCCGCCAAAGAACTATTGTCATTTTGAGTGCTTAAAACTGATATTTGGTTCATATTCCTTTTTAATTTATGAAACTTGTTATTCTGCTAATGAAAAAATATTTTTACATAAAATGTGACTGATTACTGATTTATTTTTATTCATTGGATTTCCTTCAAACATTAAAAAATTTGGGAAATCTACAGAGCTAATTCCAGGACAGCCAGGGCTACACAGAGAAACCCTGTCTCAAAAAACAAAAAAATGGGGGAAATTTTACTTTATTTTTATGTATGTGGGTGTTTTGCTTATATGTATGTATGTGTACCATATGCATGCCTGCTGTTCAGGGAAGTCAGAAGAAGGCATGAATCCCCTAGAACTGGAGTGATGGATGGATGTTTGTGAACCACAATGAGGGTCCTGGGAGTCGAAGGTGGGTCCTTTGCAAGAGCTGAGCCATCTCTCTCCAGTCCCAAATTTCCTCCAAACATTTAAAGTGCATTTTACTTTTAAGCATTTACCTTTTAAAATATTCATTTAGCTGGGCGGTGTTGGTGCACACCTTTAATCCCAGCACTTAGGAGGCAGAGGCAGGCAGATCTCTTTGAGTTTGAGGCCAGTCTGGTCTACAGAGCAAGATCCAGGACAGCCAAAGCTGTTGTTACACAGAGTAACCTTGTCTCAAAAACAAAACAAACAAACAAACAAAAAACATGTAATTTACACGTGTGTGTGTGTGTGTGTGTGTGTGTGTGTGTGTGTGTGTGTGTGTGTTGGCGCAGGCATGCCACAGTGAACAGATTAGGGAATTGCTCTCTCCTTTTAACCACTGGGTTCTGGAAGTGGAACTCAGGTTGTCAGTCTTGCCTTTCCCTGATAAGCTATCTTGAAGATGCCTGCCCATGTTAAAGCATTCAGTTCATCTGAGAAGCACGCTTAACCACCCTGATGGGAGCAAATGCCTAAAACAAGACCTGTTAAATTCTTCAGTACAGTGGTCAAATATAGGTAGACACACCATCACTAACACATTTCAACACATCCCTCAGCTAACCACAGAAAGGCCATTGTGACTGGGTGTGTGTTTTTGTTGTGTTGTATTGAGTGGGTATGTGTGCCTGTGCGTCGGGAGGTTGAAGCAATATTCCAGGTGTCTTTATCACTTCCCACCTTATTGCCTTGAGAAAGTGTCTCTTACTGAACCTGGATGAGTTATGATTTTGCTTTTCTTTTTCTTCTTGTTGTCTGTTTGTTTAGGCTTCCCAAATGCTAACTCTTGGGATCTGCCCATCTTTCCCCATATGCCAGCATTCCAGGCAAGCACAGCCTTGCTGGGGTTTCAAACTCTGTCCTTAGCTTTGCAGAGCAGGTGATTTTACTAAGGGGCCCTCTCCCCAGTGCCATGGTAGATTCTCTGGATATCTCCAAACCTGAAATGGCCATCACTCAGGATGATCTTGCTTAGCACTAAAGCAATGCACGGGTGCTGGGGGCTCCATTTTGAAACCAGCCATCCTCTTTCATGTACCAAGGCATAGTTTACCCTATTGCAGGAGCAGATTGGTGCTCTGCACTTGGCAGCCAGAGTCTTTAGCCTTCTGCAGAGCACATTTTCTGGGCATTCAAAGCCTATAGCACCGGATTAGATCCAACTACTCCATCGCCTCGCTGAGCTTTGCACTCCTATTATTCCTCTTGGAGTTTTAGCCCCACTCTGTAGTTTCGCTGGTGACATGGCACTGCAGCTCACATTCCTCTCATGCCCCTGCCATGTGCTGCTGTCATTCTGATGTCACGAGTGAAACAGACGGAAGTGCATGGCACTGGGGAATGCTGAGCCAGAGTCTGAGAAGAAAGAGAATGTGGTTTCAGGGCATGTCGTGAAAGCGGAAACAGGGTGATACTTTTTTATTTGGAATGCTTGTGCATTGCTCATCCATTTTAATAACTAAATTATTGTTTCTGCACTTAAATTATTATTACCTCATGGCTTTAAATATGAGGACTCCTTAATGCGTACTCAACTCATAGCCAGGTGTTTCTTTTATGACTTCATTTGGATAGGAAAAAAGAATGGAAACTTAGGATGTTCTGGGAATTAATTTTAATTGTACACTTTGAAATGATTGTTAATACTGATAGCAGATGTGAAGCAACTGTTTCCTGTGATTGTGGAAATAAACACTGGAGATACAGTTCAAGCCCGCCAGCAAATGTTGTTTAAGTTGGAAGGAAAAGAGAAGAATTAATCAATCAGAATTTACATAGTAAACTGGAAGAGAAAAGAGCTGTAAAAAGGACAGCACAGAGCTTAAGGCACAACAGAGTGGGGAAATGGCTCCTTCCGGGGTGGAGGGAGCTGTTGTGGTCTGCATCTGGTCATATTCCTTAGTCGTGACTATGGAAGTCTCTTTGTCCTGTATTAAGGGGCTGTGTCAGATTCAGTTACCTGTTTGTCTTTTGAGGCACCCTGGCATTATCTTCTACATAGTGGGTCTTTTCCCTTGTGTTCAAAGCTAGAGACAGATTTTATACATTATTGACTAGGAAGAGAGAAGAGTAACAAGCCCCATGTCCCATGGAGTACGGTTATAAAACCCTGTCATCTCACTGGGTGGTGTTGGCGCACGTCTTTAATCCCAGCGCTCAGGAGGCAGAGGCAGGTGGATCTCTGTGAGAACAAGGCCAGCCTGGTCTACAGAGAGAGTTCCAGGACAGGCTCCAAAATTACAGAGAGAAACCCTGTCTCAAAAGCAAAACAAACAAACAAAAGAGAACCTGTCACCTCTTGTACCCACGAAGAGTCCCTAACTTCTATTTCAATACTATATTGACAGTTTGTGGTTTTACACTATTATTTGTTGAACAAATTTAAGACCTTGAGTAAAAAATAATAAAACAAAATGTTGTGGGTGCAGATCAGAATTGGGAGGCAGTCTGAAAGTTTCCACATTCTTGTTTTCCAGAACAGTGAACTGGGCAGTTGGAGATGCATGCCTTTAATCCTAGCACTTGGAAAGCAGAGGCACTGTGAGTTCGAAGCCAGGCTGGTCTACAGAGGGAGTTCCAGGATAGGCTCCAAAGCAATACAGAGAAACTCTGTCTCAAAAAAAAAAAAAAAAAAAAAAAAAAGGGAAGAAAGGAAATTGAACCCTGGTCCTCTAGAAGAGCAGCCAGTGCTCTTAACAGCTGAGCCATCTCTCCAGCCCCCACACAACCCTTTGTAAAATCCTGTCTAGAACCATCTGTTTGTTCTGTTGTTACTAATCATTTTAGTCCTTGGTTGTACTTTCCTCCTGGGTATTTAAGATCACGCAGGAGACAAAAACCAACCATTGTCTTTTCTCTGGTTGAAATCAGTTGAATCTCCTTAGGGTTTCTCCAAGGAACATAGGAGGAACCCCTTTATTCCTTTGTTTCCCTCCACCGGTGTGCCTTCCACTGAGGTAGACCTTACCTGCTGACCATGCAGCTTCCTTCGGAAGCACCAGGGACATTTCATTCCATGTGGATCTCCTCTTTGTAGAACGTACTTGATTAAAAGCAAGCCTTTGAGATGTCCATGCCTCTTTGATCAAAAGGTCATGCAAGTGACTTACTACAAGTATAGAACACTTTCAGGGGTGCCCATTGTCCCCTGGGACCAAGCTGACCTAGAACAGGCCAAAATGGTTGCCTTCTTACGGTCTTAAACTGACAAGTATGGTTGTTGAACATCCAGAAGGCTGGTTATGGCACTGCCAAAGAACATTTTGTGGCTTAAAATTCAGCTGTTGCATAATATTTAAAGCTTGTCAGAGACAGGTTTTTAAAATAAATCTCGACTCTGTTAAGATTCAGTTTCCCAACTAGAAACTCGGGAGAATCTATAAGCAGTGTCTTAAAAAAATATTTTTTATTTCTGTGTGTATGTGTGTGTAGTACCTGAGGAGGCCAGAAGAGGATGTCTGATCCCTTCAAGCAGGAGTTACAGACAGTTGTGAGCCACCCAATATGGATGCTGGGAACTGAACTCAGGTCTTCTGGAAGAGCAGCAAGTGTTCTGAACCATTGAGCCATCTCTCCTAGCTCTATAAGTAATATTTCAATAAAACCTAAAATTACTATACTTTAAGATGTTTTTACAAACCTATACTATTAAGTCAACTTTTATAAACTTTTTGTGATATTAGCTTTTTGGCTTTGTCTTAATTTCCTTATTTCTATTTTGCAACTATTTTTTTTACTTTAGTATAAAATCTCTATATAATTAACTTTTTAGCAGAAATATATTCATATATTTTTTTCTTTTTAAATTTTTTTTCAAGACAGGGTTTCTGTGTGTAACAACAGCCTTGGCTGTCCTGGAACTTGCTCTGTAGACTAGGCTGGTCTTGAACTCACAGAGAACCTCCTGCCTCTGCCTACGAGTGCTGGGATCAATCAAAGGCATATGCCACCATTTCCTGGCTTCCCTCACACTATGAACTGAAAAGAATTTGGACGAACAGAACAGTTTTAGTTTATATGACTTATAAGTCACTTTGGTACCATGAAAACACTGTAAAAGCGCAAACACATCAACAGCATACATTTCCAGAGTGTATAAAGGAAGATTATTTTTAATTGTCAACGATTTTTGATAACTTTTATCAAAAGTTATCAAAGTTCTATCCTAGGTCTCTGGGCTATCCAGCCTGTGGGTCCTGGCCCTCCAGGCAGTGTCAGGGGTGGGTTTCTTCTCTTGGCCTGGGTCTTAACTGGACCAGTCATTGGTTGGCCATTCCCAAACTTTTATCAGTTTTAAGTTCAGCTGTTGATCATATCATTATTTTCCATCACATTAAACAATTCTTTATCCAAATTCTGTCCTCTTGAAGTCACAACACTTAATATGATTTGGAGGGTACAGAGCCTGACCTAAGATGGAGAAGAACATAAACAGGTTGAATATGCTCCAGCAGCTTGGTCATGAGTCGTTTCTATAAAGTCTAAACTGGACAAGGGAAGAACCTTGTAAAACTTGATTTTTGGAGGAGGAGAGCTCAGGTAGAATGGGTAGGCAATAGTTTCTATACCTTAATGGTACATCTGTAAGAAAATTTATTGGGTTGTATCACCTGTAGTTTTTATTGTGAAAGGCAATTTAACAAAGATCCTTGAGAAACTTATAGATCCATCATTTGACTTGTATCACAGCCTCAATAAAAATCTTAAAGAATCATATTAGAAATCTTCCTCAAACAAGAAATCCATAGCAGTTTATTTAATGAAAGGATTTTAATGCACGTTAGTTAGTGATATTTAAATTAACACAGAGCATTTTTTATCTACTATTATTGTTATGTTACTTAGGGATATTGTAAAATTGAAGTGAAATTTTAATTAATTTTAGAACTTATTTTGAAAGAGAATTGTTATCAAAATCTATGTATCTGTTATTTAAATTTCATGCTCTTTTTTTTTTGTTTTTCAAGATAGGGTTTTTCTTTGTAGCCCTGGGTACTTTGGAACTGGATTTGTAGACCAGAGTGGCTTAGGACTTTCCACCTGTCTGTGCTTCCCAAATGCTGGGACTAAAGGTGTGCACCACCACTGCCCAGCTAAATTGCATACCCTTAAGTTTCTGATGAATGCTGTTTTATATAAACAAGTAACATTTTAAGGATTTATGAAACATTAATATGTCAAATATAATATTTTAATGTGATTTAAGAAATTAAAGATGCTGAATGATAGCACACACCTTTAATCCCAGCCCTTGGGAGGCAGAGGCAGTCCTCTCTGTGTGAAGCCAGCCTGGGGTCTACAATCGAGTTCTAGAATAGCTTGGAGAGAACCTGTTTCAAAAACAAAACAACAACAACAAAAAAAGAAACAAGTACCTCAGTTCATAAGGCAGCGAAGATGTATTCCCTCGAACACTTACACATGCACAAACATTTTAAGTAGGCATGTGAATAAATAAAATAATTTTCAGTGTACAGTAAAAATGAAAGGATGAAGTAGCCACAGGTTTTGCTGTTCAGTTGTTTTAGGGAATTTTGGAGCAGGCTGAGTTTCCCCCATGCTGTTTCAACACAGAAAGATATAGGAACAATCACCGGAAACGTGAACACGTGATACAGTTACATCAAGTTAAAAATTACAACCCTATCTTTGGAGGGAACAAAATTAATTCTTGGGGATCTGGAAGGCATTTGGATGCCTTTGCACTGTGTATGAAAATTTGTCTCACAAGGCACCTTTGGTCCTGTAAGTTGGTCACAACAGGCTTGGGTCCCTTCTTTCAGATCTCAGCTGAACACCAAGAGGCAGTGTCAACAGCTGAGTCTGTGTGCAGCCTATAGCTTCCTATATTATTTATAGTTCTTGGTGGTATTTCAACTAGTTATTGAAGCATGGTTATTTCAACTAGTGAATCTCAGGAATAGTTTGGGGCAGTAAAAAGAAAATAAGCAGTTGGCCTCAAATGAGGAGAAACCTTTGTGTGTTTGGTAGGAAGGCAAGAGCCTGTAGGATCATGGGGAAGTCTCCATAAGGCAAGAGAAAACCAAGATAGGAGACAGGCTTAGCACGGTCCATTAGGTGTCTGTGATGTTTGGGATGAGGGCTTCTTTTTAATTAAACCCAGTTGTTATTTGAATGGCTGTCCTGTGGTCTTCCCCTGTGAGCTTCCAATCTGAAGTTAATGTCTGGGAGTTATTGGTGAACTGGGATAGACCCTCAGAGACCCTCCCCAGCTTTTCCTTGCATTGTTAATAGTTCATGGTTGAAAAATGGATATGGACTCTTAATTGCCCCCAAGGGTCCAGGCACTTCCCTTAAAGAAATGCTGCAGGCATAGAAGTGGATAGCTGATGGGAGGCTCTATTCTTTGTGTGTCCCACAGCTGCCTTTCACCCCTCCCACTCTCCCCCACCCCACTCCCACGCTCTTATCCTGGTAGAATCACGAAGGCCTGAACATTTGGCACCTGGTGCTTTCCTTTGGTTACTACCATTTTACCTATCTTGTCATTTCTGTGGTAATGTACACTAAAAGGAGCAGGGAGATAGAGTCCCTCAGGAAAGGAAGGCGCATGGCAAGACAGGAGGCTGGCTGATCACATTGCATCTCGCTCCGGAGACAGAGTAAATATTGGTTTTTGTTTGCTTGTTTGGTTGGGGTTTTTTTAAATTCCCAGAATCAACTTTTTCCCAATTCCTGAGTCCGAGGGCTCTGTGAAATGGAGAGAAAATTCTTCTTTTCCACCTCAGTGCAGAAGGAAAACTGTCCCATTGGTCCAGCCTGGGTGACCCATTGGTCCAGCCTGGGTGAAGTCACAGAAGAATTGGAGACAGTGGTGTGAACGCCCAGCTTACCCTCTAAATGTCAATGTTGCTAACATTCACGTTCACTCAATCTCAGTCTCTCTGCCTTCCTCTTTCTGAATCACCACCCCTTTCACGTCCCATGTGTGGAGATGCTGCTGGAGTAAAGCCACCCTCCTTTGGAGCCCTTCAAGAATGAGGACTGCAGGGAGCTTGAGCGGGTGGGCTGCTAGGATTCGAAAAGAGACTCCATTGGATGAACAGGTCTGATTTTGTTTTAAATCTCTATGTAGCGTAAGGACTTCTCCTTTTGGATCTCATACAGGAGGGATGGACTGCTGTCTGGGGGACTGTCCTCATATCCTCAGAGAGAGAACTGCCTATAGGAATGACTAGAAGGACCTAAGAGAGATTAGGGTATGGCAGAGCAAGGGGAAATAAGTCAGAGTGAGGAGCGAAGTGAGAATCATCTGTCGAGGTAAGTATGAGAAGCCAGCATCTGTAGTGCTCCACTGGACCTGGTAAAGAACTGAAGAAAAGAGGTTGGGACTATGCTAACAAGTACCCCAGTACAGGAGAATTTCCAGGTGTGGTGATGCTGGGGGCTCTGGGCTTGGTGCACTGAGCAGCCACCTGGGCATCCCTGTTTGTATTGCCCCAGAGTGGCCTTATCCATACCGATTACTCATTTGGTTGGCAGGCAGCTCAGGGTGATCGTGGGCCTGTTTATTTCCAGAGCATATCTCCTGTTGGTATTTAGGGTCCTCCCAGAGACTCTTCGTAAGTGTGGATTCTCCTGAACAACCACCTCCCAGTGGGCGTGGCAGACACCCACACAGGCATATCCCTGGCCCTCCAGGTGCGGGGCACAAAGGGAGATGTTGGAGCTGATTCCCAGACTCTCAGCCTCCTGTAGGAGCCTATCCTTTGTTTCCAGCTGCCCAAGGAAGGAAAGAATAGTGTGTAGTGGGTGTCCCTGTTAAGGAACAGAAACATTCAGAAGGACTTTGTGCTTATCTCCAGGCTGGCTGGCCAACTATTAGAGGCACAATCAGGGTTCTGGCAGGATACCAACCACAATTTCCAGGTTCATGTGTCTCTAGACAATGAATAGGACCAGGGACACATGAATTGTGATAGGAATAGAAGCAGTTTATTAAGAAAAAATGGGGGAAAAGGCAGAACTGAGGATGCAAGTAAGCTAGTGAGCTGGGAAAGACAACCACTCAGACAGCGTCGGCCGGTGTTCAGGGGCACCCACTAAGGCATATGCTCAAAAGCATGCTTTGTGAATCATTTACATCTTGGCCGTTTTTCTCACATACTCTGCGCATTGCCTATAACACACTGTGAAGACCTTTCAGGCCTATCCTTCCAACTTTCATCAACCTATTAATATCTCTCTGTCTCTGTCTGTCTCTGACTCTGTCTCTCTCTCTCTCTCTCTCTCTCTCTCTCTCTCTCTCTCTCTCTCTCTCATTTATTATATAGTTCTGGATGCCCTGGAATTCCTTATGTAGACCAGGCTGGCCTCAAACTCACAGAGATCAGCCTGTCTCTGCCTCCGGAGTGCTAGGATTTAAGGCAGGGGTCACCATGCCATGCCCAGCTTGATGTGCCTCTTGATAGAGAGGAATGGTGGCACATGGCTGTAAACCCTAGCACTTGAGAAGTAGATGCAAAAGGATTGGGAGTTCAGCAACACTCCCTGCTATACGGTGTGTTCAAGGCCAGACATATATGACCTTGTCTGAAAACAGACAAAAATAAACAACAAAAAATGAGAAATAATGCATTAATAGGTGATGGCTATGTGTATGGGTGTATAAAGCTGTGTTTCTTATTGAGTAGATAATTTAGTATCTTGAGTTTTCCCCCTTTAACATAAATGTAATAGTTTTAAAGCACTATTGCAGTCCTTCCACACATCATTGAAAAATGCTAACCTTTTACTTGTGTGTTCTTTGGTGTACTATTAGATTGTCCCTCAAGTTTTCACCTGGGACAAGCACCTTTGACTGCAGAGAGTATTTATTTTGTCATTGTTCTCTTAGGCTCTATCTCACAGGTAGAATTACTGGGTCATGGATCCCATACCACCGAGGCTGTCTGGACTGTCCCTTCACCTTCCTGGAAGTTTGTCCAGGCTACTAACAAATGTTGCCCAAATGCTGTGGCTCTCCTCACTAGAAAGCAACCAGCTCCTGTTTGACGCTTTTACTGCAAATACTTTCCCAATTGTACATTGCACAGATTATTGGGGGAGGGGGTTGGTGGGTCTCATGTAGACCAGGCTGGCCTCCAACTTGCTGTGTAGCTAAAGATGAACTTGTTCAGTGATCCTCCTGCCATCGAATCCTGAGGCCTGGATTACAGGCTTGTTGCACCACACCTGGCCTAGGCGATGCTAAGGACCCAGCCAGGGCTGTGGGCCTGCTAGACAAGTTCTCTACCCACTGAGCTAAATCCTCAGCATAGCATATACATTTATTTTTATAGTCAAAATAAAAATAGAAGTTCAAGTTTTGTAAAGGATGGAGTCTGTTGCTCTGTTCCTTTCAGGTTCTTCTATTATTGCCAGGCTAGAACATTTCTTTTCCAGAAGTATTTTAAATATCTCATATTTTTCTACCTTGTGAAAGTCTTAAAATCATACATAGCTGACTTCAGTATATGGACAGACCTGGATGACCCTCCCTGATTTTGTTTTTAAAATTTGGATCACTGCCTAGTTGGGGTCCACCTTTCCATGTGGCTGTATTTGATTGACTTTTGGTACCTTTGTTGTATATAGGCACTGTTTCTGGGTCACATGTTCTGGTGGTCAGTACTTTGGTGTGTGACCTCTGCACTTTTCTGCCACATGTGGAAATTTCGTGGTGACTTTACAAATGGTTTTTGAAAAAAACGCCCATTTGAAATCTTTCAGCCGTTGCTGTCAACACATGGCAGGCAGGAAGTGTGCATTTTCTTACTTATTTCTCCACAGATGTTTGCAGTTTTCATTAGTTAGGCTGCATACATGGTTACAGTTAGTCTTATTTTAGATTTTTGTGTTTTGATCTAGTTTTTCATTTTGGGGGGAGGGTAGTGCTATTTCCTGATTAGGTTTTTTGTTTTGTTTTGTTTTTTGAGACAAGCTCTGTACATAACTTTGCCTGTCTTGGAACCCATTCTGTAGACCAGGCTGGCCTTGAACTCACAGAGATCTACCTGTCTCTGCTTCCCAAGTACTGGGATTAAAGGTGTAACCCACCAAGCCTGGGGGTAATTACTATTTTGATATAGGTATCTTGATTTCACCCATTTGTGTTTATGTGAGACATGGAGCCTCACTGTAATCCACACTGGCCTTGAATTCTTGATGGTCCTACCTCCATCTCTAAAATCATAGGTGTGTGCAGCCATGCCTGGTTTACCCAGTTATAAATTATATATCAGATGGTTTCCTGTTCCTACTTATAGACTAAATCATCTAAAATAATACTTTACTACTTTTCTTTTTAATCCTTACATTTTGTTCTCTTCTGTCTTTTAATAGACTGAACTTCCTGAAAACAATTTAACTTTTATGTTTAAAGACATTGTTTAGCTGTGTAATCTAAGCTAGTCCTTAACTGATCATCCTGGAATCACAGGTAAACCCAGCTCAGAACCCTGCAAGCTTGCTACTTTATACTCTTAAAGCTGAGTCTCTCCAGCCCCTACAATGTTTATGCTGGGGGTGGGTGGGTAGGGAGCCAGGGGTTTTGTACATGCTAGGCAAGCCCTCTGCCAGCTTCACGGTGTCTCCAGCCATTAATTTTTTTTCTTATTATGTTTACTTCATTGTGTATGCACTCATGTGTGGGAGGGGATGAATATACATGTGTAGAAATCAGTGGACAACTTCTTTTAGGATGATCCTTCTACTATGTGGGTACTGGGAATCAAGCAAGCATCTCTACTGAGTCACCTCACGAGCCCTAAAATCATTTTCATTTAATGATAAAATGGGAATCTAATGTCTGGGAGGTGATTGATGGCATGGTGGCTTATGCAGTGAGTGTGGGTCTTGAGCCGAGGGCTTCAGCATGACACGGCTCCTGTGCAGCGCACACGGTGTTTTAAATTGGCATCTGGGCCAGCCTTCTTCTGCTGACACAGAGAGCTGGCACAGCCTGCATTCCAGATGATGAGGGGGTTTGAATCTGAGGCAGTCTGTGGTAACTCTCCCCTTGCTGTTATGTTTGGAAACCTGTGGAATTTCACTCTATCCCCTTGTCTTCGCCTGCCTCCATCTCTTTTGAGCTCTGAGCTCTAGGTCTCAGCCTGCAGTGTTTCTCAGTATTACAGATGGCTCCATGAGATGACATTTTTGTTCGTCCAAGGCAAAATGAACATAGGGGAAAGGTAGAACCCACTGTCTGGGTTAGATGTGTGATGAGGACTTCTCTTCATTGAATGGAGGTCTTTCCTCTTTTTTCTAAAGTGCTCTTTTTGTCCTAATGTTTTTAGACAGCAACATAAAAGGCTGGCTGTTCTAGCTCACCTGTGTGTGCTGGTACAAAGTAGAGGAGACGAGCTGAATGCTCACTAGTCTTTTTATTTGTTTCTTAAAGCTTACAAACACAGAACAGTTGTCTGCTGACTGTCCTGGTTCCTGGTACGGTTTCTAGCTATGCAAGTGGAGTGAGCCATTGCTTATAACTAACACAAGAAAACAGGAAGCCTGGGAGCAGCACTGCACAGTGGAGCCTGACCCACAGCTGCAGAAGGAAGGCTGCCTATGGGTCCCTTTCCTGTCCCAGATAACAACTCAGCCCTATGAGGGCGCTTGGCAGCGAGTAGCACTGATCTAAGGCCAGAAACCTCACAGACATCTGAGACAAAGGGGGAAGGTGTCCTTCAGCAGGAACTATCACTCTGCATCCTAAGTTTTCAGAGAAGTATAACTTTTCCAAAGGTACCCAAATTTTCCTTGCTAACAGTCAATGGAATAGCCTTTTTGGTGGAGAACTCTCAATACTGAATTCACCCTACAACCTTGGAAAAGTTTCCCAATTCTAAATGATGTCATAGGACTGTGCCACAGCGATGGTGACTTTACCACATAGCACAGAAGCCTGTGACATAGCAAGCTCCTTATACAAATGTGCTATTCCTTCAGAAGCTCCAGCTAGAAATATTTGATTAATAAAATATATCCACAGACTCCAAAAGGTTTATAAAATCGGTACTGGATTGGCAGTTCCTTTTACCACTAAGGAGTTTCCTTTGT